>CM053611.1:110473574-110531754 GCA_028646535.1 Procyon lotor
GAATGTTTATAGCAGCAATGTCCACAATAGCCAAACTATGGAAAGACCCTAGATGTCCATCAACAGATGAATGGATAAAGAAGATGTGGTATATATATACAATGGAATACTATGCAGCCATCAAGAGAAACGAAATCTGGCCATTTGCAACGACGTGGATGGAACTGGAGGGTATTATGCTAAGCAAAATAAGTCAGAGAAAGAAAGACAAGTATCACGTGATCTCTCCGATATGAAGAATTTGAGAGGCAAGGTGGGAGTTTGGGGGGGTGGGAGAGAGAAATGAAACAGGAAGGGATGGGGAGGGAGACAAACCATAAGAGACTCCTAGACTCAAGAAACGAACTAAGGGTGGCTGCGAGGCCGGGGTGGGTAGGGATAGGGTGGCTGGGTTGTGGACATTGGGGAGGGTGTGTGCTGTTAAGTGCTGTGAAATGTGTAACCCGACGATTCACAGACATTTACCCTGGGGCAAATAATACATTATATGTTAATAAAAATTAAAAAAAAAAAAAATTATTTCCAGAGGTCTGTTGGACCTAGGAGAGGTAATATTGAGTTTTCCTAACTTAAGCAATAACCTAGGCCTAAAATAATCTGTTTAATGATTCTAATTAAATTATATATGGAAAGAAAAAAAAAAAAGGACACTGAGAGGGCATACCCACTAAATGCCACGTGTGATCCTGGATTGAAAGGGGTACCAGAGAAAAACATGCTACACAGGACATTACAGGGCCACTTAATACAGTTGGATTATGGACAGTTAATTAAAAAGAATTTCACCAATGTTAAATTTTGGTTACAATTTTGATTACAATATTGTAGTTATACAGAGAATATCCTTTTTCTTAGAAAATACACAGTAGATTATTAGGATGTAAAGGGAATGATGAATGTAATCTACTCCCAAACAATTCAGAAAAAAATAGTGATGTAACACTTTTTTTTTTTACATCTAGTGATGTGAAACATCACATCACTAGAAAGTGATGAAACATTGGCTTACAAGTGGTAAATACAGGTAAATATTTACAGTGGTAAATACAGGTAAACATTGGCTTAAAAGTGGTAAATAAAGATATAAGAACTTTTTGTACTATTATTATTACAACTTCTGTAAGTTTGGAATTTTTCAAAAAGTTAAAAAAGTTAAATATATACATGTGTAAAAGTTATATGTGTTTATATGACTACATAACATGTGCGACACATATAACTTTATGTAACATGCATATGTATAACAATGTTTATACAAATTAAAAGAACAGACTAACACAGAGATGCTGGGGTGGGAGCCTCTGCTTAAAGGGTAAGTGGCAAGAGAGGGCTTTATTTTTCTTTTTTTATTTGATTATTTAAGAGAGTGAGAGAATGTCAGGAGGGAGGGGCAGAAGCAGACTCCCCACCAAGCAGGGAGCCTAATGTGAGGCTTGATCCCAGGACTCCTGGGATCATGACCTGAGCTAAAGGTTAACGCTTAACTGACTGAGCCATCCAGGCACCTCCCTTAAAGGGCTTTTCTGGCAAAGTCCGTGCTCTTAGACTTTGTTTTTTCTTTGCTTTCTCTACTCTAGAAATCCTAAGTGAGGTGATAAAGTTGAAACTGAGGTTAAGAGCAAAACATGAAAAATAAAATGGCAATAGTAGAGAGGATGCCTGTCCAGCTCACCTAATAAGGAACAGCTATGTCCCCTCTACCCTTAGTAAATGACAACAAAGGAACTGGGAAGCCACAGACTGAAGTCACGTAAGAACAGCTCCTTCCACCCATACAGGAGTGTCTAAACAATGTGAAAACCAGGCAGCCATGGTCAAGAATTTGTGCTGGCTTATTCACACATGAGATCCTAACAGCATATACAAAAGATCATGGTTTCAAATAGAGCAACTCCCACCAAAAATATGCCCTGAAGTTTCTGAGACAAACCCTAACACTGATTCAGTGACCCCTTCACTTCTGTTGTCTTAACAAGGACAATGTAGTTCTCAAAATGACCTATGAAGGCACCAGGGAAGCAGTTCTACCTGTTAGCTATCCTGTTTATTTGTAGACACCATCACATTTTACCAGCCGCACTTTATTGGTGCCACATAATGAGTGACCGAATGAAGAAAGGGAAGGGTGGGTGAGGAGGAAACAGGAAAGAAACAGGACAAGAGAAAGTGTTTTATAGACATAACCAAGACACTCGAGGACCTGACACCTTACACAAACTTCTCATCTGAATCAACATTATCAGTGTGTACACCATTATCATTTCTTGATACTCTTAAAAAAAAACTGAGATAAAATAACAAAGTATGCCCCCTATTTCAACATCCTGTGTCAAGTAGAATGAGTGTGTGAGAACCAGAGTATCTAAGGTTCCCGTAGTGAGCTGTGAAAAATCCTATACTCTCATATTACTACAACTTTCCTATAAATTTAAAATTATTTCAAAATATAGGTTGCATTCTTTGATCATCCTGGACTTTTAAAATCTTACTGAGATTAAAATCTTAGTGAGGCTTCCTTCACACTGTCCAAGCATATTGTATTGATGTTAACATAGCATATACTCAATAAATTTGTGTCCTATTAAGAGCAAATTTCCCAGGGTATGTGCTATAGTGAGTGCTGTGAAATGTGTAAGCCTGATGATTCATAGACCTGTACCCCTGGGGCAAATAATACATTATGTGTTAATAAATAATAAAAAAAAAAGTTAAAAAAAAAAAAGAGCAAATTTCCCAAAGAGGCAAAGCGAGGTTTAGAATTCTTTAAATTTCAGTTCCTGGATCAAACTCACTTCATTCTTGGACTTTTATGGCTTAACAGATGTAGAGTATAACAGAACAGACACCGTTTGAGAAGGAATCTACTCCTATCCCCATTCAAAGCTAGATGGCTTTTGAAATCAATTCAGAATTTAACTATTTAAGAAGACCATCAACTCTCTACACAGCAGTATTCGCAAAGTTGAAGAAAATATATTCCACCCTGATCTTTACATTTATGAAAACACTGTATCCATACTCAAAATACCAGAAAGACTTTTGTCAGTTTTGGTACTGAACTTGGAAACCTAAACAGAATTTATCTATATCCCAAGAGGCAGTAATAGTAATAACATCAACATATTTATATGGTATTACAATTAGTTTGCAAATCACCTTCCTTTCTAACAGGTAAGCCAGGAATTATGCCCTATTTTCTAAGACAGGAGAATTGTGACCTCCAGACTTTTTTAAGGTCCCCAAATTATCAGGTGGTGGGTCCAGGGTTAGAGCAAAATCCTTTCAGCTCTAAGTCTAGCTAACAGTGTGACTATTGCTTAACTGATATGTAACACCCTACAGTTACTTTATTCTTTCATAGTTTCTGGAACTATCACCTATCTCATTATTAAGACAAATACTGTAATTATTTTTCAAGAGAGTAGGGCAGTCCTGCCATTCAACTTCTGGTTCATTTGTTTTAATTTCTTTTCTTTTTAACTTCTTAAAATCATCAATTCATTTAAGGTATGCTGTCGTCAAGTGGCAAGAGGATATCACAGAAAAATTAGGCCAAAGTAAAAGGCATAAGTTTTCCCTCAGTTTCAAGAGTGATTCTAGACTCCATACACTTTCAAGGCCACTCACAATTTTAAGAGAGATGTTAACATTTTAATTAAAAGATTCATTAAAATAGCTAACCTTAAAGAAAAAGCAAAGCCAAAACTTTAGCAAATGTTGAATAAAGTACAAACTTTAAACAAAGTTCTTAACCCAACCTTCTTTTAAAAACCTAAGTGTCTTTCATAATGTGCTATATTTTCCTACAACTGTTAATACTAATTACACCTAAAACATAGGTGCTAAGTAGAATATTAATCTTTAAAATTCACCCTGACTTAACTGTCAAAATACGTAGAGAAGTTTATCCTCAAATGGGTTCAAGCTTTAAAACCTATAACAATTCTTTCAGAAGCAGTCTCCTTTTACTTAATCTTTTATGTCTGTCTTGGCTCTTCTGAGTCAGTGAAAGGCCCATCTCTTCTCCAGCCCAGGTGATGGTCCATTCTCAAATGATCCTTCCCCTGCGTAATATTCCCAAAGTCTACTACTGTCACTTGCTTAGGTGTTGCTAGGTAGGAGCCAGAAAAGCCCAATTTTCCTCCAACTAGTGGAAGTTATTTCCCTGCAGTCAGCATCAACCAGAGTAGAGCTGACCAGCCCTCTAGAGCCACTGCTTTCATTACTCTTTAGCAGTAGCCTCTTCATAGATTATCTTAGCAACATGTACTAAGTAGGCTCTTCAGAAACTTGGAGAAATTAAAAAAACAACATCCCTCACAATAAAACAAATAAAAAATAAAGAGGTTTTATAAGCACGGGCAAAGAATAACTGTCATCTACAGTCGAAAAACAAATTAGATTACAAATTTTAGTTAGGGCCCATATTCAGTAACGAGTCCTACAAAAGATCCTATAAAAAATTATGTCATCTCTAACTTTAGATAACTAAGTTTAACAACCTCCATCCAAATGGGAACTGGCATCATCCTCTGAGAAGCATATAGGATGAGAGCTAAGAGAGGAGTTCTGGGGCAGACCAGCTGGTTCCCAATCCAGGGTCTGCCACTTATTTGGCTAACTTCTTTGTGCCTCACTTTCCTCATCCATAAAATGGAAATGATAAATTGTGCCTGCCCAGAATGGTAACTAAGTAGGTTCAATCAATTAGAACAGATCCTGGCAGAAAAACAGTAAAGTACTCAAGAGACTTCAGCTGCTGCTCCTGATTTGTCTAGTGCTCCAACTTATAACTCCCCAGTGTCTCAAAACCTGAAAAGCACAGTTAGTTTATTAGCCTAATTGAATCTACAGTAATTTCACTCAAATTATATTCCAGTTGGTTGGAATGCACATTCCAATGGCTTTTCCCAGCACAGCCAGACCAATATGCTCCTTTGCAACTAGGTCTATTCATGAACTGGAGTGTCGTGCTGTTACACAGTCATCTGCTATGGAAGACAGCATGGAGATTTCCTTCATGTAGGAACAAGTCCATTAGAGCAGATTTCAACAACTGTGTGATTTCACTCTTTGTTTCAGGAGATGAGAGGTTTCACAGAGGTCTGAGGCCCGAGCTGGGGTACAGCATAGCCTACCATCCTAATCCATAATCGTGGTCCAAGAGATAGGTACTCAGCGTGTGCCAGGACTCGGTGTGTTGTGTTGTACACAACACAAAGTGTGAAGTTAGGTGGGAGAAAATATAAAAATAGATCTGCGGATTAGCACCAGGAAGAGTACATCTGTCTCATTAGCCACAATCACAACAGCCTATCCTCCTCTTTCTTCAAAACGCCTTTACTAGAGCTGCAATGACCAGGACAGATAACATGTCTGCAGTTTCAGCTCTTCTCTCTTCCTTGCAAGTTCCTTGTCAGACGTGCTAATAATGAGTCAGAAAGTACTCAAGAGCATCCATCCAGCAGGCAAAGAAATGAAAAATAAGGATTTGTAAAATTAGCTCAAATCACTCAAATTTTTGTGTCTAGGTATATACTGCTTTTTTTAATGAGGTATATGTTTTCCTTGTGACATAAAGTTTAATTTCATGCTTTATATAGTGATGCTTCAAAATTTGAGATGGCCAGGAAAGAGATCACAAATGGTTTAATAATCCAATAAAAACTACAGATCCCTCTCTCTGGTCCTTCACACACCATCCAGGCATTGTACACACTGACTCTGCCTAAGAAGGAATTACCAGTCTCCTAAGGGCCAAGCAAAGAGCCCCTTTGAGAGCGTGGGTCCGGCTTCTGATTCTTTTCAACTGCATTTTGTCCAGATTTCCGAAGGGCAGGAAAGGCAATATTATAGCTTTAAGTCTCTTTAACACAGCTTCAGTGCCAAGTATTTCAAAATCCGCAAATACTTAAAGGCAGACAGTCTAGAAATTCTCAGAAAAACCACTGTAAGGTCAAAGACATCATTTTTCTTTTCAATATGAGAATTTATAGCATACTTCTTTTGGCAATTCACCTACTTCATCATTCCATACCTTACAGAGACAGTTTTCTTTCCTTAATAAAGAGGCACACATTTAGAGGGAGAGGAAAGTGGCAGGTCTCCACACTCCTGAGGGGTGCAAACTGGGGTGCCACGGGGTGGGGAGGTGTGAGTGGGAAGGTGGACAGAGCACAGACGGAGCCAGCTAGCTGCACCCGCTGATCAAGGAAGAACAACAAAGTATTGTTCTTCATAATGTGTGAATATGTCTCATATTCTTATAATGTCTCATAAACAAAGAGATATTTTGCCTGGCCAAGCAGGGGATGGAGACACTGCTTAGAACCAAAGACTAAAGGTAAATTTTTAAATCCTTTTAAAACTAAAGTGCTACCAAGTTTATTCTTTCCATGAGCACCCAAAGAACAAAGAGACTCTACTGGACCTATAAATACCAACTAAGGAAAAGAAAGAGTGTTTGGAGGCAGATAGCCTCACAGAAACAAGTATGGGTTTATTCCATTACAAGTGAGTTACAGGGAGAAAAACGGAATTTGGGGGTGGGGTAAAGAAGGAAAGAATTAGAAATCTAAAAGAAGTGGCTTTCCTTTGAACCTGTGCAGTGTGTGTTGTGGTACTACTCACACACACCTTCCCATGAACAAGAGCAGTGTGGGGCTTCTGGAAATACACTTTAGACAGTGGAAATACCAAGCCACGCTTGTCCAATTACAAACCAAACTGAGCGTAAGTACATCACAGCATTCTGCACATTCTTCCACGCCTTGACAAAATACATGAACCATCTGCACCTATTCCAGACATGGTTATTACACAGTATCATCATTTTGAAGAACACAAGGAGACAGCTTCACTTACATGGTTAATGAAGAGACTCTTGCGTTTTTCTCTCACTGTGAAAACAAAAGATGCAACAGAAATGTTACACGCTTGCATGCCAACCCCCTGCAGGTTGCTGAGGACTGGGCCTCTGGCACCATGGCCCCATCCTTCCACCAACCAATGCACCCAGATGCTCCATTACCATATATAAAGACTACGGGAGCTGCACAAGTGCAGCTCCAAACTTGGCTAACAGAGCAAAATAAATATCCACTTAAAGTACGGCACCCTAACAAAACAACTGCAGCTACAATTAACTGAGTGGTAACAGCTTTCCAATAACTAAAAAATACATTATATAGTAATTTCATAGAACTTGTATGCATCCATTAATTTACAATGATTAACCAATAATAAGACTATTTATTTCTAACCCAATCTGACTCACAAAGGTCCACACAATTTGGGTGACATATAAAAAAATAACAACAATAATACCTGCAACAGCATGAAGACACAAGACAGATAATGTACATCAGAAGTGTTATTATCATGGGAACCGATTATGCTCCAGGTTGGGTACTAATGAATCAAACTACGCTCCTGCTGCCCCAGAGTCCTTCTGGAGGAACATCTTCGGTACCTTCTCCCCCCCATGATGGCTGGTTAAGACTCACAACAAAAAATACTGCCCTGTCTACAGGATCATTTCTCCTACTACTTACTGTCTGCATCGTGGCTAGCCTCCCCTGCACCAGACCTTCATGTTTCCCAAAACAGGGGTCCTTAGCCCCAAAGGTGCAGAAGGTTGACAGGGAACCCAGAGCATTATTGAAATAACCTATTATCATTGAGTTTTGCCTCTTTTTCCTGAACACTCACTTTTGAGGGTACATACTAGTCAGCTGACACGTTTATCGAGTAGGTCACTGTAGAGGATATGAAGAATAGGTTTCCTTCAAGGAGGAAACGTCCTCGGTCCCCAGGAATCAATAATGCTACCTCAGGGCATCCTAAACATACAAACAGCATACAAATCCAGCTCATCTGAGGAAGACTTTTTTCCTTGGCAGTCCATGACCCAAGGCAGGTTCACTGGTTTTCAAAAGCCCTCCAGCTGATCTGATTGAGGGGCTGGAGGAACGTTTTCCTATGTTTACATTCTGTTCTTCAATTCACAAGGAAACATTTCACTTTTCCTTATCAAGTCTTATCATCTCTAGAAAGACGGCTGTCCCTCTTGATGTCTCAGAGATGGTTGGGATACAAAGCAAAAGCCAGCATGAGGATACTGCTGAGAGAAGGTGCCTCAACCTGGCCATCAGATGGATTCAGCTGCGGGCCACTGGCACGCACTGCACATGAACTGGGAGGCAGCCTAGCCACACTGGAGGCCAGACCAGCACCCTTGGAGCTCAGACGCACATAAAACAGCAGCAGACTGTGTCTGCTATTCACAGTGTGGAGGATGCATGATTTCTTCTGACCTAATTCCAAATGAGCATCATCCACATGTGAACCACAACAAAAGAAAAATGAGGGTCTGGCAGAAGCACTGGGTTTTAATTTCCTGGCATACATACCTTGGGTGTGTGCACGTATTCTGGGCATGTGTGTGTGCACATGTGCATGTTTTCCTTAAATTAATTCAATACTAAATTATCATGCATCTATTCAAGGTTGCTCTACCACATGGGAGTATGATGACATTTCTATGCTGGTTTCCCATTGCCTGGAGGGATCTGGAAACACTTCCTACACTGGCAGTAGTCTTGACAGGGTTTCTAGCAAATTCCACAGAGCAGTCCTTCCTAGGGCATCCCAGTAATATGTTTGTGCAGAGGCTTTGTGTCTCCCAATTATGGCAACTGCCTCCAAGGTCACCTTAATGCCCCATATACCGCCTCCAACAGATAAGAGATATCCATGCCTCAAGGAATATTAGAGCTTCTTATATATGGGTACTATTGAAAAAAATTAAGCATTATTCAAAAATAGAAGGAGAGGGTTGAAAATCAGAATCTCCAATAGTATGGACTGAAAGTTTTAAGAATAAAGTTTATAACAAAAAAATAAAAACAAACCACACAAAACAAGTAGGAATACTCTATACTATTTACTAATACTGTAAATACTATATACTTATGTATATTCTTATGCATAATATTCTTATGCATCTCCGACAAAACTAAGTCTCAGGGAAGAATCAGGCCATTTCCATGAAGCCCAACTGATTCCAATTAGAAGAGTAAAAAACAAAATTCCATAAGACATTATAAAATACCTAAGGAAAAGGTATCCAAATTTATTACAGAATATCTTAGGCACTCACTGTTTTTACACAAATGAATACCTCTACCTTATCCTATTTCACTCATAGCAACTGGGTCTGCTTAATCTAATCTGAAATCTGGGTTCATGGGATTATTTTGTATTCTTTTTTACTGTGTAATGATACTCCTAAATGAGCCTTTGTCTGCATAGTATCTGAAAGGCTTCTCCACATACGCATTCCTTTGACTGACTTCCTTGTAGAGTGTCTCCTGAATCCCCAAACCAACTGCTAGTCCCTACACAAACAAAAATAACTCCCAGTATCCATACTTATACTAGGTGACCCTAACCATAACTGCCTGGATCCAAGTAGATGCCCATTCCTAACCAGGTGAATTCTCTCTCTAGGGAATCTGGAGATGCTAGTTCTTCACTGCTAGCACCCTATGCAGAAAAGAGTTAACACAGAAGGTCTGACTGCCATCCCTGAAATGGCCTGTTTGCAAGGGAGGCCCTAAGCTGGTATCTGGGAATACGGATTTGGGGAGGGTTCCTACCATTCCCTAACCGATAAGAGTGGATCATTGTGCTTACATTGTGCAAACAATTCAGTTTATGCTAAACACCTGCTTTCCTCCTGGGAGTCCAGAATTTTGGTACATATTGGCAGAGGCTGCCTACTTAACCAGTCCTCAGTGAAAATCCTGGGCTCTGGGTCTCTAAGGAGCTTCCCTGGCTGGCGCATGTCAGGGGCTGTCGCTGGGGAAACCTAGCACACCCTGCGTGACTCTACTTGGAAAGGATTTTTGGAAGCCTATGTCTGGTTTCCTCTGGACTTCGCCCATGCACCTCTTCCTTGTACTGATTTTGCTTTGTATGTATTCTTTGTAATAAGCCATAGCCATCAATATGACTATATTTTGAGGGTTCTGACTCCTCCTGAATCATTACCTCTGGGCAGGGGAGGGAGGCCGTCTTGAAGATCTCCAACACAGCTGCCATGCAGAGAAGAATGGAGGGCAGGAAGGTGAGGAGGAGAAGGCAGGAGCTTCATTATTCCTAATGGCTCTTAGCACTTACTTCCAATGACCTGTAATGTTTCTCAGATACCCTGGTCCCTTTACAATTAATTATTCCTTTTCCCCTAAGCTATTAGGAACAGGACTAAGACACTTCCAGAGGAGAAAAAAATAGTAAGTGGAATCTCTTACACTATCACCAAAAAAAGATGAATTATATTGCTTAAATCTAAATCTGTCTTTAAAATAAATTTGAAACTACTGAGGCCATTGGTCAACTCTGAAATTCAAATGGCTTTTAGCCATTGTTTTATGTAATAGTATAAGTAATATGCCAATTCATTTCTGATATTAGCTTTATAATCATTTTTAAACCTGGATATTTTAGATTACTGATAACATATCAATCAAATTTCTCTGGAGTTTTCTGAGTTTCTATATAATTGAGTGACCAATAGTCAGATTTTGCTTTGTTGGGAAAACAGACAATAAACTTATGTGGATCATACATCTCACTTTCCTGGAAAAGGAATAACCGCTCTCTCCCAAGATCCCATCCATGACAGTTTGGTATGAGAATTTTTAATTAGCTATTGAAATAAGTCCATAATGACTGAAACAGAAAATGTATTTGAGGCTTCAAAAATAAGCCATCTAAAATCAACAAAAACACTACTGTTAACATTAAGTCTTCTCCAGATAAAATGAGAAAATGGCAGCGTTTGCCATCTAAGAGAAAACCAAAACTTCACTTAGGTTGCCATGTGACATTCCCTTGTCACAATGTTACAGAAGCAAAATTTCCTTACTTTTTAAAAATACAACTTTCTGAGAAAAAAAAAAAAAACAAAAAAACACCAAAGTGCCTAATTACTGAGGATTTGTTAACAATCTAAATGCAATTACAGGGCGCCTGGGTGGCTCAGTGGGTTAAAGCCTCTGCCTTCGGCTCAGGTCATGATCTCAGAGTCCTGGGATCAAGCCCCGCATCGGGCTCTCTGTTCGGCAGGGAGCCTGCTTCCCCCCCCTCTCTGCCTGCCTCTCTGCCTGCTTGTCATCTCTCTCCCTCTGTCAAATAAATAAATAAATAAAATCTTAAAAAAAAATTGTTAAATGCAATTCCAGCTAACGTCTTTTACAGACAGGCATTTAAAAAATTATCTTGATTTCCCCTATTCTACCTCTAAAATAAATAGACCTTCCAATGGCTGGTGTCAGACACTATTTGGCACAAAATCAGAGGACTGAATAACTCCTAAAACAGGCAATCCAACATCTTTGAAAATGAGGAAGCAACCCATGCAAGAGTAACCCAGGCATGGAGTAACCAGAACAGGGAAGACCAGGGATGTGTTGCTGGGTTTCCCAGACTCCGTCCTCTGCTCTAGCCTCCCTCCGAGGGCAGTGTCGCTGCTGCCTGGAACCTGCATGAGAGGAGTTCCATTTGACAACAGATAATTTAGGATCCGATATGAACAAAGCTAAGCTGCTCCACAAAGAAAAACTACTTAGCTTATTAATTACTCTGGATGTGAAGGACTGGCAAGCCATTCAAGTGGAGGCCTTGACAACAATATAAAGACTTCTAAAATTTTGTTTTGAGATGTAAAGGTGATTGCTGGGAGAGCAGAGTCAATCAGGACCACTAAAGTCTGGTTCAAAAGAGAAAGTGTTCTTTTCCTTTCTTTTTTCCTGTGCGTGAGCAAAGATATCTGGCTTTAAACAATCAAAGGATTATATTAATTTTTCTTATAATATGTTTGATGTTACCACACAATTTCCAAAGTTTTCAGTAATTCAGTGAATTCAATCATTCAGTTAATTCTAAACACAACCAATGAGTACCATTAGGGAACACAGCTCGGAGGCAAATGCAAAAATATTATGAGGTCCCAGCCTGTCTAAGCTCACAGCTTCACAGGGTTGTAAGTTATGAACACCAGTGACTGGGACAGAGGTTTGTACAGGTAGAAACACATTCGCTCCACACATATGGGCCCCATACGAGGTGTCCTGATGAGGTCACTACCCATGAGGTGTCTCTCCTGCACTACAGGAGAGCAGCTTCTCCCAAGAACTCCAGCCCATGTGAATTATCTTGGACTTGCATTTATTTCTAAATCTGGGCACACAGGAAGGGGATATTCTTAACATTCAAAGTGAAATCTAAATAAGCAAAGCAGATGAAACAAAAATGAAAAGATAAGAAAAATTGCAAAGATGTCTAGGGCAAATCAGTCACGGAGAGTAGAAGATTCCAGAGAACAGAACAGGTGGCAGAAATAGTATAGGTATATGGAGAAAACCATTCAAAGATCAAGTGTCCAACTAATAAACTGCCAATGAACTTTAGATGTTTTCTGTTTACCTTGGAGAATACCAAGGGTCAAAGTATTTACTCAGAAGCACAGAAACCTAAATAAAGTGGATTTTTTAGAACTTCACTGATTATAAGAGAAACGCATGCTTACTATAAGAAACGTTGGAAAATACTGAGCAGTATAAAGAAAAAGATATAGATAAAATTTAAATTAGGAAAATACAGAGAAACATAAAGAAAAAATATGTAATTCAACAACCCAGCGATAACAGTATTTTAGTCTTTTTTCTACACATATGTACACAGATGTTATACGCACTTTTGCATTTCAACATATTTAGATATAAATATATCTAAATGCAAATATACAAGTGCACATATACAAGCCCACAAAGAGAAATGCTGCCCATTTTTCTGTTGGTATGTTAGCAGTGTCACTGGTTGCATAATAATTCTTTAACACATAAGGGTATTAATCCTTTGTCATATGTATTACAGTATTTTCACCATTTGATGGATTAATTTTTAGGATACATTTTGACATAAGTTTTCATTTTTGGGCAATTTCTCCTATTGGTCTTATAAGTGTACATGGTCCCTTCCCCATTCTGTGGTAATATTCACTCATACTGTTTCTAGATATTTGTAATTATATTCACCACAGTTAACCTACAACTAGCTGACCCACCAGAAGTCTATTTTGGCACGCAGTGGCAAGGTTATCACTTGATTTTTTAAGGTGACATTCAAAGTGCTCTCTATACTTTTATAAAGGACTGCTATCAGATGTTGGTCGCTACCATTTCAGATCTGACCTCTTCCTGGTTTGCTTCCAAGGTGTGTGGAAGCAACTCTTAAATGAGAGGGTTGATCTACCTGTATTACAAAACATGGATATAAAACGACGGGTCTGGGGCACAGCAGAGCCCAGAGACCACTCTCTCCTCTTTCACCGGTAGTCGTCACCTCTCCTCCCAGTCAGACCCAGGGTTCAGTGTGAAGTGCTGCAGTCAGCATAAATAAGGACCCATACCTAAGAGACCGAGATCAGGGAAGAACCTCAATCCAAGTGAGCAGATGAGTACCTCCACTCCAGAATAAGGACTGCACTTACTGAGAGCCTCTAATGTCTTAGATTCTGCACCCAGAGCTCTGACAGATTACATAGCTGGGCTTCCTGACAATGTCACAAGGAGGCACTAACTCTAGTCTACTGTGGTTCAGGAAGACCACACAGATTAGATACACAGAATCATACAGACTGTGAGGGATGCAGGCTCACAGTTCCAACAGGTTGATTCCAGAAGGCTGTGCTTTAATACATGACTATCTTCAGGAAATTTTTCCAGGGCATTAGTTCTTATACGGTGACTGACTCAGACTTATCAATGAGATTCAGTTGCCTCCCTGAGGTGGCAGAGAAGCTGACCACAAACATCAACCATGTAAGTTAGGTTATAGACATGAGATGCTATGAAAAGTACAGAAAGGGTTAACCTATGCTAAATGAAGGGAGACTGAAGGTCCTCACAGTTTAAAAGAGAGTTGCAAGAAGCTGTAGAAAAGTTAAGAGTTTATCACTCCAACTACCAAACCAGAGGGCGCTATCAAACAGCAGAACACAGCTGTGGTGGAAAGGACAGAAAGCTCTACCCCTGCTGGGAAGAATGACCACTCCAAGCCTTCCCTCTGGGTCTCTGCTCACAGAGCCATTTTCTGACAACTGAAATTGGGGAAAGCATCAGTAAAGAGAGACAAGAGAGTACAAGGCATATTGAGGAAAAACTGATATCCTGGGTCTCATTTCATTTCAGCGGAGTTTGTACTATGCATGCAACTTCCTCCAGACTGGAAGGCTCAAGAGGTCAGACACTGGGTCTAGGCAATGCCTGCAAGAAAAGTGAGCCACAGAGCCCAACGAAGACCTCCCTTGTATGTAAATTTACAGGGCTCAGCATGGCCAAGAGACAAAACCCTGCAACACCCCACCTTGTGCAGTTCAATAGATGATGGCAGAGACAGGAGAGCTGTCCTGAGGGTGGTATGGCCACGTCAAGTTCAGACCTGGGAGAGAGAAGTCCAAATACACTGCCTGGGCCTCAAAAACTTACATTAATGGACATGGCCCTTTTTAATGAAGTTAGGAAAGGTGGAGGAAAGTGATGTTGCAGCATAAACCAGAAAGCCACCTTGTCAGACAGACTGTCACAGTGCCCTAGCATGTCTGCCTGGGAGTGACTCCCTGCCTTCATTCTTCCATTACTTCATTCATTTAATCCATTTTCTTTTTAAGTTTCTAAGATGTGCTAGCCTCTGTGCTTGGTACAAAGAATGCAAAATGAGGAAAACAGTCCCTATCTAAAGCAACATAGAATTTAGTGGATACATCCACCATTTCTTTACTTACAAACCATAAAAAAATGAACTCCACAAGAGAGGAATATACAAACTGTATTGAGTTTAATGCCACTGATTTTATTCTATGTGCCCACTTTAAGGGAAAAAAAATGCTGCCAATGAAATGTTGAGAAGCCATTGCCAGCCCTGATTTCAGAGAAGTTACAGGTGGAGAACTGTCAATCAGAAAGGACAAAATGCGGGGAATCTGGGGAAGCACCACCTAAGAGGCAGACTTTGGGCTGGCACGGGCAAGAGGGAAGGGCACTGAGGACAAGGATGGTGTGTCAGCTGCAGTGTGACAGAGCAGAGGGGCTGGCAGCAGCTCAGGACTGTGGGGGCACATAGCAGGAAGCAAGGGAGGACTGGCAGGGAAGACTTAGAAAGGGCCCAAGGGAAGAGCTGTAAGCCACGCCTAGGGCTCACTATCCCTTGTGGGTGAGCAGAAACCACTGGAAGGACAACTTGAGGGGGGGAGGGGTGGAGTTAGTTGACCTGTGTTTCAGAATCTTCCTTCTGGTAGCAAAGTGGAGGAAAAGTGAGAACAGAGTTGGAAGCAGGAAGGTAGGAAAGGGCTCATGGTCATAGACCAAGTGAGGGAATATGAGCTGAGTCACGACATGGGAGGAAGAGATACCAAGTACATAGGGGAGAGATGGGACATACGACATTAATCACAGGACTCAAGCTGCTGGCTGGGGACCCAGAAATCCTTAAAAAAACAGGACAAGGAAGTTGACAGGAGAGGAAAGATGGTGTATTCCAATTTAGACGTAACAATCCTGAGGGATTAGTGGGCCTGCCAGATGGAATGTCTCTCAGGCAGTGGGAGACATGCACCTGGAATACCTAACTACAGTGCCAAGGTAGAGGATGGCTTTTCCTTGCCTAAGGTCCTGGGACGGAATGGCTCAGGGGAGTCCCGGGTATCAGCGCTGAGGGACCCAAGTACCTGCTTCACAGGTACATGAGCAGAGACTGACTGTGGGCACTGACTGACTGCTTACTGTGTGTAAATTCAAGACATCTCCCTATTGCCTCACGACAACAATCTACTAATATGACAGTTATGATCACTGTCCATTTACAGGAAATTATGACCCAGGAGATCACATAACTATAAAGCTAACTAATGGCACTCAAGAGCCTCAGGTCAACCCCAGAGCCCTGGCAGCCAAACTAGAGACTAAAGAATGATTCCCTGCAAGAAGGGGTTCACCACAGACTAAAGATAATCACAGTCAACCTCCTATTTGTGGACTGACCTTCCACTACTCTGGACGTCTGGTATTTCTTGGGCATCCTCTCCCCCAGACCAGAAGGAAAAGATAAGGTAAGGCAATGCTAGTTTTCATCATTCTTTCCCCCAAAATGATCTTGTCAACAGATAATTCAGGGCTGGATTAGAGCCTCAGTCTTGAAAGTAGGTGTTCAAAGAACTCCTGAACATGGCTCAGGCATGGGGCAGGGCCTCCATGCCCACCTTCTTCTTCACAGTTACCTTTCTCCCACTTTTCAGAAACCCACCCCTGGAGGTGCACCAGCCTAACATGAAAGACCTCTCACAGGGCACCAAAGGGACAAAACAGACCCAGGGGTGAGGCTGCTGCCTTTAATCCAGGTTCCATAACCTATAGCACAGCTTGGAATCTGCCCTGTCCTGTGGCCATTTCGACTAGGGGCACAGTGAGGACTTCTGGCTCTCAATCTACCAATAGCACACAGGGTTGACAGTTTCTACTAGCACCATGCCTCCTCAGTGCTTAGACTCCGTCAGAGACGCAGGCTCTGAGGCAGACACCCAGGGGAGCACAGGGATGAATGAGCATAAAGTACAGCAGACTCCTGGCAAGGCACATACTTCCTCCTACCTGTCTGGCCAACTGTCGTGATCATATAGAGTGAAGGTGGCCACGCGCATGTGTACTGACACGTGACATGAATTGAAAAGAAATGAAATCAGACCATTTCTGACAAAAAGTAAATCTGTTTGACTAACTGGCTTGACAATGATCCCTAGCTTTGCCAACGAAGTCACATGAAGGACATATAACATTTTGACAAAAATATATTTAAATCAAAAGAGAAGCTAAAAAACAATAGTTCAAGGGAAAAGGACAGGTGAGGAATCTTTCGTTCCACATATACTAGAGTTCCATGGCATAGAGATGTAAATGTAAAGAAAGACATGCAATAAATCAAAACCATAAAGTGAAGATCACTCCTTTTGAGGGGTATTCAGACTGCAATGGAGTCAAAGGTATTAGCCGAGGTGATCTGAAATGAATCACAAATTTATTTTCCCAAGGCTCCTGAATGTATCAGGTTAAATTCGGTGCCACCAAATGGAACTGTTGTTAACAGCAGATATAATTAAAAGTAATTTGTCTGGTAGAGTCTTTTTGGTATACTTCCCAGAAACTATAGAAGTGAGAAGCTCCTGGGGGTGAGAAGCTCTTTTGAAAATCAAAGGACTCCAGTTCCTTTCCGCATACAAAGCTGAAGCAGAACAAGACTAAATTGTAGCTGATCGTTAGGGAATGGTTTTGGAAGATAAATCCCTTGGAGACTTTTTGACATATGAATCAGATGAAATAGAATTTAGTGATATTACTACAACAAATCTATTCCCATGTATGTAGCTATATGAACAAAGTTCCTCAGAATTTACATCTATAAAAACAAGGAACCTCATTCCAGTAAAATGTAATATTCAGCCATAGAAGCATCTCAGTAAGAAATGTTTTTCTAAAAATTACTCCACCTCTCTGTTTACTATTCATTAAAATCTTAATATGCTTGTGTTGTTTTGATCAACTGAGGATTAAAGATAATAATGATATATCAATCCAGAATTTACTTTTAACATTTAGAGATTTATAATTGTGAGACATAAAAATTAAACTTAGACCCATATTTTCATAAAATGGAAGTATGATGGTGTGATAAATGACTTAGAAATATATTACATTAGGATAAAATTCTATAGAGAAAATGACATGGAAATACAAGTTCAAGATGAAAAAGAAATCATATGAAATTTCCAAATGTTAGAGGTGAGTTGCTCATACATTTTTAAATGATTTATGGTAGATTACTAAATCAGTAAGATATTGAGACATTATTTGAAATTTTTTTTAAAGATGGATAGTTTTATTTTAAAATGTCCATATTTAAAATACATCAAAAATTATATCCTTTGATAGATGAAAAATTTTTATAGTCAACACAAAAATGTTAGAAGGAGTTCATAGTTTTCAAAATTATTTTCCATGGTATGTAAGCAAAGGTAAAAAAGAATGAAAACCACTGGTGTAAGAGCTTTGGGGTTCTATGGATTCTTCCATATCTAATAGCAAAAATATTCTTATGGAACCTGATAATCTGTAAGGGAGATGCACAGTGATGGACAGGGACGTGGAGAAGAGGGCACGGCACAGCACAGCGCTTACAAGGGTGATAAAGAGAGCTGGGACATGTAGGAAAGGGGATGACAGAAAGGTCATGGGAACGCTCAGATGGAAGAGATTCCTGGCAGGGCACAGGGGTCAGCTGTTTCTAAATGCCAGATAAAAGGAGTACAAAAAAGTTGGTCCCCTCGTGATAGAGAAGTTCAACACTGCCCAGGAACAAAAACATGACCCTGAACAAAGCAAGGCCACAAAACACTTTTTTCCAATTTCAGTATTTCTGAAAGAATGTGCAAAGAAAACCAGGGCTCATATTTTTATTTCTGAATTTTAGCCCTTCTACTTTGGCTTGAAGTCACTCAAGAGACACTGGTTTTCATTCCTTTAACTATTTCAAGAAATTCTTGAACACAGATTACACATACACACACACAAACACAGACACATAAGTTCTTATTTTTGTCCAAATTCTTTTTTAAGACAAAGAACCTCTAGAAACCATACTAGTTAAAATAAAAAAGATAATGGTTTGGCTGCTTTCTCCTAGTACTTAAGAGTAGGCTCTCATGTCTTTGAAAATAATGAATTAAAATAGTATAGAAAAGGAAAAACCACTAGGAACTATAATTCTTCTCCACAAACCAAAATGATAGCATGAAAAGCCAAGGTAGCCCAAGCAAACTAATTTCTCTCTCACCTGGCAACCCCAACCAGTCCTGATGGAATCCTTGGTCCCTTCCTTGTTGAGTGGCTCTCATACAAAGAAATTCTGCAATGATATCCTATTTGTGCAAAGAAGAGACTGAGAGAGCAGTTAGTCTGGCTTTGGACAGAATATCCCTAACTTTAGCCAGCTGGCAGAGATCTAATTAGGCAAGCACTCTATTAACATTCTGTTATGGGAAAGTTTCCAGTCTCCTCCTAAACACTTGAGAAAAAGGATCCAAGGCCATCCTAAATCTCTTTGATATCAGAGGGGAAAGGAACTTAGTAGATTCTGATTTAACTCCTAATGACTTAGTACAGGTATCAGCTAGAGCAGAGTGACGAACAGTTGGCCCACGGGGAGCATGGCAGATGGAGTATGTTCATCAGACCATCGCGTGCTAGAGAAGGAAAGAAGGAAAGAGCTGCAAAGGCCAAAGAGCACCTGGCTGTGGTCCTGGGCAGAAGCTGCCCTCCCAGAACTACCATCACCCCAACAACAGCCTCCTACCCACATACCTAGTGCAAACTACTGAAGGAGTACATCACCTTGAAGAAGAAAGGGGAGATCACCAAATTTGAAAGGAATCTAAAAGGTGCTATATGCCTTACAATCTGAGATGACATTTCTTCAAAAATAAATAAATAGGGGCGCCTGGGTGGCTCAGTCGTTAAACGTCTGCCTTCGGCTCAGGTCGTGATCACAGGGTCCTGGGATCGAGCCCCGCATCGGGCTCCCTGCTCTGCAGGAAGCCTGCTTCTCCCGCTACCAATCCCTCTGCTTGTGTTCCCTCTCTCTGTGTGTTTCTCTCTGTCAAATAAATAAAATCTTATAAATAAATAAATAAATTGGCGTGGGTGGGACCCACAATTTTAGACTGCTCTAATGCTCTTAGACATATGGGGATCTTGTAACGAAAACATAAGTCTCTACAAGCAAAGAATGATCACAAGCAAATCAAAAATGTCTCATGGCTTTGTCATTTATTTCCTTCTTTCAATCACCTAAGTTAAATATCCTCTGTATTAGGCAGAGCAAGCACAGGAAATACTGAGATCCATCCCCACTTTCCCTCTAGGAGCTAGTTGGCAACACAGACAAGAAAACAGTTCTAGGGGCGCCTGGGTGGCTCAGTCGTTAAGCGTCTGCCTTCGGCTCAGGTCATGATCCCAGGGTCCTGGGATCGAGCCCCGCATCGGGCTCTTTGCTCAGCAGGGAGCCTGCTTCTCCTGCTACCATTCCCTCTGCTTTGTTCCCTCTCTCGCTGTGTTTCTCTCTGTCAAATAAATAAAATTAAAAAAAAAAAAAAAAGAAAACAGTTCTAAATACCACAATATGGTTCACAGGTATAGTGAAAACTCACCAAAGGCCCACTTAACCCAGACTGAGGGGTGAAGGACACCTTCAGGGAAGAAGTGATAGCTGAAATAAGGCTTGGAGACTGGAGAAATGAGCTGTGTAGAGGACAGAAGGGGAAATCCAGGTCAGTGTAAAGGCATAGGAGGTCACCTGGCACACTGGAAGGGACTCCACATCACTGAAGCAGAGATGTAAAAGAAGAAAGCAGGCTGAGAAGGAAGGCAGAGGATGGATCGTGAAGGGCCTTATCTATCATCACCCTAAGGCATCTGAAATTTAATTCTAAGGCAACTGGGGAGCCATTAAAAAAGGTGAAGCAAGCAAGTGACACAGTCAGATCTGATTTACAGAAAGTCTTTTTACCTAGCAACAGCAGAGCCACAGGACTGGAAAGGGGGATACAGTCACAGGTGAGTCGACAGGCTGCTGCAATAATCCCAACAGGGAAAACAGGAGTCTCAACTAAGGTGGCAGCAATGGGAATGGTAGAGAGCAGTTAGATTCAAGGGACAGTTATGATATAGAAATTAGCACACCTTTGATCACTTGGCCATAATCATGTGCAGTAAGTGCTTCACAGATGCCTTTAAAAAAAAAAAATTCCCTGATTTGTAGCATTTGTCAATTTCTACAGGATAAAAATTGCCTTTGTGGCTATTTTTGAACTCCCAAAATGGTGTCACTGAACTTGGAAATGGGCAGAAATGTGCACAATCAGCTGCTAAGAGTCAGTGTGAGTCAGCTCCAGCACTACCACCGGCACGGGAGACCTGGGACGAGGGATGAGTCTTGGAAGAGTCAAGGCCGCCCTTGGCCTGGGGACCCGGGCACAGTAGGATATGTAGGGCATTAACTATAGTTACTAAGTCTGACTGGGACATACTAAGTTAGAGGAAGATATCAAGATGTTCAGCAGGCAGACAGATATAAGGGATCTGAACACTGCAGAGAAAAATCTGGCTAGATACTATCATTGAAACGGACATTGTGAGAAACTGTGTACAAACCCAGAAGACAAGAGGATAAAGCACAGAATGCTATAAAATACCAACATTAGAGGGACGAATGGAGAACTTGATCAAAGATGCCTGAGAAGGACCTTTAAAAAAGGGAGGGTTTCCCGGGACCCATTCCCCCAAATATTTCCCTGACTGATAATCAATTCACCAAAGAATTAACTTAGTAAAGTTACCAAATTTTCCTATTTTTAAAATTATTTATAAAGCAATTGTTCATTAGAGGGACTTATCAGCAAATTGGCCTGTCTGAATACAAAAAGCCAAAAGAGGAGTTTTAAGGAGCAAGGACCAGTTAGTGGCAGCAAATGCCACACAAGAGGTGAAGAGCTAACAGAAGCAAAGATGTCCCTCACGCTCCAAAGAATAGTGGTGGTGGGAAGATGCTAGTGGACAAGTGAATGGAAAGAGAAGTTGAGATGGTATAGATCACCAATATCACTTTAGCATGTCAAAACTGTCACTTAACCATTACTGAAAAGTTATCAGTTCTTATAAATGACGTCTTATAAATGCTTGATTATTTTCTAGTAAATTTAGGATTTTCTCTAAAGGAGAGCCTAATGATTTGCCAAAATAGTCAGGGATTGAATTACACAGAACGGCACTGTAATACAACATCCTGGTCACTACACGGTCATTTAATAAATTTCTCTGGCTACTCTTTTACAGGAAACCAACTGAGAAGATTCATGTTTGTTATATTATATAACTTTTATCTGTCCGTTGTAGCCAAGGGCCAGGGAACAGTGAGATAAGCTAGGGGCTAAAAAGACAGAAAAACGTTTAATGGAAATTCCACACACTCCTGGGACAAACCACAAAGACTGCAGAATAAGCTGAGTAGTAACAGTTTGGCAAAAAGGAAACATTTACCCTTAGTGTACAGGTTTAATTCAGCTCTCAAATGGCACAACAGAGATAACAGGGATTTGATTTGATTTGATTTAAGGATTATATTTTGCTTTCTTCTACAAACTGTCTAAAAAAACACTTTTTTTTTTTTTTAAAGATTTTATTTATTTGACAGAGAGAAACACAGCGAGAGAGGGAATACAAGCAGAGGAAATGGTAGTGGGAGAAGCAGGCTTCCTGTGGAGTAAGGAGCCCGATGTGGGGCTCAATCTCAGGACTCTGGGATCATGATCTGAGCCAAAGGCAGACACTTAATGACTGAGCCACCCAGGTGCCCCAAAAAACAAACACTTCTTGATCTTTAGAGATTTATGCAAGTATCAATTCTTAAAGGAAAATGTCTGACTCTGCTGTAAAAACTGCTACTATAGAATGTATATAAAAATAACCCAGCTGACTAGCAAAATGAGGATAGTTGCTTCAAGAAAGAAAATTGTAGGGGCACCTGGGTGGCTCAGTCCGTTTAGCATCTGCTTTCAGCTCAGGTCATGATCCCAGGGTCCTGGGATAGAGCTCCACATCCAGCTCCCTGCTCAGCTTTCAGGGGTGGGAGGGAAGCCAGCTGCTCCCCCTCTCTCAAATAAATAAATAAAATCTTGAAGGAAGGAAGGAAGGAAGGAAGGAAGGAAGGAAGGAAGGAAGGAAGGAAGGAAGGAAGGAAATTCTAAAAGCATAACTTACTACACAAAGAAGGAAGAAACTCCCAGAGAACACCATCAAACAATATACTTGGGGGGCTACTAAAGGGGATTCTACTTTTACCTTGAGAATCACATCTAGTGGAAAATCAAGACTTAGGTTATCAACATGAGCCTTTTGTTTTGTTTTGTTTTGTTTTGTCTTGTTTTAGGAACACAAATAAATTAGTAACCTACCGTCCGTCTGAGATTTACTGAGGAATATTGTGCTGGCCCGAGGATGGTCTGAAGGATTGAATTCCATGTTCAAATCTTTAAAGAAAGAAAAAGAAAATACATAAATATCCATTTGATAACTAAGGGGAGTCAAGATTAATTTTCAGTTTTTTTAACCTTAAATTGCTAATCCATTCAAGGATTCTGGCAAAAATCTAAGTTATTATGTTAATACATTCTTCTAAGTTCAATTGAGAACACTGCTATTTAGAAACTTGAGAAAGTCACACATAAAAATTAGAGACACTTGTTGGAAGATCTGTTGGCCTCAAATTCCATTTTCTTTTTAAAAGTCTGCTCTATACCCAGGATACTAGAAAACAGCAAGATAGAGCTATAACACTCAATTAAAGGGAATTAGGTGCTACAACTGACTCATCTAAAATCTATCATTATTTAAGGAGTATTTCCTTGTTAAAGGTGATTAAAATAGAGTGTCTCAGCCGAATCAGCACCCACAAACTGCTTGATTAAGACTGTTATTTTCTGAAAAGGCACAACTTATCCTTCAGAGCAAAGGCTGCAGATTGGCCAACTGTGGGCATAATCTGGGGCCATGGATATGTTTTGTTTGATCCATACTTTTTTAAAGTATGTTTGAAATATAAAAATCATTATATGTTTGCTCAAACTTTAAAAAAGTATGGAAAAAAATCTGTATTTCCAGCTTCTCTTGAGAAATCAGGTCATTTGGCAACACTGAGCTCCCACCCCAATGGTCACAACGGGTTGAATGCAGCAGCTGCTGGCCCCTCCAAGTGGGACCTAAGATTCCAGTCCCCAGTGGTCAACCCTCTCGCCTCCCTGACTCATCAGGTATTGCTCTTCACTCTCAGACCTTCCCACCCCTATGGGCATTTGGTTTGGTAATCTCTGCCTCTGCACAATCTCTGAAAGCTGGATGCTTGTCAGTAAAGTATAAACAATTCAGAATCCCATCATAGAAGAGTTTCTCCAGTTAAAAAAAAAAAAAAAAAAGATTCCAAAGGGGTGGAAATAGTCAAGCAAAACAAAAGATTTAAGTTAGGGGAGGGAAGAGAGAAAACCAAAATTACTAGTAAGCCAGAATGGTCTTCAAATTAGCTTCCAGCATCAGAATGAAGAGTGTTTTGAGTTCAATTATTTCAATAAATTTGCAAAGAAACTTACACAAGGCCAATAGAAAGAGATGGTATCCATCTTTAGCTTTTATAGCTAATTAAGTCAAAAATAAAAGAAAAAAGGATGGTCATATACACATGGGAAGCAACACCTAACCACTTATCCACAGAGACTCACCTCAGCAAACCTTTGAGGTGAAGCAATCTTCCCTACATCAGCCAATGGCCTAGTGGACCTGACCTCCGACCTCACACTGGCAGCCTGATTTAAACAATGCATTACTGAATCTTAAATGCTATTTCAATTATCTGGTCCTTCTTCTGTGACAACTTTCAAAATTATATCTACACTGTAGCAGTTTCACAGCTAAAAGCTATGGAAGGAGAAAGCCAAAAAAGACAATTTTTCAGAACTGCTTCAATTGGAACTAGATAAAATTTGGCCAGAAATCTGGTAAAAATGAGTCTTTATTACAGGGTTTCCTGCTCAAGTAGGATTTTGTTATGAAAAAGTCAGAGGCGCCTGGGGGGCTCAGTTGATTAAGCAGTTGCCTTCGGCACAGGTCATGATCCCAGGGGCTTGGGATGGAGTTTCACATTGGCTCCTAGCTCAGCGGGGAGCCTGCTTCTCCCTCTGCTTCTCTCCTTGCTTGTGCTCTCTCCCTCTCTCTTTCTCAAATAAATAAAATCTTTTAATAAAATTTTTTTTTAAAAGTCAAATAACAAATGTTTTACTCAATTATTTTTTTGAGAACTCCAGCATATGAAAACTGAGGGCATATATGTAATCCTAACCACGATGGATGCCGTTAACTTCCCAAATCTTAACTTGCGGTCCCCATGGAAGTATCGACTGAAACACAGGGTGCCTGCAGTGTCCACGCTAGTGGTAGAGCAGCAACTGAAACTCAACCCCCAGCCTTGGATACGGTGTCAGCGCTGCATCTATGTCGAACTCATCTACCAGACCAGTTCTGGGGGGTTTCTTTGCAGGGGTGGGGTGGGCAGAAGACTGCCCAGTGACAGATTTTAATCTAGACATTTGAAAAATACACAGGCAGGCCACCCTTTGCAGACCAGTTTTCTTGAAGACAAAATGATCACTAGGGGTTTGTAAAACACCACAAAAAGTGTAGTTTTTCTGTTTCAAGCCAACAGTGGAGCCAAAATAACACAAGACTGACATTTCTTAGGGAATTGAGATCCTGCTGCTTTTAAATTTAAGAATGTCCTGGAGGACAATTCCTGGAGATAAGGATTCTATACTATAATGATCACAAACCCTAGAAATGGCTAAGAATGGAGACATTCACAGATTCTGAGAGAGGGCTGTCAATAATAGGGCATTTGTTATAGCAAATAATAGTGTGCCTAGATGGTAGAATGCTATGCCACCATAAAATAAACTCATGTGAACTGCACTACTCGTGGTGAGCACAGCCTAATGTATAAAACTGTGGAATCACTATGTTGTATACCTGAAACTAATGTAACATTGTATGTCAACTATATTCCAATAAAAAAATACTTCATAATTTAAAAAATATGAGACTATTTTATTCACATGGAAACAGTACTGCCATATGTCATTAGGTGAAGAAAGCAGCATGATAGCATTTGGGGGGGAATATGCATAGGCATAGTGCACATATTAAAAGAATATATACTAATATTTGGTTACCTTTGAATAATGCAGGGGAGATACCTTTTTTCTTTTCCATGTTTTCTACGTTTCCTGCATTGAGCATATTTTCATCTGTTTAACTTTTGTAATTTCAAACATTAATGTTTTAAAACAACTTGTGATAAATGATTGAAGACTTCATTATCCTCTAGGTGGCTTTCTCCTACACATGCGGGTTTTCCCAGGAGATGTCCTGGGCTCTCTGGGCTGTGGCCATTGCACTCGCCTTCCCACAAGTCAGGGAAGACTTGCACGAAGCCACCAAGCTGAGTCTCCCCACCAGCACTGGCCACGTGCTATAGGAACTCATATGAGGGACGAGGGACCCCACAGTGGAGGAGCCTCTGTCCTGCCCACAGCCACCCTGTCGCTACACTGCACACTTCCTGGTCTAAACAGAGCAGGGCCACGGGGGAGGACACCTGCTTGTTCTCCTGTGCAGAACCCAAGAGGAGTCATGTTTCACACTGTCCCGACCAAGTGTGACACAGCAAGAAATTATCCTATGTTTCCTCTATGGTCAAGTCATAATTCTAGGTCTGAATGTAACACTCACACTTATGTCAAAGGTGGTTTCCTGCGTGAGTGACAGGCCAGTTATCATCTCCACCCTGCTCAGTGACACAGAGCAAGTCATGAAGAGTTCAGAAGAGTCTTCAAGATGACCGTTTGTTTGACATGGTCCTCGCAGAGAAGAGCAAGTGAGGCTGACCGTGCTTAAGGGTGTAGCTGTGTGGCAACCGAACTCTGGTCTCCCCCTGAAATCTAGACTCCAGAGTTTTCCCATCACCCCTACCAAACCCAGACCTTGCCTCAGACCCTGACTGCCCTAGAAGGACTGGCGCTTGAAAGAGGAAAGGGGCAAAAGCCAGCACAGAGGAAAATCCAGAAGCCCCTAAAGCTGAGTTCACACAATCTTTCTTAAGTTCTCCCCAGAATTTAAAATTTTGGATCTTGATCCTGAAGGAGATAACTAGGAAGTTTCTACACAAAGAAAAATCAAGGACAACTCTGCTTCTGCACTGAAAAGTACATGAAACACTGCTGAGGAAAACAGAGATAATCAACTAATTTTTATCAGCAAGCATGCCCAGATGTTAACACACGAGAGCTCAACATTGATGAGCTGCCAGGACATTACTCAGAAAAAAGCATTTAACAACGTGCTGGTTTGCATTTTCTGCGATCCTAACCCAGATCCATATTCCATAATCACAGTGCAGAAAGTAATAAAACTTTTGCCAAATGTAGGTCAGTGGGCTAACTTTGCATAGGACAAGTCTGAAGGGCTGACTTCTCTTAACTATCCATGTAAGGTAGGCCAACCACAGCACCCAGTTTACCTAGCATATGATTTACATACGCACAATGGCAGAATACAAAGGTACAAGGAACTGCCAGGTGTTTCCTACACATAAGTTGAAAAGAGCAGCCCCAGATCTTGAAGAGAAATATGGCAATTACAGTATGTGCTTTGGCAAGGGAAAACCAACTTTTCAGGGAATAAAAACTGAGAAAAGGCAGCATTCTCACAAGCCAAGCAAAATAAACCTGCCATATCACTCAAACTTACACTCTGAAGTCAAGCGTGACAAAATTGCTACTTTAGCCATAAAGAAAAAAATCCCCACACTGCAGAGAGTCAGGAAAAATGATACCCCAAATGTGAACAACTGAGTTGGAACACATTTGGAAGAGTGTAATGATTTCAGTTCAGCTCAGTAATATTTCTTTCTTTCTTTTTTTTCTTTTAAAGATTTCTTTATTTATTGAGAGAGAGAGAGAGAGAGAGAGTGCTAGCTTTCGAACAAGGGGAGGGGCAGAGGGTGAGGGAGAAAAAGAATCTCAAGCAGACTCCTTGTGGAGCACGGAGCCCCACAAGGGCTCCATCTCACAACACTTGAGATCATGACTTGAACCAAATTCAGGAGTCAGAAGCTTTACTGAATGAGCCATCCAGGAGCCTCAGTGATGTTTCTGAATGGCGAGAATTAAAAGGAAGAAAGTCATGAAATAAACTTAAAATCAGAAATTATAAATGAAATAAACCTCACTGCTAAAGAATGCTAACCATTGTGAAGTCAGTTCTGATAGTATCCTACCTATTTTAAAGTCATAAACACTAATTGTTCCCATAATCCTCCTCCAATTCACCACCATGCCAAGTACTCCTCACCCTCCCCTAGCTTGGAAACTCACAAGCCCTAGCTTTGCCCTCAGACCTACCCGCCTTCCCAGAGTACACACAGCCCCATCAAGCTCTTGAAGTACCTCATGTGCCAACTTATCCAGAAGAAGTAATAACTTACAAAATTAAATATTCACTGGGCCGGGTGTCATTAAGTATAATTTTAGTGAAGACAACACCATCCTTACCAAAAGAATAAAAACCCACTGCAATAATGTCATCCCCCGGAAAAGACCCACAGAGAGGAGCTAGCTAGTGACACCACATAGGAGCCAACAGCTCTGCAGCAAGTGAGGTCAGCACTTGGGCAATCGAAGGGGCACAGAGAAGGAGGAGATGCTGTTTATCCTACAAGAACTTACAATTTAGTGAGTGAAACAAGATGAAGTACATGATCCCATCAGAATAGAGGACCAGCTAGTGAATAATGAAGAATGGAATATCTAACCAAATCCTACAAGATAGAGAATAGTATACTTAAGCGAAAGAACTTAAACAAAGCATTGGACTCTAAGAGTCAAAAATTTGAACTGCTTTCCCACTCCCACCCTCCAACTCTGGCAAGGCCATTCAATTCAATTAAGTGAACAAACATGCACTAAGTCTATACTATGTGCCTTCGGTCCTGTTGATAACAAAGACTGCTTTGCTGTGGTAACCATGTCTTTGTCTTTACCCTGCCTGTTACCTACATCAACTATTTCCAGGGCATGAGAATGCATTCTTGATTTTCAAAGGGCTGTAGTAAATTAATAGACAAAACTTGTATTTAGATGACTTAAAAATGAATCATATGTTATTTCTATCACATATCTGCCTTAATAATTACACTGTGACAGGGTGAATTAGCATTTTATTAAATACTATGAGTATGAATACTATGGGTATTTGTCAAGATCAGACCAAACTGCCATGGTTTTTCATTCATTCACTCAATCAATGAGCATCTTCTAGTTCCGCATATTGAGGATACAAGATACAAAAAGGAACAAAGCAGATCAAGTTCATCATCTAATAAAGCATCCTTCTAATTTTAAGGTGCGAAGTACCAGTGGAAAAAACAAAAAAAATTTAAAAAGCCATCAAGAACACTACAAATTTGGGGTATCTGGGTGGTTCAGTTGGTTAACCATCTGCCTTTGGCACAGATCATGATACCAGGGTCCAGGGATCAAGTCCTACATCAGGCTCCTCCCTCTGTCTGCTGCTCCCCCTGCTTGTGATCTCTCACTCTCTGACAAATAAATAAAATCTAAAAAAACAAAACAAAACAAAACACTATAATTTCTATAACTCACATTAAAAAAGCTAAAAGTCAACTATCCCTGAGTTCTAGGAATCATTCGTTCCCCAAAGAGAGGCACAAACAGTGGAGTAGAAAAAAACACCTTTTATAATGTAAAAGATCTAGATTTGAATACATCTCTGCTAATTCTGTGACCTTGGGCAAATTGCCATACTATTCTGGGTTTCATTTTCCTCATCTACAAAGTAGACAAATAACTCCCAATTTAGAGGATTGCCATGATGATTAGAAGATATTCATATAAAGCAATAAGCATGTTATCTGTCCCACAATAGGTACTCCAAAAAGAATGGCTTTAAAAAAAAAGAAAGAAAGAAAGAAAGGCTTTTAAAATTTTAGGGTATTCTGAGATCACCACCTGAGCCAGAATCAAGAGCTGGATGCTTAACTGACTGAGCCACCCAGGCAACCCACATTTTAAATATCGTTGAAACTAGGTTAAACATTTCCCCACTAATTTGACCACTGGATATAATTTATGTCTCTAGACTTTACTCTCTTTAAAATTGGAGTCTTAATATTTTAAACTTTATTTTTAAAAGATCTTTACAGGAGCACCTGGCTGGCTGGGAAGAACATGCCACTCTTGGAGTCATGGTTCAAACCCCTTGTTGGGTGTAGAGGTTACTAAAAAGTAAATACTTAGAAAATAATAAAAGCTCTTTATAAAATAAAAAAATAAAGTAAAATAAAATAAAATTTTAGGGTATTAAAAAAATCATTCCATAGCATCTAGCTCAGTGCTAGAGACACAAAACTCTCCAAATATGTATGTTAAAAACACTAAAAATGAGGCTAAACTATCATTATAGTTTAGCTATTATTATAGTTTAGTTATATATTATAAACTATATATTTATATTTCTAAACTATATATTTAGAACAATATAGTTTAGTTCTCTAGAGAGTCCTGGTTGGAGATTCATGTTTAAAATTACAGTGTTTCAGGGACGCCTGGGTGGCTCAGTCAGTTAAGCGGCTGCCTTTGGCTCAGGACATGATCCCAGGGTCCTGGGATAGAGTCCCATGTTGGGATCCTTGCTCAGAGGGGTCTGCTTCTCCCTCTGCCTGCAGCTTCCCCTGCTTGTGCTCTCTCTTTCTCTGACTAATAAATAAAATCTTTAAAACAAAACAGTGTTTCACATTTCTGATACAGATTCTCTGACTGCTTATACAAAAGGACAAGATGATCCATAATGACATGATGAACTAGCCTCTAATGGAGGGATTCTTTATAGAGAGAAAAGGCTGTTTTAAGAAATGTTATGGAATCCCTAGAGTTGACTTCAAATCTTGAGAACCAGAGCTTTGAACCACTAACTGCTTCTTTATCATGATGACATTTAAGATACACAGTCAAATTAAAATATTAAGAATGGACTTTCTAAGAGTCCACTGCCACACTTTCAGGTGCTAACAGAGATATTCAGTCACACTGCTTTGAGTCCATTTCAGCTGAGTACAGGTTATGAAGGGATCCCTTTATTCAAAACTAAAAAAAGTCAAACAGCATGCTTGCCAATCACTTTAAATGAACAGTATTCTCCTATGCCAGGTAACCTAATTTTCTTCTGTTCTTTCCTTAGATGTCATAATATGAAAGATCTACAATGGCTCATCATGGCTTTTAAACCAGCACCAGTGTTATAACCAGTGTTATAAAAGATTCATGCAATAAAATAATGTCCAGGAGTCATTATCTATCACTGGTGGTCTGGAAAGCTAGGAAAAACAGGAAAACAGAAAAGTACATTAAAGCCTAAAATGTACTGGGACTAATACAGATAGGAGCCACAAAAGACAATCTGCACGAAACAATAACTTCCCATTTTCTACCTCTCTTCTTTGCACTGCCAGCCTCAGTTGATCACTGTTTCCTATCTTTAAATATTTGACATGATGGAGATCTTGAACTTTTAATAACTTTAGGAATACACATTTCTAAATCTGACTATGATCTTCAAGGCAATGATGAAATCAACAAAGTCAGTTTAAAATCAGATTGGTTTACTTTTTTTTTAAATTACTATTGTCCCGGGACACCTGAGTGACTCAGTCAGTTAAGCAGCTGCCTTCGGCTCGGGTCATGATCCCAGGGTCCTGGGATCAAGTCCTGCATCAGGCTCCTTGCTCAGCAGCACGTCTGCTTTTCTCTCTGCCTGCTGCTCCCCCTGCTTGAGCGCTCTCTCTGGCAAATAAATAAATAAAATCTTAAAAAATAAATTACTATTGTCCCACTGCCTAAAAATCAGTGATTATCTCCTTTCATTAGTGCCAAGGAGACTAAAATCAAGAGCTTGAATCCCCAACTGCTTTGCTCTATCAGTTGCCACCAGGCAAGTTCCATCCCAGTAGCCTACATTCCCACTTACAATAACCACTGTTGCTGTGGCAGCAAACTGCTGGTACCAAAATTCCAGTTCATTCTAAAGCCATCTTTTCCACTCCCACTGACTCTGAGTTTATTCTTACAATTATTCTAACACACTTAGATTTGGTTATTTTCTGTTTTCACTCTCTACTCTGAGCTGCCTGCATCCCCGAGGGTGGTCCACGCATGTGGCTTTGTGAGCACATATCTCTGGGTCCACACACCCAAGTGAGCCAGGTCTCCAGGTCCAAGTCTGTGCCTGCATGTATGTGTCTCTGTGTGCATCTCTCTGCATACACATGTCTGACTCTCATTCATGTGCTCTCTTTCTCTCCATCAATCTATCTATCCCCGTCTCTATCTACCTCTTTCCCAACTCTCTCTCTTCAACTCACTCTTTTTCTCTTTCTCCCTCTCCTACCCTTTCCCCCAGCCCCCTTCTCCAGTCTCTCTCCACTGTTACTCTATCTTAAGATGAACCAAAGGAGACAGAGAAAGATCCTAATGTTAAGACTAAAGACAGATTATTCTGCCAATATGGCACACCAGATAAACTAAAAGCTCTCACACTATAAGCACTTAGGAATGAGAGATAAAATATAAGACATCCTTTTAAATGCCTTCAACAGTGTGTATCAACAAAGTAAGGAAAATGACCTGAGGCCCTAACCAGAGAGTGAACTGAGGTCTTCCAGAAGGGATGGGCTATCCAGCCCTGTGAGCTGGGTCTTAGGTCTCACCCATCGTCCTGGCATAACTACTAATCTAATCTCCTTTTATTTAAAAGTGTTTTGGTTCCGTGGGGCGCCTGGGTGGCTCAGTCGTTAAGCGTCTGCCTTCGGCCCAGGTCAGATCCCAGAGGCCTGGGATCAAGCCCCGCATCGGGCTCCCTGCTCTGCAGGAGACCTGCTTCTCCCGCTACCATTCCCTCTGCTTGTGTTCCCTCTCTCACTGTGTTTCTGTCAAATAAATAAAAAAATCTTTAAAAAAAAAAAAAAAGTGTTTTGGTTCGGAAGTCACCTTATTTCAATGTCCTGTAGGGTAGGATATAAGCCCGCAGAGTGGACAGAAGTTGGAACTGATGCTTTTACATATATGGGCTATGATCTCAAGAAAAACTAAAATGGAAGAAAAAAAAAAAAAAGTCATGAACCTAGATGAAGGAGGAGGTTGGGCCAAGAGAGGAAAAGGCTCTCAATCCCTCAGTAACTGGTAACCATTGCTGTTTCTCTATCTCTAATGTGGTTTTGGAGTTCTACTCTACACATGTAGTTCAGGAAATCCCTAGACATATTTATACCAAATTGGTCGCATGTCAGTGATATCCCCCGCTACCTGACAGAATTAACTGTAAACTGCTCTGAAGAAACCTGCCTCCCAGAGCTCCACCAGACTATATCCTCTAAAGACAGACTCATCATTCAAAATGGCAAGATACAGGAGGAAATAATCCATTATAAGCAAGAGTCAGAATACTCAATAAACAGCAAGATTAGGCTTTCAAGAACTTGGGATAAGAGAACAATTGGATAGATGCCATAAGATAAATACGTGCACAACTGTATGTGCTAACTAAACACATAAAGAAAGAAAACGTAAGGGAAAAGAGCATTTTGGAAAAAGCCCCTATCCCTAAGTTTATTCACAATATGCCTATACATGTATGTATACGTGTACATGTAAACACATGTATATTCCAGAAATTTCAAACACGGTCATTGAAATCTGAAACTAAATAGATGGATTAAATGGCAGATTAGACTTGTCTGAACACAGGATTGGTGCCCTAAAAAACACAACTGAGGAAATCACTTAGAATGAAGCACAGAAAGATCAAGAACTAACGATGTATGGGATGAAAAAGTCCAACTAACAGTGGTTCTGCACTCCATAACCAGTCACAATAAAAAAGACTCTTAGCAAATCCCTTTCATCTGATCAAAAGTATCTTAATAAAGGCTATCTGCCCCAAACCGATGGCAATCCTCACACTTAATGGTAAAACATCAGGTGCATTCTCCTCAGGTCAGGAAAGAGGCAGCGATTCAGCCACCTTCAATTCAACATTATACAGGATGGGCCAACAAAAAAAAACAAAGAGAATTTACTGGACTGCAAAGAAACATAACGGTTGTTATCTGCATATAATCCTCTACTTAAGAGAATACAAGGGGCTTCACAAATCTACTGGCATAGATACATACAGAAGTTATTTTCATTCATTTACCTTAGTAATCATGCTCAACTAAAGGAACAGCACCATCTCCCTTATGCTACAGTGTTTAGAAATGTATGAGGACAATTTTGGCTGTCACAAGGATCAGCAGCTGCTACTCGTCTGTTACCACAGTCCCACACAATGAGGAACTGTGCCATACAATGTCAATAGGGCATTCACTGAGAAACACTGCGGCCTAGAGCAAGAAACAATTAACAAATGTAATAATGGTAATATTAAAAAGGCTCAATTTACTGTTACAAAAAAACTATCATTAAATTTAACAAAAGATTGTAAGATCTTATACAGAAAATTATAACACTATAATTTATAAAAAAGCTAAAATAAATATATCTGTATATGAGTAGATATCCTGCTCACGCACGCACACACACACTCATAAACACATGCAGTTACTCACATGCATATACAGCCTTACTTGGCATGGCACCCATCCTGTGTCAGACCCCTTGCTACATGCTGAGCTGGGATAATAGCACTAAACAGCAGACAAGGTTCTTGCTCACAGAATTATCAATCCAAGTGTTTGAAAGTTTAAAGATGATCACTGGTCACAATTCATATTACAAACTAATCTCTTCCACTTTGGAACTAAAACTGAGGCAGTGGTTTTTCCAGGATACTTGCTTCATCCCAACATTACACTCCTTTGAGCATTTTGCTGATTACTACTATATCCACCAGAGGTCAGGCAAGGAAGAATATACAAAAGGTTATAAAGTCATCACAGAGGGAGTGGGGGGGTTGGAAGAGCAGTAAGAACAATGCTACTACATGCTCACTTCCATTATTAGATTTAGTGGTGGTGTAAGGTACAAGCTAACATATCCAAGAATATTTTGTTATACCCATAGTACTGTTGTTATTTGCATAAAATCATCCACTTAGAAAACAGGAATAAGCTCTCCCTGGCTCACATGTTCAGTTATCACTCCTCTGTACAACTGGCCAGCCCCATACAACTGGCTGGCCTGGTTTCCCATTTCTCTTTGCCTTATATGCTTATACTCTGTTTTCCCCACACACACATCTAATATCCTCTGTTTCTCATGGGTTTGGTCAGAGCATCCCTTCTGCCAGGAACAACTCTCTCTAAGTAAGCCCACCTATCCATTCCTGCTCCCACCTCAAATCTGGCCAAGGTGTGGTGGTGCCTGAAAGACCTCCGTACTCATCTAGGTTTGCTCACTTGCCCTTCTCCACTCTAACGAATCTTGTTACATGCCTGTGTTCTAGCAATTTTCTTCGATCTCCATATTTGTTGGTTTGAATGCATGATCCTCCAAATGTGTACTGACTATATAAAGGTCAGTGAATAAATTCAGATATCTTCTATATGCCACCAAGGTACTGAACCAGACACATACATTAACACAAAGATATTCCAGAATAGTCCCCCCTACCAAGGAGCTTCTATACTCTGGCCCGTATATATGTATTTCCACAAATTCTTAAGCAATTCAGAATGCAGAAAGGATCACATAAGTGTCACTGATGGGAAGTGCTCCAAATATTACCAGTAGAACAGAGATGACTTCCTAGAACAGATGAGATTTCAGTAGACCTGACAGATTTTTATTTGAAGAAGGCCGCTCAGAGGCGGGTGCATTTCAACCAGAAGGAAGAGGATGGGCCAAGGTACATGGTGGACAGAAAAAAAACTTTTTAGGGGATAGGCAAGAGACATATATGGCAAGCCTAGAGAGTTCAGAAAAAAGCCAAAGGAAAGGAACGCAAGAATGGTGGATTCAGGCCAAACTGCAGAAGACCATGAATTCCAGAACAAGAAGCTGCACTTTTCCTATGAACAAAGAAGGATAAACCACTTATGGTGTTCAAAAATACAAATCTGGCTGCTGGTATCTGTGTTTAGAAAGATATCCACTGGAAAAAATTTGAAGGTGAAGGGACAAGTTTAAATTCAAAAAAAGGAGAATAGAAAAATCATGCACCAGATAAATTAATTGAAGAATGCTTACTTTGTCCTGGCATCAAATTACTAAGCATATACTGCAGTGTTTAAAGTCCAGCAGAAAAGATATTTAAAAAAAAAAAAAAGTGCAATTGAAAGCTAAAAAACTAAATTTTGGTTTCTCCTTAGCCACTTAGCCATGCTACTTCTCCAAGTCTCAATAAAGCTAACTCTGACACCTTCTTTGTGATCAGAGGCCATGCAGGTTAAAGCCAGTGGGATTCATGGGCCCACATGGGGACCACGTGGAATCAGTACCATCTTAGGATAAGGACCATGTGTGCAAAGTCCAAATGCTCAACAATAATTAACTGAGTACTATTAATAACATAAAACAATGATCAAGTGAAGTAGCTCTTCTCAATGACTGGAGGAAAGAAAAGAAAAAAGAAAAATTCGCAAGGACCAACCATTAACTCAAATATAGATGAATGCAAAGAGAAAGAATCTCCTAGCAACCAGCCTCTCCTAAGAGGCATGAATTAGCACTATCACTGAAACGGGAAAAACACCACTCGGATCACTGATATTTTAATACCAGGCAAATAACTAGTCTTTTACATACGGGCAATACTTAAGAAATATGCTAGTGTAGACAACTAAAAAGTGTCCAAAATGACACCCAGAACGCCAGGAAAGAGATATTTAACTCCCTTATCATTACTTAATTCAACAATCAACCATTGTTCATTGAGAAGCAATTTGACATAGGCACTGTGTACAAGAAATACACTGATGAATGAGCCTGTGGCCCACTAGAGTGTAAAGGCGAGGGATGGAGTGAAGCAGACAAATCAGCCAGCAACAGGTAAGTGTTTTGCTAAGGGCAAGTGCTATGAGAGAAGGAGAGAGCTGAGGCTTCCAAAAACAGGTTAGTTAACCTAAACGCGGTATGAGTAAGGGTACTAAATGCAGAACTAGTGTATCAAAGACACAAAGTTGTTTTGTTTTGTTTTTAAAGCACATACTGAGCCTTTAACACACACTTAAAGTAAATAAGTGTAAGGAGGAAGTAGTGAGAAAGAGTTCTTGGAAGAGTTAGGATTTTACTGCAAGGGCACCAGGAAGCTACTGAAGGAGTGATGTGACATAATCAAATACACACTTAAGAAAAATCACCTGGCTGCACAATGGGGGTAAAAATGAAACAAAGGAAGACAAGACCAGAGGACAGGATATTAGGAAGGAGGCTGTGGCTATAATTCAGGTGGGAAGGAAAGTGGTTAAGTGAATTGGATGGACTTGAAGATATTACAGAGGGGCCCAATGCATTTGGTAATGGGGCCTTGCACAAAGGAGGGAGGCTAGCAGGGAAGACCCACAGGAGTTTATTTTACCTGTGGGAAAACAACAATCTAATAACCCAGTTAAACCCCAAACGCTAACAGCCATGCTAAATGCCTTTAATTGCTCATTCTTCCCATTTCCCAACACCATTTCCTCCAGTCTAAACAAGATAACCTGCTACCATCCAGAATAATGGAGGCAAACCCAGCCTAGGCAGCAGTTTCCTGAACCTTCTCTGCCTACTATTTACTCTTAAGCCTTAAATGATGGCCAGTGACGATGCCCCTGACCTTCCATGATCTAGTTTCTTTGCCAATGATTGCAGAAGAGGTCAATAGCATGAATTTACTTCCCAAACCAGGCTTACAACTGCTTATTTTAGAGCAAATGATGGTAGAAATTTTAAGCTATGAAAATGTTTATCATTTGCTTATATGCATAAAGTCCTGAAGGAGGGTTTTTTTTTTTTCTTTTGCTTTTGCTTTTCTCTCCAAGGATGTACTGCCAAATTTAATATTTTTAACTATTTTAATAAATCTTTTTAAAAGTTCTGTCTGACATACTTCCCAAGATCTTGCAAATGATGTCATTTGTTTCAAATTGTAATCTCTTAGTTTCATTGATTCTGCTTCCTTTCTAAACTTGGTGATGCCAGGGTTTCATTATTCATTACCCTCCACTAGCTCATGTCTCTTTAGAATCCTATCACCAAAAAATCATTGGTTCTTCCTTCTATAAGATTTCATAATGCAAAACCTTAGCTTGAATTCCTCTAGTGAAAGAAGCCACTCAGAAGCCATGAAGATCAGGAACCTCCATCTGCTAAAAAAACAAACTATGCATTCAAGGTACAGAGATCCCCATGCCTCGCCAACAGGGTTGGCTTTTTTGTATCCTTTTTGATTTTGATTTTGATTAGGGATATAAATATCCCTAATCAAGGCATAATATTGCTGATACACAAAACAATCCTAAGGAATGCCAAAAACACTACTTCTTTTCTTCCTTTGCCTGCTCCATGGCAAAGCAGTGAACAACATGCGGTGGTAAAAAGCGCCCCTCCTGACGAAAGCACACAATGCCATCTGGGACACAGGTGGCTCCCAACTCGCAAGCTGCTGATGTAGGGGGAATGGCTGGTGCTTCCAACCTGGGCTGGGGGGGCGACTTTTCAATCCATCACTACCCCTCTATTCCAAAAAGAAGCCCTGCCCACACAGCCTGTGGAGCTGCCAAAGAGAGCGGCTGATGTGAGCGTGCCAAATGCAGCATGCAATATAGAAGTTACAGCAGAAAGGGACCTTACCCTCTTTATTTCTGAAAGTTAACCTGCTTCCTGTTAGGTTCAGAATGAGGCTCACCTTGGTTCCCAGTTTCAGCATCTCACTGTTTTGGGGGATTTTTACAAAGCCCCTTCTTGAGGAGCCTCTCGGATTGAAATGGCAAAACCACAGCAAAGGAGCAAGGGCAAGGATGAAGAGAAGCTAAATGGAGATCTTAAGGAGTAAAAATGGGAGAGGAGAGGAACAAAGAAGAAAACTATCCAGTCACAGACCAAGGTCCTTCTATAGCTGGTAGAATAGCACGAATGCCATTCCAAAAGAGGCATACAAAAAAGCTCCACTTAACATGACCACTTGGAAAAACACTGTTACTTTGGATATAAAAGTGCAAGATTGTTATTTCAGTAAAAATAGCAGTTTTACTTTATGGTAATACTAAGAAACCATCATAAAAATCTCTATCCAATCTACTTTTGCAGGCTATGGCTAAGCTGTAAAGGCTTGACTTTTAGAGTTAGAACCTAACTCCCGTTTTCCATTCCTCAGAGTCTAGCCACAATTCAAGCAAATGCCTTAAGTCTGGGGGACACTGGGAAGCAACTTATATTGTGTGTAAGGTGAGAGTGTGTAGGGGAGTGGGGTGTGCTGGGGTTAAACACATAAAAGCATAAGAAAATTCAGTCCACAACAAAATTTATTTATGCATTTTGGAGTAGGCTACATTGAATAACATCAGGGGCAAATAAAGTTACTAATTTTAGTTTTACTAAAATTTACTAATTACTAATTACTAATTAATTTACTAGTAAATTAAAATTTACTAATTACTAATCCAAGTAATAAATCAGACATTTTTTCTACTTTCAAACACAAAACCATTGAAAGCCCATACTTGCCACAAAGAATATACAACATAAGAAAAGAGGGCAACAAGAGATTCTTGGATCAAATTTGCATGAACTGCTCCAAGGCACTCCCCGAAAGATCTCCGAGATGCTGGGGGATAGTCCTGAAGAAAGTGCACCTTGACTATCATCAACCAAAGCTCAAGCACAGGGTGTAAAAAGTGTTATCCTTCAGCTCTTTTCCCTTTGTTTCCGTAACTAGGAAGTCATCTGAGAGGGCTATCAGAGGGCCCTGGGGGTTATCCCTGTCCTGAGTCAGTGTTTCAGTCTGGTTCAGTCCACAGTCAGCCCTATCCTGCTCCCTACCCCTCATATTCTTTCTGTAGTTTATGATACCTAGATGTCTGAGCTCCACATACAAGCTCCTATGATAATAAGGACTATACCCTGTTCACCTAAATATACCACAAGTGTTAGCACAGAGGCTTCTCTATCAATGTATGCTTAATAAATGATTAAATAATAAAGCAACTCAACCTCACTTGCTAAAATGAGGAAGTAACTGAGTAAGGAGTCTTACAATACTGTACCATGTCCTATTACTTCGATGCCATATTCATGAAACTTCAGAAAACTTTATGTAATGGAGCAGATAAAATAAATATGTTCCACCAACATTTCATGCTGATTATTTCCTCTGAGCTTCTGCTACAGGTATTATTCTCCTTTTTCTCTTCCATTTGCTCAAGTCATCTTTACAATAACAGCTTAATACTTAGTGTATGGTATGTTTCAGGCACTGTACCAAGGCATTTTACCTATGGTAAAATAGGTATATTTACCTATAGGAAATTCAAATTCCCCACCATAACCCTGAAACTTGCTAAAATTATCCTCACCATAATTTTTTTCTAATGAGGTTTAGAGAAGTTAAAGAAAATCCCCCAAGCTCACACAGCTATAAGGAGTGGGCAGATTCTAGGCCTGGGAGAGTAGGGAGATCTGAACAAAGACAAAGGTCGTTCTTTTCAATAATACAATGCTATCTTGGACCCATGAAACCACCTCTGACAGTCAAAGATTCTGTATTAATGTGCCCTATTGTTTCACAAGCATGCAACACTGGACCAAAAGCTACTGGGGGCAGAAGTCTTTAGAGCTCTTGTGTCTTCATTTCCAGGCTGTCAGATGTTGTTTTACGCTGTATCAATGTATTTATCTCAGCCAGTAACGCCCACTTTTTTTTTTCTTTTTTTTTTTTTTTAAATATTTTAGTTATTTATTTGACAGAGAGAGAGAGATCACAAGTAGGCAGAGAGGCAGGCAGAGAGAGAGGGGGAAACAGGCTCCCTGCTGAGCAGAGAGCCCTATGCGGGGCTCGATCCCAGGACCCTAAGATCACGACCTGGCTCAGTGGGTTAAAGTCTCTGCCTCCTTTCTTTCTTTTACTCAGCCAGTAACTGGGAGATCAATTAACCACACTTATCAGACCTGGTGTGAAATACCCCCGGCCGACAATTTACAATACAGTGTGGGCCCCAAGTAAGTGCTCACCCAGTACATGTCTGATTAAGTAATGGGAATAGTAACTCCCTGCCCAAACTCAGCCTCCAGGCAAGTCATCACAGCATGATGCGTTGAACTGCGTAGGAGCCAGAAAGCCATTCTCCTGGCTCCTCTATTAGACTGGGAGTCACTCCAACAAAACACTGAATCTTCTAACATGGGCCTTCCTAGACAACGGGGACCTGCCTTGCTCAGTGTCATGATGCCTCAGAAGACGCCATCCACTTCATTCCTTCATACTTTTTGAGAAGATTCCATGGCCCTCTCTGCTAAGAGCTCTAGCCTTAGGAACCTTTTCTCAGCTCTGCCTCACAATGTGTTTGCATCCATCTAGAGTCAACTGAGGAACCCCATCTGAACAAATTCCATCTAATTTTACCCTCTTCTAAATCTAAAATTTTTTATTTTAACAGAACAAAATTTCTTTACAAAATATCATGGACTTGCCTGTGAGTGCTAAATAGAGTTTATTCTCTTCTGTATGGCTCAGCTTTGAGGCCATGAAGCTTTTGAAGGAGTTTCTGCTTCTCATGTTTGATTTTTCTGTCTCCTCCCTCCCTGTGTGTGAGTCAGCACTCTTACCTCTCCATTTTCTGCTTTTAATTGACTAATGGCTGAGAAAGAAAGCTATTTTGTTTGTTTAGGACTGAATGCAAAGAAGGAGCATGAGAGGTCCACTAGGAGGAGACCCTAGGGCAGGGGCACCCCCTCACACCCAGGGTACTGATTCCCTGAGAGCGGAAGCCCCTTGTGAATAAATTGCGCATCTTGTGAAAGAGATGCATAAATTGCATAAATTGATAAGATGCATAAATTGTGAATCTTGTGAATAAGACATGCAACCAGGCTTGGGGAGCACTGGTTTAAAATTTCAGCACACAAACTTTAGCATGGGCTTTGGCCCCACTCCCTGCATGTCTCCTGCATTCTAGACAGCTGAGGCAAGAGACAGGGAAGATATGTAAGATTACACTACTCTGCTTGTCATCTGCCTTCACCCCTCCCTGCTCACTACAGTGGAATCTCTGAGAGGAGGGATCTGAGGGAAGGGACCCTCTGTCCTATTTACTGTGGAATCACAATCACTGATGCCTCGAGCACCCAACACAGAGTAAGCATTCCACAAATCTGCTGAATGAGGGAGGAATGAATGAGTAATCTAATTAAAATTTCCCTTCCATAATTAATATCCACGATGCAAAATCTTTTATAGACTCCTTATGAGTTGCAACAAATAAATTCAGGAAAGAAAATTCCAATGAACTGTGACAGGAGAAAGTTGATTCTTTTCAAACTTAAACAAGAGAAAAGAGTTCACTTTCATCAAAGTAACAAGTTATAGGTACACAGCCACCAGGATCAACAACTCTGAGATGTGCTGGCTGGAGTCCTTCAGCACACTGACATGACATCCCCCAAAAAGCCCACTTCCTCTACAGAAGTCAAGGGCAAACATAGAGAAACTACCCTACAGGAAAACACAAAACACCTCTTTGACCCTCTAGAGAAGGTACTGCTTCCAATTATTTTTTAAACGAAGAAAACACACACACACACACACACACACACACACACACACCAAAAAAGGTGGTGGTGGGGGGGAATGAAAAAATAAAACAGCAAAAATAACAGGTGGAAAAATTTTAGAGAGAATACAATTCTAGTTTTGCATTATGGATTTCCCTAGAAGAGAGTTAAAAAATAAAGCCTGAATTTGGACTACAGTAAAATAAATGTGCAGGATCTAATATAAAGATGAGTACAGATCTCTTTTATGAGCCAACTGCTACTTCTTTCTAGCAAGGTACATTATCTGTCAGAGGAAACTAAAGGCACTACGGGACACAGCCTCCCTGAGCTGAGTTCTGTCTGTGCAGCAAGAAGGAATAGGTAGGGAGCACATGTAATGGAGACCTGTGGACAAACAACCAAGAGCTCCTAGACACCAACAGATGAGAAAGAGAACACTGATTACACACCAGACTGAAGCGGGGTAGTCACAACCAGAGATTTTAATTCCAAGTAACATCCAAAGCAAATGGAGAAAACTCTTAAAACTAAAACCATGCCTATATAATCAGTGATTACCTGAAAGTAATAAACTAGATAGGCCAAGTATATAAGCAAATAAGATTATAAAAGAGTATCACTTCACAGATGGAAAAATAGAATACATAGCCCAGGGCAAATACAGTGGAGCCAACGCGTCAGAAAACCTGGCTGGACAGCTACACTAAAATATGAAACTATGGTGCTTCCCCCAGGAGAATTTTCAGAGAGGGAGAATAAAGAACTGGCTCACTGCTCGATTCAGACTTCAGACGGCATATATATATATATATAACAGATGACAGAAAAAGCAGAACAATTCAACCCCTTTTTACAGCCATTTATATCCCACAGAATCTGAAGATTATGTTTTCAATCCCTATATGTCACTCTACAGCACTTTTAGGATTCCTGGCAGTCAAATTCATCGCATCTGCAAATGAAAAAAAAAAAAAAATCACCTATCAGTATTTTACCCACTTTTAGATCTAATACATAACTTCTATTTTAAGAAGAAAAAGAATTTACTTCCTACCTCAATCTGTAACTATAACCTGCCTTTCAAACACTGCAATTCTGAGGAAAAGAGAAAAGGAATCTGTGCTTTCGGGGGGTTCACCTCAGACACAAGGAAATGTGATGCATAACTAATGATAAAATTTGAGATGCAACTACCAAGGCAGAGCTGTTGTGAATTTAATCAAGTCTGTTGAGCTTCAGAGGGATGGATAATAGGCAGCCAGATGGACAAGATTTGCATTCAGAAAAGCTGCACTAAGAAGATCCAAATAAATGTGCTTCAGAATCCTGGCATCAAAGATCTGCTGCCCAGTTTAATAAAACCTGAATTAAAACAAGCACAAAAACAAAAATGTTTAAACAATCCATTTCATTTCTAAAGCTGATCAATAATAAGGCAATTAGCCTAGCACAACAGAGGCTCAGTCTTAATTCATCTTTTGTTCCATTTGAGTGCTCAAGCGTTGCTGCCACATCAGGCTCTGATCCAGGTTGCACTGAGAGAAACAGACACAGAGAGGACGAGAATGTGTGAATTCTCTCTCTGTAACTACCTGGTGAATGGTGAAGTCAACTTTATAACTTGAACACATGTGAGTGCAATTATACACACATCAATGTACGCAACAATCGTTACTCTTCTGTAAAACCTGAGACATAGGGTAAATATAAAAGGAAAAACACTGGGCTATAATGTTACAGCAAAGTACCTACAGTCTGCTATTTTAAGTCAGCATGACTATAAAAGAAAAACAAAGCCAGATTTTTCCAGGGCCTTCAAAGGGTCATTCATATTTCCTGGTTTGTTAATCTAGTAAACAGTGTTCAATAGAATATGCTAAAAGCTAGGGGCTCAGCACTAGTCCTGGCTCCTTCTCATGACTCAGTGAGAGGACGGGCGGCCAAGCCAACCCATGCCTGCAGAGCCGTAGGCATGTTAGGTAGGTGGTCACAAGATGTCAAAGACCCATCTTGCACTTGCCCCAGCTCCAAAGGACAGTAAGTGGAGGGGCTGAGATTCAGCGGTACCCCAGGCATGTCAAGCCTCACTGAGTTCGGTTAACAGCAACCCCACAGAGACCATTTTCTTCCAAATTTTTGATGGAAGTTTAAGTGGAGCCACTAATGGATGGATTGCCTGTGTCAAGAGAAAAGAAGGGGAAACATTCCTATTGATTAAATTTTTTTCCTACTACAATTTTCAAGGTTTAATCAAACCTAGTTTGATTTTTTTTTATGTTCTCAGCATTCCAAGAAATCCAAGATCAACAACATATTTCTACTACGTATCTTTCAATTTCAGTTAATCGTCATGACTATGTTGAAACAGGAAATCTTATTTGTTTGCATGATTTAATCAACTGCCCATAAAGAAGAGAAAAATGTTAACAGTGATTAGTGTTGATTTCAGTAATGGCTTTAACTTGGTGAAGGGTATTTTCTTCCATAATTATAACGTCCAAGAGAGTTCATTAAAATCTAACCTTTCCATGGTTACTGTATCCAATGGAAGGGTCCATTTCATTCAGACAAGTTTTCAGTAACCTTGGGCCCTTCTGAAAACTCTCTAGGTAAAATGTCCCTTTCCCAGTTGGTCATCCACATCAACTTTCTGAGACGTTTTGTTTTCTCAGGGTTTTGTTGTAAGTTACTGCCAGCCTCCTCTACAAAGTGTTCACTGGCCTTACTCCTATCCCAGCAGAATTATTTTGGTGAGGATTATTCAACAGGAAAGCCAGAACTAAGTCTATGGCCGGGAAGAGCACTCCATCCCTAGACATAAAGACGCTCCAGACTGGAGACCGGGCACTGTGCACACACCACCTCCCCCAGATACACTTCGCTCAGTGCCTGCTGGACAGTTAAAGGCAAAGGGCAAAGGGAAGCCACTGTGGTTGTAAAGGACCAAGAGAAGCAATCAGACTTGCATTTTCAGCGGATCCTTGCTTTAGGCCGCTATGAAGATCTTCCTCCACAGACCAAAACCTTGCTGATTCTAACTCTCCACATTCATGATCAGGTTTGCCCAGTTTTTTAAGGAGAAACTTCAGAATGAAAAGCTGTGTTCTGCCCTGGTTTACTTCTACTTGTTGTGCCACAGTACTTGGGTGGTGTTCACAGTCCATTCAAGATAAATACCTTTTCAGTAAATATGTACTTAATCAGCTTGGCTGAGTCTTTCCTACAGCTGTCCCGTGGTCCTCCCTTGGTTACGTGACACAAGCTGGAACAGCGTCTGTGCTGGAAGGTGTAAAGGCTCCAGGTTGCTGGGCCATAAAGCATGGTGCTAAGACATTGGACCTGGGAGTCACCCAGAGGTGGCTCATGTCCCACTTTGGCCACTAATAGCTATGCACCCTTGGGCAAGATCCCTAACATCCCTATGTCTCAGATATTGCCAGGATTCCTACCCACACATAAAAAAAGTCAAGGGAGTAAGAAAGAAAGAAAAAGAAAAAAATCACATGCTTCACTGAATTCCTATCTATTCTGAAGTATAACACAATGTTTTTCAAACTCCAAGTTAGACCTTTTGGGAAGATTTGATGTCAATTTAGAGGATCATGAATCATACTTTAAAAAAATGAAATAGAAAAGTTCAGAACATAATAAATATAAAATGCATAAGGGTAAATACTGTTTCATGTGTGTTTATGAATATAAAACATAGATTCAGGTTCAGATGATAAAATGTATTTTTTTACTATGGGTCAAAGTAAAAAAGCTGGAAAACCACAAGTGTAGCAGTAAAACACCAATAAGGTTATTACCAGAAAGACGGCAAGCCCAACTGCAAAGAGCCTTAAATATAGCAGATTTTCTTTCACCTACTGATTAAAATCTTTTAAAGGGTCTAGTCACTTGAGACAAAAAGGTAAGACATCCAATAAGTAGATTTTGCTAAGTCAAATATTAGTATCATGTACCTTCTCAAATAGTAATTCTGTAGATTGCTCTGCAACTTTAAGCCATTAATTCCACTCCTGGGTTTCCACCCTACTGTAGATCAGTATCACCACATTTACATATTAGATAGGTTGGGGGGGGTGCATTTGGTTGTTTGCTGGTAGTGGTTTTATTTTAAACAAATCCAGCTTTTTAAAGAAGAAATTGCACATAAATATTCACAGTTCTCTCTGTACAAGGCAAGCTATAGGAACTTTTCCTTTCTTCTAATTTTCCTGTATTTTCTGATTTTTCTCTAAGGGGCGTATTGCACATTCAAAATGGAACGGATGATACAACAAACTTTCCTTTTTAAGCATACCAATGCCAGAGAGTTTTTGAATTTTACCATTAAATTTCCAACCTCAAAGAACAAAGAAATTTATTCTAAAATAGCGGTAATGTTAGCAGCCACTTAGATGGAAAAGGAAAGGGTCAATAAGAACTTCACACCATGAAATGGAAAGACAAACAAAACATTAAAAATTAAACAAGTAAAGGTTAAAATTTGTTCACCTCTGAATAGGAATATTGTTTCAATCTAAGATAAGCAGAATTATGTTTGGTTTAAGGCAGACCAATAGTATTACTGATCTGATATGAACTAAAGAGCAAAGTACTTTGATGTCTGAATAAAAAGGAAGAAATTCATATTTCATTTCTCATTTCTGCAGCAGTTAGCCTAAAGGTATACCCAGAGATGAACAAAAATAATAGGAAAAACCAATAATCACTCTGAGCCCCAAATGGAGAATGAAGTACAAACTGTTATAGGAGGATGTTTTCAACATCATTGCAAACAGTTACATTTCCAATATATATATAATCGTTATTTACCATCTTTTCTCTAATGCTCAACAGGACAAGTTCTACAAGTTCACTTGCCCCCATCTTTATTAATTCATGTAAGAACACAGAGAAAATTATTAAACTAATAAAGTATTAGGCAGATTCTGGCATACATTACTATTCGAACTATTAAAAGCAAGGAGGAAGACAATGTCTTAACTAAATACTGCACTGTGATCAGCACTGCTAGGCTCAATGCTGCTGACATTCCAGTCGCCGTGGAATGAATGCAAGTGTTCTACAACAGGGCAATTCTGCTGCTGGCTTAGGATGACAGTGGGAAGGAAAAGACGTGCACTGCCCAGGACCTTCCCCAGGGGGAGTCAGTAACTAACTAGGCAGTGAGCAATCTCACAAGGAGCGGCACTGTTCTGGAGTAGAAGATGAGAACTCCAAGCTTGCTCCCAGGTAACAGGTCAAGTAAGCCCAGGCTGACCCAAGAACTAGGAGGGACTGGCCTCCGGAAGCTCCTTAGTGTGTTTGTATCCATTCTCAACCTATATGATTAAATTTCACTTCTCAAAGCTAACTACCTCAAGTTGAGTGTCATAGAGTATTCCTCACAAAAAGCCAAAAAAGGAGAAACCAAAGCAAACAAAACTTGCTTGGAAAATTACTCTGGTTTCATTTGCTCAGCACAGCCTTTAGCCTGGCTGTACTCTGACATCAAAAGAATCTGTGCTAATCACTGATTTTCCAGTTATTTTAAGAAGAAATGGAAAATTACCAACTCATTCTGAGTCTGAGGCACTTGGTAACATTTACAGTTTACCAAGTACACACACAAAAAGCTAAGAATACAGCCAGCTCTGAGCCTACCAAGCAAAACAACTACACCCAAGCAGCTGATCAATATGTGATGGAACAAACCCTGTTTCTTCTCTCTTCTCTCAACTTCAAATTCCCTTTTGTACAGCGAAGGAGAAACAGAAGATTATTTCACAATTTATAAAACATACATGCTAATACATTCACACCATGGTCTTAAGTCCTTATCCTTACCAATACAACCTCCTGTGCTGGGGGAATACATGTTTATTCTGTGTGAACTCTTAAAAAATACTAATTTGTGTTACACATAAAATTTGTTATTTGGTGCATAAATATGCAATGAATAAGCGTTAAAAAACAAAACTAGAGGTTATAATTGCAGGAGGCATTTTTATTAAATTTAATAAATGAATGGAAGGTTCAATTCTAAAACTGAAAGATTTGATAGTAGGGTCGCCTGGCTGGCTCAGTCAGTTAAGAGTCCTGACTCTTGATTTCGGCTCAGGTCATGACCTCAGGGTTGTGAGATGGAGGCCCGCAAGAGGCTGTGGACCGGGCTTTTAAGTCTGCTTTTAAGATACTCTCTCCACACCCTCCCTCTCCAATAAATAAACAAACACACACAAGATTTTATAGTAGAATCCTCCTACCCCCCAAGTCACCTCTTTTAAACAAAGGAATAGAGTCCCACAGGAAGTAATCTCTCCAAGGTCCCAGATAAGTGGTGACTAGAACACAGGTCCCCTGGTTGGAGCCCACTGCTCTATCATACTAGGCTTCCTTTAGCAACACGATCTGCTTTAGACAAGAAATTTGACCCCTTGCATTTAATAGTCATTCTCCAAAACAGAGAATGGAGAGAAAATTTAAAAATTAAGTAAAAAAAAATTTTTTTAATCTACCATATCTTAATAAAAAATACTGATTTACAAAACGTAAAAAAACAAAAACCTACCATATTATCACTACCCTCCTTGAGTACCTCAACCCCGACTTTCAGAATATGAAGATGCAGCTCTAGAACTGTGTAATCCTGACAAGACAGCCTTCCTAATACACCCACAGAAATCTTTCACAGAATAATCCCTTTATCCCCGTTTATCTTGATCAATTCAAGAAACCTACAACTCCCAGGGTGTCCCTTAACATCCCAATTCTCTACACAACCTCCAATGACATCCTCCAACTCCTAAAATCCTTTCCTTCTGAAACTCACAGTCATCCTCAGCACCATACTCTATATCGTCCCCATGCAGTGTTTCCTACACCCCACTGCTCTGATGACACTGCTCCTCTACACGGTCCTTTTCCCTCCAGGCCCTGCTCTTCATCACTGTCTCTCCCACGCTAAAAATCAAGGTAAGGATCCTGCACTGCTCATGACCTCCTGTCCGCCAGGACCACATTCTCACCCTACCCTAGCCCCATCCCCACAGTCACACACATCCTATAGTCACCAATAACGACACTCCCTGACCTCATCGCCAAGCAGTCCCCTCCAAACATCATCTCCAATCATCCCAGCTCACTCCCTTTGGTATCTCAACCCCAATTCCAATCAATTCTTCAACCCACTGAGACTATACACACTGATTCTACTACCTTTTTGCTACCTCATCCTTTCTATGACCTCACTTCCCTCTTTATCCAACTCAGAGTTAACGAGTCATCAATATAGTGGCTCCCTCGTATATTTGTCACCACACTCCTCCATCCCTCTACAGAACTCTCTTGGTAAACCCTAGATTCGGCTAAATCTAACTCTTTATCCCCTCCATATCTGCCCCAGCAGTTGTACCCAGCTGGAGAAACATGCACAGTCATGTGACTGGTCCCACTTTCAATTCCTGACAATCCTCCAGTGGACCCTTGGTGTTGCTAAGCAGCCTCTCTCTATTCACATAGTCCCCCACCATCCATCTTACTCTTAACTTGCTGCCCATTCAGCTGAGAAGACAGAGCCAGGAGACGCACTGTACCCACTCCCGCCTCCACTCTGCCCACCCACCTGCCTCTGTCCCTCAAACGCTTCTACCTCTCGTTGCTACTAGACACATGCTATGCTCCTTCTCAAGGCTGACCACACCACCCTTCTCCCCTCTCTCAGCTTCTACCACCACACTGTCAGCTCCTCCTTTTCATTCTCCCTCCCTTCTTCTTCATCTTCCCTCCCAACGACTCACGACTTCATCCTCACACCTCAAGCACTTCCCTCTCCACCTATACCAGGCCTGCTTGGTGACCTCAGCCACAAGACTCTAAATAGCCTCAACTTGCAATGGCTTCCACATGTTGTCCCTTGAATTGCTCTCCCCTGCACTCCCACACTGACCATTCTACAACCTCCTTGACAATCTACTAAAGCAATCAAAATCAACCCATCCAAAACCTACTCCCCTTCCAGTCTTTCCCAGCTAACCAGACAGCAACTCCACTCCTCAAGAGACTCAGACCTGGACTCATGTTCTACTCCTCACTGTTTCCCACACCCACACATCAGATACATAAGCAAACCCTGTCAGTTATACCCAGGATGTAACCACTCCTTCTACTCAGGCTGCTGCAACTCATCATCTCTCCCTGGTCTCATGCTTCTTGACTCCTCCCCAGTAGCCAGAGGAATCCTGCCAAGGATTCCACAGGAATCCATGTCTACTCAAACCCTGAAATGGTACCCATCTCAGAGTATCACTGAGAAAGGAGTCCCAGTGGTTCCAAGGTGGGACATGCTGTGCCCCTGCTGTTCCCTCTGCTCTCATCCCATGGCCATCTCACTGCCCTCAAACCCACCAGGCACATACCCACTATGCACAGAAGGCTTCTCCCCCAGATACCATGTGGCTCGTTCTCTCACAGCTCTCAGGTCTCTGCTCAAATGTCATCTTACATGAGAATAACGTAATAATAAGGTCACTTTATATAACATTATCATAGTAATACCTAAGACACAGTGGTTACCACCGTTCTAAGAACTTTATGTATATTATTATTTACTACAAATCATTTAATAATAATATTATCTTAATTTTACCAGTAAGGAAACAAACATAGAGAAGTTAAAGAGCTTGCTCAAGTCACACAGCTAGTATGCATCCCAACTCAGGCAGTTCACTGTTTCCCCTGGTGGCAAAGGTGCTCTCCTTCACCAGCTGGAGGAAGGGGGCAATGGGCTGCAGGCAAGCCGAGCAAAGGAGCAGAGGCTTGGAACAAGTAGTTCTGGGAACAGAACATGAGCAAGTAGGTACACCATGAGCAGCCAAGTGCTGGACACAGACATCTTTATCAAAGGAAATCCCAGGATAATCCTACACATTTTGGTTAAAAGCTTACCATTTGTTTCTTGCCTATTATTTCTTTACCAAACTATCAGTGATTACAGTCACATCTTCCAATCAAATTACAGACCAAGCACAAATAGCCAACCTCTGTAAAACAGATTGAGCAAACCAGTGAACAGAAAATTACATTAAGCCCAAAAACTCCCCCAAAGTGTCACACGTGCTCATTACTTCTGGCATTACATAGCAGAAACACTATACTTGGGTTATTAGCTATAAATCTTTCAAGCCACTGAAATGGCACAGCTACTAAATAACACCTCAAATCTCTTGAAACCTTAGAAATTAACGTTTTATCTACATTATTTTCAATCTTGCCAAATGTTTCACAGGAAACAGGATTGTGTAGCTAAAAATCCTTAAGTGACTGAGATGATGATGATAATCATTAGCATCTTAAGGACCAGAGTAATGTCTCTTATCACCTGCTTTTAAGTATAAATAAAAGTATCTCTCTGGTTTATGTTTTCACCAGTAAAAAAACAGTCTCAGGCTCTCCTGGGTCCAGCAAGTTGGTGGGAAGGAGGTTGGACACAAATGGACCCCTGCTCTCCACCAACAGAGACCCTGGCAAAGAAGGAAAGCCACTCATGAAAGACAACTTGACATGATAATAATCCCTATTCATGAATTTTATGTTCAAAATATATACTATACACAGCAATTGTACACTACCACGCCTTTACTAAAAGCAGGCAAAGAACAGGAATAACTTCCTACACATACTGTGTTCTGAAAGTCAGTTAACTTAGGACAATTAAGTAGGATTTCAATTAACTAAAATGTTCTTATTTAGGGGGGAAACCACATTTTTCCATTGAGCATGTTTGTCCAGTGCCTAAATCAGAGAATACTTTAGGGATTTATTTGTCAAGTTAAGTATTTTGAAGAGAACTTTTGAACCTCACTGATCTATTATCTCATTTCTCAAGCAACTAATAAATAACAGAGTATGACACTGTGGAATCAAACATTGGTTAGAAGCATATCATTTCTTTCTTGCCTGCTATTTCCTTATCAGACTACACGACTGTAACCACATTTACTTGAAGAGATCCAAATAGCCATCATTTCCCTCCACCTTTTCTGGTGATCACCTACCAATCAACAAAGTCTGATATGTTAAAAAAAAAAAAAAAAAAAAAAAACAATTTGCATCTTAGAAGTCTATAGTATAGTCTAAATCCCAAATTTTCTCCAATGAGACAAATAACCAAAGAAATATTTTAGGAGGTCAAGGGGACTTTCTGATTATTTTTTAATAGAGCTTCCCAAAGACCTTTTCTTATGAGAGTAAAGAGTGCTAAATACAATCCATAAAACATGAAATATTTACAAGTAAAAGCATCTACTGTCTGCAACTGATTCTCAAATGGTTTAGGGGGAAAAGTAACAGTATGTATGAAGAAAAAGAATATATAAAACAAATGTGGCAAAATATTACCAGCTGGTGACTATAGGTGAAGTTAGGTGGAAGTCCTTCCAGTCCAACTTTAAGTTTGAAATAGCTTACAAATAAAACATTAAGGAGCATGTATTAGCATGTTTACTACACAGAAAAAAAGTTATTTGAGATAAACTGTCTCCCCCCCACACTCTTCATCTTTTCTTCCCCCTCGTTTCCACCCTACCTCCTTTTCTAATCAAGCTTCTATGAAAAGTAGTCTGTCACCTCCTACTCCCTGCTCCAAGTAGCTTTAAAACATGGCTTCTGTCTCCTCTCAAATGAAACTGTTCACACCAGAGTCATCAATGACTTCCTAGTTCCCAAATCTGCCAACAAATTTCAGCTCTAACTGTACTCCATCTTTTCTGATAGGGATGTGGATTTAACTCCTGCTTGTAAGCTCAGTATCTCCATGCAATTTTCTTCCTCTGACCCCTATATTTTGCTGTTTCATAGAACACCCACATTTTGTCCCAACTCATGTCAATTCCTCATGCACTGCCTTGAGAAGGTTCTTGAAGATCCCACAGGCTCAGTGGGAATGAGTGGTGATCATTTAAGCAATGTCTACAGTGGGTGGACAATGGGAAGTAGGAGTGGAGGTGGAGCAGCTTGTCTCCTGGAATCTGACATCCCTCCCTGCTCAACCTGGGTTTGATTTCTTGCTCTAAATGCTCTTGTTGGGTATAGTTCCTCCTACAACTGCAACTGCTAATTTTCAATACCTGCCAAATTTTATCCTTTAAGGCATACTTGTCCCCTATTTCCAGACCTATACTGCCAACCACCCACGGGCAGCTGCATTTACTATCCCACAGGCATGAACTCATCCAGCACCAAAACGTACTCATTATTCCAAAACCACAAACTGAGTTAAATGGCACTGCTAGTCACCTTCTTTTCCAAAGCATAAACCTAAACATTCCCCAGACTTCTTCCACTCCCTTATCCCTCACATATCCAAATCCAGCCAACTATTTAACTGTATGTAAGTCCTTTCTTATCTGTCCTCATCAGCTATCACCCGGACTACTGCAATATACTCCTAACTCATCTTTCTATCTTTTGTCTCCTACATCCCCAAATCCACTCTCCACACTGCTTTATTAGGATTATTAGGATTATCTTATAAAAATACAAATCTAACTTAATTTGTAAAAAAAAAAAAAATTGTAAACCAAAAGCATATGAAATGAAGGAGAGAAGTAACACATAGCTAGATCATGGCCTCATCCCACAGTTCTCCTAGTTTCTCACCACCCATCATCAGTGGGGCTGACATTCCTCCCTGTGGCCCCTCCCAGGTTCATTACTCATATGCCATATGTTCCAAATATGACAATGTCTTCGATTCCCCGAAGCCTCATGTTATTTCACACCTCTGTACTTCAACCAGTTTTCCTTTACCTATAAAGTCCTTGTGCTACAGGCAAACTCCTATTTATCTTTTAAAACTACATTCAAGGGGCACTTGGGTGGCTCAACTCTTGATTTTCATTCAGATGATGATCTCAGGGTTGTGAGATCAAGCCCCATGTGGGTCTTGAACCTGATTAAGATTCTCTTTCTCCCTCTCCCTCTGCCCCTCCCCCCTGCCCCGCAAGCACATCCTGTCTCTCTCATAAATAAATAGATAGATAAATAAATAAACAAACAATAGAGCTATATTCAAATGTCAAGTCCTATAAGTAGACCTTCCTAACTTCCACCAAAGAACCTCCTATCCAAGCAACTTACAGATGTCTCTGGTCAAGTTATTTCCAAATCTTTTCATTATAAAGCTCCTCTCTCCCCATATACTATGAGCCTGATGCATTATCAGTGGTTAATAAACTGAATTAATTGCATATCCCTGTAATGACTCACACTGCTTCAAATTCAAAGTTCTAATTCAAGGTTACTAACAATTTGTCACTTATTTATTTCTACTGTGTATGTATCTACATCTTTCACTTCTACCACACTGATGTACTTGTTTATGAGCCTCAAGTGGTCAGCAAACTTTCTCCATAAAGTTCTAGATAGTAAATATTTTAGACTTTGTGGGCCATACAATCTCCACAGCAACTACTCACCTCTGCACTGCAGGCAAAAGCAGCCAAAGACTAGATGTAAATGATAGGTCTTGGCTTCAAGCAGCATAGTCTGCCCTAACCTAGACTAACTTTCACCTCAGGTTTGTTCACACTATTCTTCTACCCTGGAAAGCCTTCTTTTCTCTCTTCTGTATGCCCATCTGGGTTCTCTTCTGCTTAAACCCAACTCTGATCTAGTGCCTTTACTCAAGAGACCTTAGATGATGCTCCTTTCTCTACATTTTATCAGTCCTTAAAATAACAGCTCATTTGATATTTAGCTTCTTGCCATCTAGTGAACATATGAACCATTTCGCTGACCTACCACCACCATAAGCCTTGAAGGGCAACAAGCCCTGACTTCAAGGTCTGCAAAGGCCCAAGCTTAGCTCATGACTCTACACATAAGGAGCATATCAACACTCTCTGCTAATCATGTAAGCTAACATTTCTATCCCACATGTTATGCACAGGTACCCTTTAACTATTTACTCAGACTTTTAAGCTATTACTCAAAACCTCATTCCTTTATAACTATGTCACCATTTTTTACATTTTCTATCTAAAACTATAAATGAAAACTTTTCCTTTTAATAAGGTTGGGTATTTTTTTTAAGTATGATCATCTATAATCATCTTATATCCTAATCCCAAGTTTACTTTCCAGAGAAACACATTTTCTTTTATTTTACAAGGAGTCAAAGGTAAAAAGCTTCATTAACTGAACTTTATTAAAGGCATCTATACTTTAAAATGGGGTACACCAGTATTAACTCATCAAGTTTATGCTAATAACCTACTGTTTTTAACATCCAATTTCTGAGCTAAAACCATACTAATGGAGAACTAAAATTAAGAAAACAAGTGTACATAATGCAGATACACAGAAAAGAAACCCTGTGTCACTTTCTAAGGCCACAAGCACATAACATCTGGAAAAGCTCTTATTCTTCCTGTCAATGTCCCTGCCAGAGTAAAAGTACTTTCAAAAAAGACTGTTTCTGCTTCTTTGCTAACAATAGTTTAAAAGCCAACTTGTTCTCCACTTACAATGGCTCCATTCTGCAAAATGGTGAAACAGGCTGTATTCAGAAGAAAGAGGCCAAAACACCTGTCAGTGCTGCAGAATCTCTCCCACTTTCACCACCCTACAGACATTTCACCACCCTACAACATTCCCTACAGGGAAACGTCATGCAAAGAGAGGGCCTAGAAGAACAAAAGCCCATCTTTCAAAGAATGAGACTTTTATGGAGTATATTTTTGCTCAGGCTATTTTATCATTGTAGCACTTGGAAATCAGAACTAAGTTTCCATATTAAACTTCTACTACTAGATTTTATGTCCCTTTAGTGTGAGGGAAAACTTCTATGAAACTGACATTTTCAAAAATTTTATATTTCAAGCAATTTAACATATCCCTTTCTTTAATAAAGACGAGGGGGTAAAAAGGAGGGAAATTCCCCCTCTGTCACAAACATTTATTATCTTTGATTTTTCTATTACAGGCCTGGTCTCAAGTAAATAATCTATATGCATACTATTCATTTCATTCTAGCTCCCTAAGAGACTCCACCTTTGTATTTCCAGCAAATGGGGTCTCATCAGGGAGGTGCTGCTTTAACAATATAGAATGAACTCTGGATTTGCAATCATAATGCTCTTGGCTGGAGAAAAATCACACCATTTCTCAATGTCTCAATCCCATGGCTACATAATAGAAGAGCAGCTATCCTTAATTAAACAACTTCATGGGAACACAAAACAAATCAAAATAGCATATAAACAGAGAGGTCTTAAAATAGTGATGCTACATGAAAATCTAGTCATATTTCAGCTTAATTTCTAAGTTAGACAATCTCTCTAACAAGTGTTATTAACAAATGTATGCAATGTTTATCAGAAGGCAAAGTAACAAGGGACTGGAGTGACCTAGTGTGCTCCATTATGGGTCATTCTACTTTGGAATCTGCTTTAAGCTTCATCATTTCTGCTACCCAGGGTCTCTGCATTTCTACAAGCTGGAAGTCCTTTTTTTCTTGAGGTCTTTTTTTTTTCTTCCTATAGATAGTTGCCACTACTGGAGATGTTCCGAGGTGGAACTGTTGAAACATCAGATGCCAAAATGGGTCTAGAACACTGGTATAGCTGCAGTCAGGACATCTAGGAAAGAATCATCTGGAGGAGGCATGGGAAGTAAGGGTCCAGGGCGGGAGTAAGCAAATCCTGCCCCAGGTTGTTTTTATAAGCAAAGTGTTACTGGAACTCAGCCAGGCCCGTTCATTCACATCTTGTCATGGTGACTTCTTTCTGCAGTACTGTGGCAGAGCTGAGCAGCTGAGACAGGGATCATGTTGGCCTTTCTAGGAAGAGTCCACGGACAGCTGAGCTAGAGCTAAGGAAAAAGGTCAATCCTGAACACCAGGAGGCATCTGGATACAGGGAATACAGGGAGTACAGATGTCATTCCCCAGGCAAAGAAGAATGTCTACGGCAAATTAATTTCCAAAGAGGTATACAGGCAAAAGTAAGCAGAAACCATCCCAGAAACTTTAGAAATAATCCCATGCTCTCTCCCTCCTGCATCCCAGTAATGTCCTTCCACTCTCTTCTAAGCAGAAAGCAAAATTAGTTCTTATAAGAACAAGAAACAGAAAACAACTGTATTTAGCTCTCTGAAAACATTAAAAAAAAAAAAGGTACTACTATTCCATCCTTTTTATCTATGTATGCAAGAAATACAGGGATAAATCATTTATTCAAGAGTCTCTTACCCTGTAATGCTAATTACCTCAAAAAACTCTAAACACTTGAAAGTGTTTGGAAAGCAAACACATAACCCAAATATATAAATTTGGGAAATATATAAATATTTCCCAATATAATATAAATATAAATATAAATTTCCCAATATAAATATAAATATAAATATTTATAAATATATAAATATATAAATTTACATAACCCAAATATATACTTTAAAAATAATTCATGGGGCGCCGGGGTGGCTCAGTCGTTAAGCGTCTGCCTTCGGCCCAGGTCATGATCCCAGGTTCCTGGGATCGAGCCCCGCATCAGGCTCCCTGCTCATCAGGAAGCCTGCTTCTCCCGCTACCATCCCCTCTGCTTGTGTTCCCTCTCTCGCTGTGTTTCTCTCTGTCAAATAAATAAAATCTTTAAAAAAAAA
>CM053611.1:110532254-110560840 GCA_028646535.1 Procyon lotor
AAAATAAAATAAATAATTCATGAATTTTGCTCACAAGAGAGCATTTTTTTGTCCTGATTCCCTACCATTTATTTGCCCTTCCTTTACACACAATTAAAACAACACAGATAGGGTGATGTGTTAATGTGTTTTGAATACTGTGGAAGTTAGCAAAGTTCTAATGCAGCTAGCTAGTTAAAGCAACCCTTTAGAAGTAGGTATTTTTTATCACCATTTTACAAGTGGAAACTGAAGCTTACAGAGGTGAAATTTGTAGTCACCAACCATAATGATGGGGAAACAGGTTTGAACCAAGTCTGTTGGGTTCTAAAGGAGAAAAACATTTTAATGTGATTTTTTCAAAATGCATATAAGAAAGTATGAAGTGAAGAAAAAAAAAAAGGAAAATTCCATAAATATAATGTAACTTCAACGATGTTAAGAAATATATTAGAAAAAATAAACTGGGGATGCCTGGGTGGCTCAGTTGGTTAAGCAATTGCCTTCAGCTCCAGGTCATGATCCCAGGCGATCGAGTCCCACATCGGGCTCCCTGCTCAGCAGGGAGCCTGCTTCTCCCTCTGCCTGCCACTCTGCCTGCTTGTGCGCTCTCTCTCTCTCTCTGACAAAGGAAGGAAGGAAGGAAGGAAGGAAGGAAGGAAGGAAGGAAGGGAGGGAGGGAGGGAGGGAGGGAGGGAGGGAAGGAAAGGAAGGCAAGGAGGGAGGGAGGGAGGGAGGGAGGGAGGAAGGGAGGGAGGATAAACTGGAAGGAAATAAAATGTTAAAAGTGATATTCTGAGGGATTCACGAATTCAGAATGAGTATTTGTTTTCCTCTTTGCAATTATATTCAATTTTCAAATTCTAAGGTGAACATTATTACTATAAACAGAAATAAGTATTTTTTTTTAAACGTTTTTAGAAGTATAACCATTCAGGCCAGTTGAAGGTCAGAGCAAATATTTTCACACATCTCAATCAAGGTCACTCTATATTTCAGCACAATTAAATGACTGATGAATCATTAAGGAGAAGTTGAATCTTGTAAAAGACTCTGCCTTAGAAAAGAAGAAAGCCCATCATACGTTCCGTATGTGCTTACTTTCAGAACCGGAATGGATCTTAGAGATCATTGGGTCCAACTCACTTTACAGATGGAAAACCTGAAGCCAAAAACTTAAGTGCTTTCCCAAGGATTTACAAAAAAAATTAGTGTTCTTTTGACTACAACATATTAAAAAGATTTCCATCGAGTACAGGTAAAATTAAAAGTTTCAAGCATTCAAAGTAGTAAGCTTCAACTCTTAAAAAAAGTCACATGTACGTACTTCATGTCATTCCCCAATTATGCCAATAAATAAGACATTTCTCATTATTTCTAAGGAGTCATGAAAATAAATGGCAATGACTACATCACTGTCTTTATAAAAATTTCACATCTTATTCAGCCTCTACTGCCAGACTGCCTGTCCTCCATGGTTAATTTCTATATTTGTTGCTAGAGTTTAGAATAGCATCTGTGCCACTTTCCAAACTAAAGACAAATAATGATTTGTTTCAATCCTAGCTCACTCTTTCTTTTCCTTTCTTGGCAAAACTGGACCTGTGGTTATTAACACAGAAATCTGGATTTTGTAATTCTGTTCTACAACCACCTTTAATGCCAAGGTAAAGGAGTTATCATTTGTTTTCTACCCTTTGCCTCCTCCTCCCCCAACACACACTTTTCCTATTGCTAATGCATGTATGTAATTAATATGCTGCCACAAAATTATCTGAGTTTATCGTTCAGTTATAGGAGGGCATGCTTTCCATAGATAATCATTATGGTATTATCTCTGCAGAGCTGTGAGGGTAGCTCTTGACACTGTCAAACCCCTGAATTCTAAGCATCTATAGAGAAGAATAAAGAAATCCACAAGATTATTTTAAACAATTCTCTCAAGAAATTAAGACAATATTCTCTTTTTTTAAAAGATTTATTTACTTTATAGAGAGAGTTCATGCACCTGAGTCGGGCAAAGGAGCAGAGGCGGTAGGGGGGTGAAAGGGATTCTCAAGCAGACTCTCCATCAAGCACAGAGCCCAATACGGGGTTCGATCCCACAACTATAGATCATGACCTGATCCAAAATCAAAAGTCTAACATTAAATGAACTGAGCGACCCAGGCACCCCTGGACAACATTCTTTCACAGTGAATAGTAGGAATTCCTGAACCATTCTTCAGAAGCTTGAAAACAAGCTAGAAATTTGCCCTAACCAAGGTAATACACAAAGAATATTTTCATGAATACCCACAAGAACCTAAAGAAAAATTAGAATCACAAAACTAACTTTAGCAGGAATGACTCTTTTAAGACCATCCAGTTTAATCCCTTCCATTTGTAGATGGCCAGAAGGCACGTGACAGTGGCTCTGGTCATATAGCCAGTGACAGGGCGGGAGCAGGGACCAAGACTCCTATATACCAAAACTAGCATTTTTTCTTCCATATATGCAGCCTGGAGATTCCAGAAATCCAACTTCCAAAGGCAAAGGTATAAGGTAGACCACAATAGGAAAAACTATATCTTTTTTTTTTTTTTATGATTTTATTTGTTTCAGAGACAGCATGCTTGCACAAGCAAGGGAAGGGGCAGAGGGAGAAGCAGACTCCCCGCTGAGTGGGGAGCCTATCACAGGGAGTGACCCCCAGGACCCTGAGATCATGACCTGAGCCAAGACTCTTAACCAACTGAGCCACCCAGGCGCCCTGGAAAAGGGGGGGAGTGGCATGTTACTCACACAGGTGCACTCAGCAAAAGCACCTTGAATCTGTCCCTGGTGGGTTTGCTCTTCTTTCTGCTTCTGGTTGGGAAGAGAAGGATGGGAATGTAGGAACCTCAGGCCCATGGAAAGTTAAATAAGGTCACCCAGAGGGTGATTCAGGTCTTTCCTGGTCACAAAAGACCATTCGGAGGGACTCTCTAATTCTCCCACCAAGGCATTACAACCAAATTAGACAAGTCATGGGATCTGGACACCTCAGAACTTTCTACTTTTAAAAATTCCCAAATTCATCCAGGCCCTCTAGTATACTGCTGGTGGGAAATGTAAACTTCTGTGGTGGGCAGTTTGGAAATATCTATCAAAATCAAAATGCATATATCACTTCCATTTCCAGAAAGATGAAATGGATGTATTTTTCCCCTATTTCTCCTGCTAAATAAAACTAAATCCCTAGACACTATATATAAAACAAAACATAAAAAGACTCTGAAAGGTGGAGAGAACAAAGCAGACTGGCTAGGAATATCAGGACCAGGGGAACTGTGATTGGTTGATTGATTGATTGATTTTTTTTTTTTTTTTTTTAAACTTCATATAGCTCAGACCTGGAGCTTTAGAAGTGGGCAACTGGCAAAATGAACAAATACAGACCAAAAAAAGCCTGCTCTCTCTAGCTAAAAGCACACAAAGGGACCCATCTAACAAGACAGGAAACTTTTAGAAAATAACCACTCTACTCCAAACAAACACCACAGAAAAGACTACGGCCCCAGCTCTACTCATACAAAAAAGGCTAAATGGGAAGCCTAAATAAATGTCTACCCTCAAGAGGTGGCTAACAAGGTACCCCAACGCTCCCACCAGAGTAGGGTCACAGAAGGCCAACTAGGGAACTAGCTGAGATTTCATTCCCCACTAGCCAGTAATAACACCCCCCCAACAGCAGTAATAAAGAGTCCCCCACCCCAAACACCCCTTAGTTGTCAACAGAACTTGAACTTCTACCTCTATCAGACAGTAACAAGGCAGTCAGTGCCCCTCCTATCTCCTATCAGTGCAATGTCATAAGACAGCTAAAGTAAAAGATTTAAAAAAGAGCCAGGGTCTCACTGTATAGTAAGAAAACCAGGTTTCAATAAAAAAAAAAAATCACTCATCATACCAAGAACCTGAAAGATCTCGAACTGAATGAAAAAAAAATCAATATACGCCAACACTAAGATGACACTGTCTCTGAATTATTAGAATTAGTATTAGAATTATCTGACAAAATTTAAAGCAGCCATGATCAAAACACTTGAAAAAAGAAACAGTTATCAAAACACTTGAAACAAAGGCAAAAATAGAAAGTTGCAGCACAGAAAAATGGAGTCTTGGCAAAGACACAGACAATATAAAGAACAACCAAATGGAAAATTTAAAGCTGAAAAAAACAACGATCAAAATAAAAAGCTCAATAGAATTCAACAGCAGAATGGAGGAAACAGAGGAGAGAATGAGGGAACAGAAAAAAGGAAAGGAAGGGGAATGGGAAAGGGAACGGAAGGGGGGAGGAGGAATGGGGAATGGGAAGGGAAGTAAAGGAAAAGAGGGAAGGGAGGGAGGAAGGAAGAAAAGAAATTATCCAACCTCAACAGCAGAGAAAAATGGACTGGAATTATAAAGAATAAATAAATAATAAAAAACAAGTCAAGCCAACAGAATTGTGTTACAAAGGTAACACATCTGTATCACTGAAATCCCAGAAGAAGAGATATAAGACAGAACTTGAAAAGTCCTTGAAAAAGTAATGGCTAAGAAGTTCCCACATTTGTCAAGAAACATAAACCTACAGACTCAAGCTGAGTGAATCTCAAACAGAATAAACCAAAGAAATTCACATCAATAATTTAACTTCTAAAAACTAAAGGCAAAGAAAAATATTTGAAAGCATCTGGAGAAAAATAGCACCCACCTATAAAGGAAAAACAAACTGCAGATTTCTCATCAGAGGAAACTATTTTCAGATGTTGAAAGAATTGTCAACGCAGAATCCTATACGTGGTAAAAATATCCTTCAGGAATGAAGAGGAAATCATGATATTTTCATGAAAACTAAGGGAATTTGCTGCCATTGGCCTACCCTGAAAGAATGGCTAACACAAAGGAAATGACAAAAGAAAAAAACCAATTTGGGAACATCAGGAATGAAAAAAAGAATAGCATGTGCAAAAATATGAAACATACAAGAGGCTTTCCTTCCCCTTTTGAGTTTTCTATACGGTACCAGTAGAAGCCAAAAGTATAATAACACGGTTTGATGTGGTTATGAATGTATGTAGGGGAAATACTTCAGACAACTATATAGCTCCTATATCTAACAAATGACCTGTTACTTACAAGGATATTCACTAAATAATAATAAAATATTGGTAACTTTAAATGTCCATTAATAGAGGACTGGCTAAAGAAACAATGATATACTTGTACAATACAATATTACATAGCTATTAAAAAGACTAAGTTAGAAATTTATATACGGGATCCAAAAAGAACCCCAAGGTAGGCTGTCACGGACAATAAGCAGGGCCCCAGCTGTTGTGTATTATGCTATCACTTGTGTGAAGATAAATGTACATTTCTATCAGTAAGTATATAAATGCAGACTGCCTTTGGAGAGCCACACAGAAGCTGGTAAGAGTGCTTGCTTCCAGACAGAGAACTTGCATCTGAGGAGCAGAGGAGGCTGTGGTGAAAAGGGGACAATTTCCTCCATTTACTATTTTCATTCCTTTCCATTTTTTTATTATCTAATTTTAAAACTTAAAAGAAAGTAAAAACTTCTCACTCTGAACACAAGACCTAGAAGGATGCATCTAAAGCTCAGGGGAAGTAGTAAGAATAGTGAGGTATATGTATTTATTTAAACACAACTAACATTTTATAAACTCTCAAATTGCCAAGCAAATTCTTGCTACATTCACACTTAATTTTATTTAACAGAATATTTTTAATAGTCGAATTATAATTGAATTGAAAAGTGTGAGACTGAGGCCTCAGCTATGGAAAAATGTGATTTCAAATGATCAGGTCGTTACGTAAAAACACCGGGCAGGGGCGCCTGGGTGGCTCAGTCGTTAAGCATCTGCCTTCGGCCTGGGTCATGATCCCAGGGTCCTGGGATCGAGCCCCACATCGGGCTCTCTGCTTGGCAGGGAGCCTGCTTCTCCCGCTACGGTTCCCTCTGCTTGTGTTCTCTCTCTCACTGTGTTTCTCTCTATCAAATAAATAAAATCTTTAAAAAAAAAAAAAAAACACAGGGCAAATAAGACATAAGACCCTCATGAATATTTTGGTAGTTCAAATCCAGTTCCATCAAGTCACACCAAATATAAAACTTTTAAAATTGGCATTTTAAATTATGAACCTGTAAACCAGGTCACTGATAAGAAATGAAAAAAAATTAACCTATGTAAAGCTTTCTCAAAATTCCACTTTCATCAAATGAACAAACATCAAAACTGGTTCAAGTTTTAGGGGTGCCTGGGTGGCTCAGTGGGTTAAAGCCTCTGCCTTCAGCTCAAGTCATGATCTCAGGGTCCTGGAATCGAGCCCCGCATAGGGCTGTCTGCTCAGCAGGGAGCCTGCTTCCCACTCTCTCTCTCTAACTGCTTCTCTGCCTACTTGTGATCTCTCTCCTCTCTGTCAAATAAATAAATAAAATCTTTAAAAAAAAAAAACTGGTTCAAGTTTTAAAACTTCAGAAACATCACAATCATGACAATACATCTCTCCTTGGAGCAAGGCTCGGGCTGAGATGGAACATGGGCTAATATGCCTGAGGTTCAGGTGAAGGTGGATTCCCTCACAGTCACTGCAGACCAACTGGAAACTTTTCAGCCAAGCTGGGAGGTACAGTGAGAAATGGCAGCAGTGGAAAACCCAGCATTGACAAGGCCACTGTGAACTGAGGGGCAGAAGCAAGAGCTGAGGGACGCCTGAGCTGGGTTCTGACCAAAGGGAGGTAGGGTGTTTTATCAGACTCTTCAGATACTAGGCCCCTAAGACAACCTTCTCAGATACATGTTGAAGAACTGCGAAACATCTTGAGAATTACCTTAACTTGGAAAGAGTTACTTTCTGAGCACTGTACCCCACCACCAGACATCCCTCTCAAAGCCCTATCTTCTCCAAAATACAATGTCCAAATTGCTGGCCTGGCCTTCAAGGTCCTCCTCTCTGGACCCTCTACAAAACTTCCCAAGCTGCTATCCCCACTGCTGCCCTCCCCAGTCCTTCAGGCCCACTCTCAAGGTGGGCCAATGTGCTGACCCTGCTTCTGCCCACCTCTCTAGCTCCCACCTCTGCATTTCTCTGTCTACCTGAAATGACCTCTCATCTACTCCAGAGTGTATCCTGCTTTTTTGTAACTCAGTTTACACCTCCCTCACTTCTTAAAACTCCTGCTGACCACCTCCACCTTATGAAGTATTACAGTTCTGCTGCTCCAGAACTCCAAGAAGAACTATACATCATCATTACCAGAGTAACAGGGAGAGGAACTTAAATATCTTAACAACCAGGGTGTGCCGGATACTATCTCACTTTGTCCTCACCCAAACCTACTATTTGATACCTACATAGTACACTATGAGGAAGATGAGGCCCAGGAAGGTTGGGAAGGGCATCTGAGTACAAGCGCACATACTCCTAAGTACAAAAGGTTTTGGCTAGACCAACAGTTCTCAGTTTGACACTGAAATATTCTAATGAATGACAGTAAGTAAATAAGTAACTTGGGGAGGGCACAGAGATATAATGGCAGTGTGACCATGGCATAGTATCTTTAAAATAAAGACAAATGTTGCATTCTATAAATACAATGTGCATGGGATTATTTTAGTATAAAAATAATCTTCCACATTACTTACTCTCAGGCAGAACCAGTCCTCCGTGCATGTGGGCCATATGGCCTAGAATATAGCCCAGTCTGAGACCCACTAGGCTACACTGCTTCCCAAGGGTATGGCAGGCTTATTCTGCACACTGGGCTTAATCTTTTACAAAGGGCCTTTGTGCACATTCTATCTTATTCCACCTTAGGTAGAATGGATAGTTATTCCCATTATTTCACACATGAAGAAACAAATTACCAGGGAGATAAGCATTTTTCCAAGGGTCCGGCAACTGCTACATGCCCTGGCAGGGATGGGGTCGCACTTCTGACCCCTACCCTTGTAATATTCGTTTCCAACCATCATTCAGTTACATGCCTTCAACAGCGTCCCCTCCATCTCTGAGACAAGAACATCCACATATTGAAGTCTGCTTTCCTTAAAGCAGTCAGAGTCTGTGCAGCACGGGATTTGGGTTTCCTCCTTCAACTCCTCTCCCTCAGCTCTCCTTCAACCACCAGTAGCATTTAGGTAGGGAATCTGTTCATTTACATTCTAAATTTAAGTTTAGATGGGGAGAACACAGAAGATGACACATAAAAAGGCAAAAAGAAAGAGTAAGGGGAAAAAAAAAAAGAGTAAGGAGCGCAAAGTGAAGAAAAGGGGGGAAAAAAAGAGAACGAATAAATGAGGTAATGGGTAACTGTTTAACCCCAAGTAGCAGCCATAGTTGAGAAAAGTAAATCTGCCTAGATATGGATAAAAAGTATATTCTCAGAACTGATATAAAGAAGGAACCAGGAAGAATCATTCCAAAAGACAGTTATGCACTGGTTTCATTCAAAGCATAGGATTAGAAAGTAATACTTCCTAAGCAGAAAAGGGAATCTTGTACCTCAATTTGAGAAAAAAAAATATTTGACAACGGGCCACATCAGGACAAAGTATAAATATAGGAAAATAAAGTTCAAAATTAATCAATTTGTCTTTGATGACTTTTTAAAAAAAAACATTTGTCAAATGGTGCAAGTCTCTAAAACACTCACATGAGTAATTTTAATTCCACCAATAAGGACAGGATAAAACTCTGCAGGCAACAGCCAGATTCCTTCCACATTGTGGACATGCTACTCAATAGTCTGCCCAGCTGTGCCCTCACTAAAGAGCCATGGGAGTCATAACTAATTCATGAGGGGAGAAAAATTGCACAGCCATTGCTTTTCCTTGAACCTTTTATGCCCAAATCCCCTATTCAGACAGAGGGAAACAACATAATAACACATGGCACTGGGCCAGCCTTTTCTAGACTTGCCTTTGTAGGGGAAAAACCCAAACTCATAATGAGAGTCCCACGTCAGAATCACATTACCAACTTGGGCTGCACCTTCTTCCTTCATGCTTCGTGTCACTTAAAATACTCTAAAGAGAATGAATTAACAGGAGTTTATTCTCCAGCTAAAAAAATTCACAAGCAGCCTTCCCCCGTCCCTCTCTGCCACTCACGAAAGTGTGAATATGATTGGCGACACTTTGTAACACTCAAATTTACTGTCAAAGAAATACTGCCAATACCAGTCAAATTTGTACAGTAAAAGACATCGTTTTCAAAAACTATTTCTGAAGACAGCAGAACTAAGTGTGTGATATATATACTGGAAAATCTGTGTTTTTTCTTTTTATGCTTAACAGTTAACATATCTGCTTAATTATTCTACTTTGCAACAGAGAACATTATTCTTCACTTCTTTTGACAACAGATACGTTTTACTATTTCACAAAAACCTGTCAGATGATTATGTTGATATGAGATTTCCTTATGGTATTAAAGGTTAAGAAGAAACTAAAAAAGTGTTTTTATTAACTAAATAAAAAGGCAAAAAATAATGTAAAAGCTGAAAAAAGAGTGATGGGAATAATACTTTATTTCATTTAAAAGGTCTTACAATAGAAGGGGGAGGAGTATGATGGTGATCACTTTAGTGACATATTATTTTAAAGAGAAGCTATCTTCATGTCCGTGTGCCAAAGTGAATCCTCATTCAGATGGTAAGACCAAGGTATGCATAGTACTAGCACATTAGTAGAACTAAAAAGATTTAATAACGCTTTACCACATTCCAGATATTTAAGGATCAAATAAAAAGGTACTGATAAAAATGACAAGCAAAGGGGCGCCTGGGTGTCTCAGTCGTTAAGCATCTGCCTTCGGCTCAGGTCATGATCCCAGAGTCCTGGGATCGAGCCCCACATCGGGCTCCTTGCTCTGCAAGAAGCCTGCTTCTCCCGCTACCATTCCCTCTGCTTGTGTTCCCTCTCTCGCTGTGTTTCTCTCTGTCAAATAAATTAAAAAAAAAAAAAAAATGGCAAGCAAATTAACACAATGAGATCCTTTTGTAGTTCATAAGCATGATGATTGGGTGTTCACGCGACTTGTGACATGTGCCTCCCTCAAACCTTGTTACGACCTCGGCACATTACCCATCTGACGTGAGAGAAAAAAAAAAAAAATTTAACACAATGAGTGCAAGAATGTCCTTCGCCTAACAGAAGCCTCCAGAGTAAGTAAGTAAGTAAGTAAGCCTCCAAGTAAGACTCCAGAGGATGAGGTCATCTCTCAGTTCCGCCACTAACTAGCTGTGACCCCTTCTGAGTACCAGTTTTCTCAGGTGTGAAATTAGAGGATTAAACTAGATGTTCTCTTACGGTTACCTTCCAGTTCTAAAATTCTACATGGTGAAGAATCTGCTAAAGAAAAACCTGAGATACCAGAAAATTTTATTGGGGTTCTTGTCCTTTCTTGTCCTATGTAATTAAAATATGTGTTTTGTCTTTCATGTTCTATTATTGGATTTTTCTTATCTAACACGAAGAACTCAAAAGTTCCTTTCCAGAAAACATTTGAATTTCTAAACTTAAGTATAATTAAACTTATAAAACCCAAAATGTGAATGTTTTTGCTTCCATATTAAAGAGATTGTCATTCAATGATCCAAAGATTCCACTCAAAGAAACGGATTATTTCTCTTCATGAGATGACTGATCAATATATATGTTCTACCAGATATCTTACTAAGATAAACAGGTAAGGAAGAAGAACTTAAAATATAAAAATAGGGGCACCTGGGTGGCTCATTCAGTTAAGCATCCGACTCTTGATTTTGGCTCAGGTCCGAGGATTGAGGGGCTCTGTGGGGCTCTGCAATCAGCAGAGAGTCTGCTTCTCTCCCTGGCCCTCTGCACCCTCCCATGTGCACAAACTAGCACGTGCGCACTCAAAGATAAATAAGTAAAATATTAAAAAAAAAAAACACTATAAAAACGTTCAAACAAAAATACGCACCATCATCTTATGCCCATTGCACAAGGTAGCCTGTTCAGTTATTCTTAAGTGATATGAAAATTACATGAAGGACTGCCTAAAATTCAAAGTTTCAAAGGTAAGCAGTTAGAAATGTTAACTATTTATTTACAAAACTTAGACAATTCCTCTTTATTAGGGCTCCTGGACAACACACACTCTTAGGTTCTTTCTCATTTCATCACTCCAACAGTTGTCCAAGGTAGCTATTAAGTCTTCTCATTCAGGATAAGGACACCAAAGCTGAGTGTCCTTAAAATAAAAATATCCATCCAAAGTAAAACAGCAAGTAATGGAGCCAGAATTCCCACCCAGCTCTTCGGAGTCAAATCTAATCCTCCTTCTCTTACTGTTAAACGATCAGCATTAACTTATACCAATAAAACAATGCCACATGACTCAAGTACTTAAATCACTGATCTACCAAGGTTTGCCCACACTGACATTCTGTCCACAACATGATCTATCTATGCTTGTGCTGCTCCTCAACAGAAGAAAATGCACCACAATTTTTCCCAGCCTCTGCTTTAAATACCTACACATCTCAATGCCAGCAAACCCATGGTGTAGATACTAATTTTTCCACTTTGAGGATGTGAAAACAGAGGATCATAATATGAACCTCAATAACTCACTCAGTAACTCAGCAACTCACCAGATCAGACCAACAGCCTGTAAGTGGTAGAACCAAGGGGCTGACCCAGCCTGTGGAGCATCTAAGCCTGAGGATGGACTACGTGCTTCTCCTTTCCCAACAAAATGAACATGGCTTTATCAGATTTTGCACTAAGAACACATGTCAAAACTCTAAAGAATGACAGCTTAGCCTTTTTTTTTTTTTTTAATACAGCACTGGTTTCTAAAGCATTTGTCAGCTAGATCAGAGAGAATTCAAAGGTTTAGATAAATGACAGGTTGAAGCTACAACCTCAAGGACTGTTTCTCTCCTTTCATGCTACAAAAGGGGGGAGGGTGGGAGAGAACTCCTAAATGTGAGCAGTTTTACTTACAAGATCAAAGACAGGACAGGAAAAAAACTTTAACAAATTATAGAATTATGCTTCTCTGCAATTAACAGGGTAAGTATAAAAATATATTCATTAGAAAGGTTTATCCAAATGGCCAAAGATGAATCACTTCTCGGCCTTTTGGCTAAGATCAAATGCAAATGACCAAAGATGAATTTAAATGCTAGATTTTTTTCAAAAATTATATATACACGACTCTTTTGGAAATACATCTACTGCATAAAATCATGCTCATTTACAGAGTCATCCCAGTGATAGAGGCATGAACAAAAAAAAATATTTTTTTCTTTGTAAACTGGGTTAAAATGTCAACCATTACCTTCAATTCTGACAGGCAGTTAGACAACAGTTAATCTTTAAACTCTAATTTTCACCTCTTAATCTGCTTCTCTCTTGAGCAGTTAATAATCTCCACTGACGTTGCTATTATTATGTGGCCAATCCACTCCTAAAGTGAAAAATTCCCATACAGTTCAAATGGTTTTCTCCTAATTCATTTATATGATAACTTCTGATTTTCAGTCACAAGATCATCCACATCTCCCTTTTTCTTTTCCCCCTCCTTTCCTTCACCTGTGCCTTTAAGAAAAAAAAAAAAAAACTACCACGAAATCCACTATGACTTGAACTCGAAATTCTATGGTAAGATTTTAGCATCTCATCATATTTTTTTTTAAACGATCAGACTGAGAAGCAAGGGACTTCACTAAGGTCACAGAGTTCGTGATTGGCAGAACCACGAACAAGACAAGGGGGCATACAAAGTCCTCTCTGTTCTGAAGCTTTCTTTAATTTAATGCTAAAACTGCTACTGATGGAGCCCATCACTATTAAGCTGTAAGTCAAATACCCAAGGTTAGCTCCTAAATAATCAAGGATTATTTCAAAGGTACTAAGAATTTTCCAACTCACTTGTTTAACGGGCATTTTTTAAATACCTGTTCCAACAATAACAGAGATTCTGCATATTTGTCTCTAATACAGAGATACATAAAGAGAGCTTATAATGTGGTTGAAATGACTCCAATAAGTGTAAGAATAAGTAAGAGTAGAACTCTGTTCAATTTACTGAGCAATTACTAATACCTGGAACTGAGTTAGGGATCTTAAAAGAGATTATGTCCATACTCATAGCAACCCCATTTTCTTCCTATTTTGAAGATATGTAAATGGAAGTTAAGAGTTTAAATAATTTGTCGTCCTAATGTCAAACAGCCAGGGAGGACCTACATCAGCTATTTTCAAGCTCTTTGGTCTTGGGACCCCTCTATAACTCTAAAAAAGTACTGAGGACCTCAAATAGCTATGGATTATGTGAGTTACATCTCTTGATATTTATCATATTGGAAATTAAAATTGAGAAATTTTAACTCTTTATTCATCATTCAACTCATTTATTCATCAGAAATAAGAGTTTTAAATTATAATAAAAAACTATTTCTACAAAAAATAACTATACTTCTCAAAGCAGAAGTTGTTAAGAGTGACATTATTTCACATATATGCAAATCTCTATCATGTCTGGCTTAAGGGAGGATAGCTTTTCCTATTTGCTTCATCACTCAGTCTGTGGCAATATGTTGCTTTGGTTGAAGTATATGTACAAAATCTGGCCTCATACATATACGAGATTGGAAAAGGGAAGAGTATTTTAATAGCCTTTCCAGACAATTATATTCTTCTTTGATATAGTTCCAAAAAAAAGGTATTAAAGGTTAGCTGCAAATACGGAATCTGAAACCATGCCAATGAACCTTTTGTACTCTGTTAGTTAAAATCCACTGGTCTATCTCCTACTTTGAATGTATAATTTTATTCAAGCAAGATTCTCTAACATTTTGTTGTTCATCTGAAAAATACTTATCCATGGAGTTGTATAGATCTTCTAAATGTTGACATATTTCATTATTAATTTTTTTTCTAAAAATCACATTGGGTGCCTGGGTGGCCAGTCAGTTAAGCATCCGACTCTTGGTTTCAACTCAGAACATGATCTCAGGGTCATGAGATCAAACCCAGCATCAGGCTCAGGCTCAGGCTCAAGGAGTGGCGTCTCCTTGAGATTCTCTTCCTCTCCCTCTGCCCCCACTCCCATTCACTCACTCACTCCCTAAGATAAAACAAATAAATAAAATATTTTTTTAAAAAGAGAAAAAAATCATATTATTAACCTCACCTCATCAGAAATGTCTTTAAGTAACACAAAACTGTTAAAACTCAGGTAAGAGATACAAGTTTTCCAAAATTCTAATTTTTGCATGAAAACATGAACTTTATCATTGCCCACGGGTACTGCCAGCTGTTTTCCTTGAAGGGACCAAGTCATTTTACGTATTTTCAGGAAAACAGCCACCTGAATAACTTTAGTCAACTGTTCTTTCAACTAAAAATGGTGTTCTAAGAAGGGGGGGGGGAGCTAGTTTAGCTTGCTACTCAATAATCACATAGGTGCTGCAACTGCTTTAATGCCTGCTAATCAGCCAAGGGTTTTACCCACCATTGCCCCTGTACTATTAGTGCAATGTCCAGACAGTGAAAAATGCAAATAACTACTGATATTATTTTGAAAGCATTTCTGACCTCATGATCTATCCTCCAAAAGGATCGAAGACCAGAATTTGAGAGCTGCTGACTTACATATCTGAAAAAACTAGAATATAACATACCCAGTATAAGAGTAATGAATAAGTTGTATAGCATTTATTGAGTGCTTAGCACACACTTGGCACTAAGCTAATTTTTATGTGCATGATCTCATTTAATCTTCAATGAGATAATACTATTTTACAGATGAAGAAACAGACATGGAGAGATTTAATCGGTCCAATATCTCAAAACTAGAAACTGGCAGACCAAATATTCAAAACTCTGTCACCTGACCCCACAATTTATTAACCATTTTAATCTGAAGATCTAAATCATAAGTGAACTCAACATGTTAGAAGAGAATAAAGGCACTTCTATGCTGTGCCGCCTCTAGGGTATGGTGAAAAACGACAATTGCCTACGATTCTTTCTCTTTGTAGCCTAAGAAAAGTCAAGATCCAGGAATGTAGTAGTTAGAAGCAGAGTTGACAATTCCTTGGTACAGTTAACCAATCCCCAAATCTACTACCCCAAAGGCCCTTGTGGTAAATTATATTTCCCTACAGGACAGTTGTACATGTTCATTACAACAATTAACTATCATGATTTTTATTGAAAAAGGGGAGAGGAGGTCTAGATGTGCTTTAGGTCCTGAAACTACTTTAGTCAACTCTGGGCTCAGGATGGGAGATACCTCAAGAACCCAAATTTCCCAACCCAAGATGACCCTGGTATTTCTCAATAAAAATGAAAATAAACATGTGGCTCTTCCCCACCCAGTAACCCTTGTTTAATAAATCTAAATCACTTTAGAAGAGAAACTAGAGCTGGACATTTCATCTCTTTTGTCATTTCAAGTTCTGTGTTTCACAATATTCAGTCTGATTTTTACTGCAAACTACTAACCTGTGGTGTCATCCCTAGGAAGATTAGAAAGAAAAACAAAAACACAGTTAACAGCTTCTGTCTTTAACTCCCATTATACTACACTTCTCACCAATCTCACTTCATTTATGCTGTTTCTTTCATCTCAGTACTGGATGAAAACCCATGGGGGAGCCAGGACTGGACTGCATTTAATGGTTGTATTTTGGTTCGCCCAGCATTTACGGAGCGCTTACTATGTGCACAACAACAGACTGGCTCTGGGGACATGCCACCGAGTAGCAATCTTGCTCTCAAAGGGTTCATGCAACAGTACAGGTCAGCTTAAGATGCAGACAGGCAGCCATACACACCCCTCAACCCCGTGCCATTTCCAATATCGAGATCAAGTTCTTTAACACCATTATTTGTACAGCCCTCTACTTTTTAACAGATTTCCCTTGCCAAGCACACCTTTGAGAGGTGTACAGAATGAACAACTGTTCTTTGGCTGAGTGATACCTTCCTTCAAATTACTTTCCAAATAAGAATACCTCAAGATATTCCCTTGTCAGTTTGTCTGATACAAAGATGGTCTAGTGAATTCATCATGTTACTTGTAAGAGACTATCACTAAATCAAAGACTATGCCTTACTACCCAGACTGGTTAGATCACTAACACTTGGTACTGCGATTCTGGTAGGTGACTAGAAATACATGTGTTATGAGTGTAACATATATGGAAAAATCTCATCTAAATAATAAAGGAAAAATTATTACAACTAAATCGTGTGGCTGCTCCTCAAATGTTTAAATTAAAACAAAGTACTTGTGCCTTGCGCCAAGTAGGGGCCAAGCAAGGACTTTGCTGCCCTAGGGTAGGTAAAATAGTCCCTAAAGCTTACTCAGTAAACAGTATCCTAAAAAACTCATTCCATGTGAAAACTAAACTGTCAATGTAAATATGGAACTTGAGAAACAGCCACAGTAAAGACTTCAGTTAGTTTCTCTTTTTTTTTTAAGATCTAATTTATCTGAGAGAGAGAGAGTGAGAAAGAGTTAGCCTAAGAGGGGGAAGGTCAGAGGGAGAAGCAGACCCCCTGCTGAGCAGGGAGCCCAATGCGAGGCTCATCCAGAGACTCCAGGATCATGACCTGAGCTAAAGGCAGTCGCTCAATCAGCCATCCAGGTACCTCATTTGGTTTTAAAAAGGATTTTGTTAATATGTGTAGTCATTTCTTCCCACACGTCAGGAATCTGTCCTACAAGTGAGTGAGCTGTGGGGAGTCAGGAGTTCTGCAGGACAGATTAACTCTAGGTGGCTGGGTTTTCCCATCCGCGTTACCACTCACAGGCACCAAAAGTAAGAACTGATTAAATATACACCACATTTTGTAGTAAAATTCAATTTCACAAACATACAATCTCTTCTATGTACGATTTAAACATCTCATGCACTAGTATTTGAAGGAAAATGCAGGCTTACATTATCTTTTTAAAAATAAAGTTCAGCAGACGATAATTTTTTAAATGTAAACAACGAACATCTCCTCCAGACACACTTATATGGTTAATGTACTCTGACAGACACATTACTATGGTCAGAAAGATCACATATAAAATGACTACAAAATTAATCCAATTAATGCTCCCAAACAGCTGACATCTTACTTACACTACATGTGGATATGCTATTTTCAGTGAATGATTTTCAGTATTACATGTCACTAGTTAACGCTTAGTGATCTTTATAATAAGGAAACTGATGTCAGATATTATCAGGTAAATAAAGTGCTAGAAAATGACCAATTTGATGTTTTAGCTATCACTCGACTGTAAGGATTCAAATTTTAAAGATCGTAAGGCCACAGCAAGGGGTTTTATCAATTCTGCTGTACTGCAGGAATGAAACTCCCTTTGTATTTGTGTCTGTCTACTGTTTGACTCTCAAACTCTCTTCAAGGCAACCATTATATATGAATGAAGCAGTTTGTCTTTTATAATGTATTGCCAAAGTCAATGGTACCAAATGATCACTGTGAAATGAAATTATGCTTTGCTAAGATGAAGAGCCAGTTTAACTTGGCCCCAAAACTGTACTTTAAAAGAAAATAGAAGATAAACCATATAAAAGATAAACCATAATTCAACATGTCTTGGGAATAAGACACATGTTCTACCACACAAAATATTTCCTTTCAGAAATTATTACTGGAAAAAAACAAAACAAAACAAAACAAAACAAAACAAAAAAAAGAAATCATTACTGGCCAGGCTTAGAAAAGAAGTTAAACACACTGCCAGAGTATCTAAAAATTCCCTCTCTAGAATCTAGAACACACCCACATAAGACACTGAATACCTCCTAAAAGGCCATGATACAGGATTTCAAAAATTTGTTTAGATTTTTCTAAAGTTCTAATATAAACTAAACATACACAACCACAGTATTAAAGAAACCTTAGAAATTAAACGGACAACCATGACATCCTCACTACCTAGTACAGTAAAAGGAATAAGTTTATAAATGACTCTTAGAAGATGCCCATCTCTGGGGCACGTGGGTGGCTCTGTGGGTTAAAGCTTCTGCCTTTGGCTCAGGTCATGATCTCAGGGTCCTGGGATGAGCACCACATTGGGCTCTCTGCTCAGCAGAGAGCCTGCTTCCCCCTCTGTCTGCCTGCCTCTCTGCCTACTTGTGATCTCTCACTCTCTGTCAAATAAACAAAATCTTAAAAAAAGATGCCCATCTTTCTGAAATGTTCTTCTATATTTTCATTTTTATCAAACAATTATCCATTGTAAAAAGAAATATTGAGCAAAAAATGGAAAGCAAAACTCAAGAGCAAGACCACCATCATCCATTACAACTCAGAAAAAAATCCTAGAAATATTTTGGTAAATATTCTAGTACGTTTATTGTGCATTTAAATAATTATAATAGTGTATGGAATATATAAAATGTTGTATGCTGACTTTTATTGCCTATTTTCATTTTAAAAGTATCATATGCGGGGTGCCTGGGTGGCTCAGTCATTAAGCATCTGCCTTGAGCTCAGGTCATGTTCCCAGGATCCTGGCATCAAGCCCTCCATCGGGCTCCCTGCTCAGCGGGAAGCCTGCTTCTCCCTCTCCCATTTCCCCTGCTTATGTTCCCTATCTTGCTTTGTCTCTGTTAAATAAATAAATAAAATCTTTTTTAAAAATAAAAGTATCATACGCTCATTGCAGGCTGTTTAGAAAATGTGGGAAAAACAAAAATCCAAAATCCCTCCATTTTGACATTTTACAGTATTTCCTTTCATTCTTTTTCTTTTATTTATATAAAGTTGAGTTCTGCGTCTATATAAAAAATGCTTTAATTTAAGCACAGTTAGCGCTGGAACATTCCTAGATGCTAGCTGGAAGATAATATAAAGTAGCACTTCCTAAAAGAAGAACTTATGGGTTATTTTGTTTTGCTGTATAAATTCTAAAATACTTATTCAACTCCTTCCATATAAATCTAAAGGTACGTAACAGTTACTTAACTTTCTTGGTAATAAAATCACCACTACATTAATTTTTATAAAATTCTATTTTAGCCAATGGGGTAAAAAAATACCATGTAAATCTCTTGGCACAGGAGACATGATTATCTCAATCATGTAAATAGTAGTTTCATGTTACTGTAGAGTCCTTAAGTACTGAGAGAGATAGAAGCCTCTGCTTTCAAGGAACTGGAAATGAAGAACATTAACACTATGTCCTGAAACACAATCAAATCTAAAAATTGGATCAGAACTTAGCTATAAATTGGATCAGAATTTAGCTATAAAAAGTCACCAATATACCAAGATTGCCTTGGTTGTTTGAACAGCCCAGCTGAACCTAATCCCTCCCCTCATGCCAGATTCTAGCCCTTCTTATATTCTTAGAAATCTTAACAGTCTAAATTATCCCTTCTCTCTCCTGCATTGACATTTAATCTCCTCATCCAGATTTAAACATGATCAAGTCTCTTTTTAAAAGGAGGGGGAGAAACTTTCCTTTCAACCAATATCTCTACCCCAACCCCACCTACAGCTACCAACCAAACCTCTTGACAGAGTCCCTAGATACGCTATCTCCATTTTCTTACCTCCTCCTCACTCCTTAACCCACTCCACTCTGGCTCTCTTACCCTGCTGCTAAAACCTGCCTCCCATTGGCTGCTGCTGACTAACATGTGGCTATGTGTACAAGCTTTGTAGAATCCTCTGGACTGAAGCAGCATTTGTGTGTGCTCACCATTCCACTCTTCTCTCTAGGTTTTCTCCCTGCCCATCTAGGCACTCCTTTTCAGGCTCCCTTAGACTCAGCCTCCTTTTCCCAACCATCAAATGTTAGAGGCACTCAAGGCCCACCCCTGAAGGCCACTTCCTGACTTAGGCCCTACACCCTCTCCCTTTGGTAGCCTCACTAGTACAAGATGGCTCAGAATCATACCTTGGTCCTAGACCTCTCCTCTAGGCTCAAGACCAATCTGTCTAACTGCGTACTGCACATGTCCATTTGGATTTCTCAGAGGTAATTCATACTCAATATATCCTTGTACTCCCAACTTGATGTCTCCTGCACTGTCCCCTTGAAGTTCATGGAACCACAATGCAGTTGCACAAACCAGAACATGATTCCCTCACCCCATGCATCCAACACATACTGTCAATGTTACCACCTAACTCTAAAATAAAATTCTCTCTTCATTTTCATCATCTCTTACAAGTCATCTTTACACATTAAATCTAGATCTTTCTAATCTATTCTCTAGAGCAGTCAGCCAATTCTATGTCTGTCTGTCTTGTGTGCATCTCCCTCCAGCCCTCCATCTATCTATCCCTCCTTCGCTTGTTTGAACCCCCTTCAATGGCTTCCCACTGCTCTTACCATAAATTCCAAAAGTATTCATATCGCCCACAAGGACTTGCATAATCTAGTCCCTGCCTGTCTCTTCAGGACTCACTCTATATCACTCTACTTCTCACTGTCTTGTTCTAGCCAGACTGGTTTCCTGCAGTTCCTGGATGACAAGTCACCTGCCTTCCCCTCTACTCAACACACCCCACACCACCACTACCCTAACCCATCCTTCAGATCTCAGCCCAGCATCATGTTTTCAGCAAAATCTTCCCTGAGCCCCAGGTGATGTCAGGTTCTCTTTGTTCTAGGCTCTCATGGAATGCACACACCACTCATCACAGCGGCTTTATCTAACGCCCTTCTATCTCACCTGACTATAATCAATAGAAGACCAGTGGCAATATCTGTTTTTGTTCAACATTTTAACTCAATGCTTGGTTTACAGTAAGTACATTAATAAGTAGCTATTAAATGAATAAAATAACATATAATCAGACAAAATGAGTCAATCAAGTAGTCCAATTTATGTGCCCACAAACTGTAAAAGTGACTTCCCCCCACCTTCATCACTAGATAATAACAGGTAAGTTTACTGAAAGGAAGATAAGCTGAGATGTCCTGATTAAATGGCTCCTGCGAAGAACTCCTGTCAGGCCCAGTGGGGGTCGTGGTCCAGAACAGCCTGTGGTGCTAGGTTCCTCTCAACTAGTTGTCAACAAGTTGGCAACTGTTAGCACTTGGTTTGCTTTTCCTTAAATCTCAATAAGGGATATAATTTGAGACTTGATTCCAGCCTGTCTTACCAAGACCTGTGACAGGTTCCAGCTGACATTGTAACTTATTGTTGGCAAATCTCAGAAGCTAGTTCCAACTTCCTTGTGATCTCTATAATTTACTTATGTATGTATCTCTGTATGTCACAACAATTTATATGAGAGTATGTGTGTGTATACCAATAAATATTGTATTTTATAAACACATATTAAAATCTATGGGGCACTTATTATGACCAGGCAGAACACAAAAGGTTTTACATGCATTATTTCAGTTAATTCTTACCACAAGGTTTTTAGTCTATTATCATACTCATTTTAATGAGGAAGCTAAGGGTTAGAAAGGATATGTAACTTGCCCAAGGTTACAGGCCGGTACGTGGTAGGGATGGCACTCAGTCAGTCTGGCTGCTCTACACCCGTGTTCTCCATCACACTGCCTCTGTCATCTCCCCAAGAGATCCTTTGGATAACTTTACTATGCTTCTGCCAAACTACTGCCAACAATCAAGAGCTCAGCAGGACCTTGAAAAGAACACTGTTTTGTTTTGTTTTTTTTAAAGAGAAAAAAATATACCATCTTTAGTGTAATCTTTCCACACTAAAGTCAGTCCCTGGCCATACAATGAGCTAGCACAATGGGTTTACTCTGATATTCAATTCCACCATGGAGTGAATTTTGAGGCCAGACATAACCATATTTAATCATACACACCAAAAAGAAATGGTAGGGAAGCTACAATGAGTAATATAATTTATTTTGTAAGTTTTCTGAAATTAACTTTTTTGATTGCACCCTTGCCAGTGTAGATGGGAAAATACAACACATGCTTTTTAGGATGCAAGTTTTTTAAGCACTGAGAAAATAACCATATCCCTCCTTAGAAAAATGCTCATGGCTACCCTATGACCCAGCAACCGCACTACTGGGTATTTACCCTAAAGATACAAATGTAGTGATCCAAACGGTCACATGCACCCGAATGTTTATAGCAGCAATGTCCACAATAGCCAAACTGTGGAAAGAACATAGATGTCCATCAACAGATGAACGGATAAAGAAGATGTGGTGTATATATACAATGGAATACTATGCAGCCATCAAGAGAAACAAAATCTGGCCATTTGCAACGACATGGATGGAACTGGAGGGTATTATGCTAAGCGAAATAAGTCAGTAAGAGAAAGACTATTATCACATGATCTCTCTGATACGAAGAATTTGAGAGGCAGGGCGGGGGATGGGGGGGTGGGGGAGAGAAATGAAACAAGATGGGATGGGGAAGGAGACAAACCATCAGAGACTCCTAAACTCAAGAAACGAACTAAGGGTGGCTGGGAGGCAGGGGGGTAGGGATAGGGTGGCTGGGTTGTGGACATTGGGGAGGGTATGTGCTACGGTGAGTGCTGTAAAATGTGTAAGCCTGACGATTCACAGACATGTACCCTGCGACAAATAATACATTATATGTTAATAAAAAATTTAAAAAAAGAAAAATGCTCATGACCTACAAAAACCATGTACACAGCAACGCCAGCACCCTCTGCTTACAGTTACTCCCTGTCCACTTTTCAAAAACAAGTTTCATTCGAAATAAGTCAGTCAGAGAAAGACAAATACCGTATGATTTCACTCATATGCAGAATTTAAAAAACAAAACAAATGAACATGGTGGGGAGGGAACGAGAGGCAAACAAGGAAACAAACTCTTAACTAGAGAGAACAAACTGAGGCTTAGCAGAGGGGAGGTGGGAGGTGGGTGAAACAGGTGACAGGGATTAAGGAGGGCATTTGTTCTGATAAGCACAGGGTCTTGTATGTATGGGATGAATCAGTCAATTGCACCCTGAAACTAATATTACACTGTACGTTAACTAATTGGAATTTAAATAAAAACTTGGAAATAGCCCTATTGAGGAAGTAATTTATATATAATTAAACGTACCCACATCAAGACACAGAATTATTTTCATAATCTCACCAAATGCCTTTGTGCCCCTTTCTTAGTCAATGCACCTGCCCTCACTCCCCCCTCCCGGCAACCCTTGATCTGCTTCTGTCACTATAAACTGGAATTGTCAGTATAAACTGAATTTGTCCATTTCACATAAATGGATACATATAGTATCTACTCTTGTCCACTCTCTATTTATGAACTCTTATCCAGTGTGTACAGTTTTGTAAATGTTGGTATTTAATGTATTCCAGCTGTTCTACTTCATGCAGGCATGCTCAATTCCAGTGAATCACAAGGGGTGTTGAGGCTGGTTCAAACCTCATGTATGTGCATAGTGTACACACACACACACACACACACAGTGTGAAAACACAAAAGCCCTAGCATAGCACAGCACGGTACTCTACCTAGCACATGTTGCAGTCAGTCAGCACAGATACCCGGGGGGGGGCGGGGAGGCTAGAATGAACAAAGCCTAGGAACCACTGGAGAATGTTTTTTTGTTGTTTTTTTTTTTTTGACACTGGCCACTACAAAATCGAGAGCCAAGTTAGGACTGAAATTATATTCAGCCTCATTTCCATCTCATTTTACATTTTCGATCTCAGCTTTCTGTCGTCTTTTCTTCCATTTGTGGTATCTTACATATGTGATCTATCGAACAGAAGAAGGTGAGCTCTTTTCTTCCAATGGACATGAGGGCAGGAAGGCAGGAACGGGACTTACACACGGTTGTGTTCTTCCTCATCCACCAGAGAGCTCTTCTCCACACAAGATAAAATACTCACTAATCCACCCTGACTCCAGCAACATTCAATCCTAGCTGCACAACAGACTCACCTAGCAAGTTTAAAAAATGGTGATGTCTAGGTTCCCCCCAAAACGTCAATCAACGGGTCTAGGAGGGGGCTCAGACCTGGCAGACTGTTAGTCTATGGGGATTCTACCGGGAAACCAAAGTCAAGATGCCTCGCCCTGAGGTCAGCCTCTAGGCAGGGCACCTCACCTAGCCACACTACTGTGAAAGACCCAACAGAGGCCATAATCTCTTGACACCTGCCACAGTTCCACATTCCAGTATTTTAATGCCTCAGGCCCGTCAGGGACCAGTTAAGTTCGATGACAAAATTCATCCCATGTAGCATGCCCACTGCTCCAGCTGAAACATGAATTTTTCACTGATGCTTAATAAACTTGTGATAGAGTCTGTTGCATTTGACCACTACTTTAAAGCTCCCAAATATTTTTTAAAAATCTTGTTTCTGCTCTGTGTAGGATGTAAATATACTTCTGAAGAGAGCATCAATGTTCCTATGATTGTGGTCCTATCTGTATAGGCCAAGACAGGAAGTCCCAGAGGCAGAGCAGCTTCTCCTCTTCATAAGTCAATCTAATAATAATGAAGGAACTACAAAGCCTATTGTAATACATAGGCAGGTGGAAATTTGGCTCCTTCCTCAGCAGAAAACTGTGAAGTCTTTTCTAAAGTTTTTTCTGTCAGAGTGCTGGCTTATGCAGGAACAATTCAGGATACTGCTCCAGGGTAGAGTAGTTTCCAGAAAGATTTTTGGCCTCAAGTTAGCATTTTATTTTTGAGACAGAGTTCCAAGAAGATGGATTTTGGCTTCAAAGTCAGTGAAACCATTCATTCAGCCTCAGCAAATTTCCAGATAACTGATGCTTTAATATATCATACTATTAAAGAAATTCTAAGGGAATTTTTAAAAATGTATTACACACAACTCTATCTTCCTAAAGAGTGTTTTAAACAGTATTTTACCTGTTCTTGATGCCTGTCCAAAGTCATCATAAACCTCAGCAACTATGTTTTAATACAGCAAGGTGTCCTGGGCTATTTGCACCAATACTAAATAGAATTTGAATTGTGGTGGGGGTTTTTTGAGACTTTGGTTTATATTTCTGTATTTTTTCTGTCTTCTTCTTCACTCTCAGGGCTTCCCAATAACCTGTTGCCAGCTGGCCAACCAGGCAACACGGCATGCTTGTAGAGAAGGTCTCAGAGCAAAGGCCTAAGTGCTGCTACTCATCCTGTGTGGGACTGGGGCGGATAATGTAAAAATGGGGGTTGTTGTGCACGGTGTGTGTGTGTGTGTGTGTGTGTGTGTGTGTGTGTGTGTGCTGGTGCAGTCCAGGGCAAAGAGGAGCCAGGGTTTTCACTGAATGAAGGCTCTGGTGTGAGAAGGCTGATCAGACTTCGTGGTGCTATTGACTGACGGCAGGTCTAAGAGTCTCCCAAGGAGATAGCTAGAAATTGCAGTCCCCTCCTGGAATCTCTCAGCAGCATAAAAGAGAAAGTGACCTCCCAGAGGAGAACCAGGTTCAAGGTTGGTCATGAGCACTGGCTGAGTTACTGATGAGGGAAAATCTGTTGGTTTTTAGTTCTTCTGAATGCAAAAGCAACACACAGAACTATTTAAACATTTACACAATACAGAAATGTAAATTTATGAAGTGGAAAGTCCTCTTCAATAATGTTACACTCCCTCTACCCAGGTATACAACACACATTTTTCTTCCTCATTCCTTTCTTCCTCAATGGTCTCTCACTCCCCTCTTACTCTATGACGTTACAAATCAACACTGGATCTTTCTTACTGTTCTTCAATGAGCCCTTCTTACTTGAGGTACCTTTTCAGAGCAGTACTTACAAAGCTCACTTTAAGCCTTGTATAATAACCCGTTCTAGGAATGTACCATAACATAGTCAAACAAGCTCCAATAAAGAACTTTATAAAACTATGCTATGATGAACTCCCTAGATATTTGCAAACATACACAACTATTTCTAGGATATATTCATTTACATGGAAATTCCTAGGTCAAAAGGCAGGAATAAATTTATTTATTTATTTTTTTTTAGAAATAAATTTAAACAGATGTCTTCCAGTTGCCTTCCAATCAGGTTATACTAATTTATAGAACAATTTTTTTTTTTAAAAGATTTTTATTTATTTGACAGAGAGAAACACAGCGAGAGAGGGAACACGAGCAGAGGGGATGGTAGCGGGAGAAGCAGGCTTCCTGCCGAGCAGGGAGCTCGATGCGGGGCTTGATCCCAGAACTCTGGGATCATGACCTGAACCGAAGGCAGACGCCCAACGACTGAGCCACTCAGGTGCCCCTATAGAACAATTTTTAATCTAATACAATGCCAACACGATAATCTTTAGACCTATTCATGGTTCCTAGCCAAAACAAGGGAGAAAATAACAAGAACAAGTCAAATAAATGGGTTGTTATCATTCATTGCTATGGGAACTGCACCCCAAAGCCAATCCTATTGGGAGGGAGACCCTCTCTCATCAGGCAGTCTCTGCAGCAGAAGAATGGGGCCTGCCTCCCTGTGCACCCAGGAGACATGACTACACATGTGCAGAGCGGTAAGGGATTTTCACAGCTACGCCTGGTAACACAACTACACAGGATCTCTTCAGAACCAGGGGAAAAAAAAAAAAAAAAAACAGAGGTTGAGGTCCTAGCCATATTACTGGGGCAGGAAGAAGGTATTATTAGTGGCAGAAACCACAGTTCTGTTTGTTTTTATAACCAATATTGTATCTGACATTTTGACTTTCACTTCCCAAACTGGTGTAGCTAAAGGACAATGTGGATTAGGCATTTCTCTAGACCTGTACCTAAAAGTAAATCTGATCTCAGCAAAGGGACTATCTAAAATTACACAATGCATGAGTTTTAAAGCATGAATTTGTAATCCTTATGTGCCTTAGGAGGGAACATTTTGGAACACAAACACCTTGGTTCTCGGCTGTACTCCTTTATGCTGCAAGACAAGGCTCTGGTCTTGCCACATGAGAGCTGGGTGACCCTTGGCCAGCACTCAATAATAACAGACACACCTCCCTGAGAGGATTCTGTGAGCATCAAATGAGATACTGAATAAGAAAATACTCCAGAAGCCACAAGGTACAGCACAGGTAGAATTACTACTCACTTAGGGCAAGTGAAATAACAAGGCCCTGAGTCTAAGCAATTTTCCTAAGACCCCCGATCCTTTAAGTCGCTGAGCCAGGATGTGCAGGCAGCCCAGGCCGTCTGACTACACAGCCAGATTCTTACCCACTCTGGCTTCTCTGCCACTATATCACTGGGCACAGGGATTACCTCCCTTGGACTCGTTTCCTCACTGCCACACTGAAGGGTTGACTCAGATGTCATCTGAATGGCTCATCTCTAACCCTGATGTTCTACTCAGTGATTTCTATTAGGTAACTGAAAAAGTGACCTTTGGATAAGTATAGCATTACTGGAACTCAGAAAAAGCAAATTTGAGAATTTTCAAAGAACTGTGTCTATGAGAGAGCTCTGCTACTTTTAATCATTCACCTAATCTGGCTATGGCCAGTAACCCCCAGAATTAAAGCAGGCCAAAGTTCTTCTTGCACAAAAGCTTTCCTTGCACGGTTCTCCAAAGGATTCAGTCATTGAAACAAAACTCAAACATCTACTACCATTCAACAAACTCAGGGGAAAAAAATTCCTTAATAAACTGTTAGTTTACAGGGTACCAAAATAACCTACTGCTTGTAACAAACACCCTCAATGTACATGCCCCCTCCCCACAAAAAAAGACTCTTCCAGTAGAAAACTATTAAAGAAATGAAAGCAAATGATCTACAGAGAGTCAAACGAAATTAAAAGCAAACATCACACAGACAAAATGCTAACCAAAGAAGGCTAGTCATCCTATTTCTGGAGACTGAGGGAGGTGGAAAGTGCAACATACAAAACACACTCAGAATAGCAATTCACAAATCAAGTGATTTTTCAGCCCCATTAATTAAGGCAGTAAATGTGGATGATTTAGTACCACCTAACAAAATTTGAAATCAGTTTCAAAGACTACAATTTACTGAAAGCAAATACTATTTTACTGTGCTTTTAGAGAAAACTTTCATAATGGCCTTTACTCTAGCTAGACAATTAAATGAGTCAATATTCTTTTAAAAGATAAACAGGGGAAAATGTGCCAAAGGTAGATATCTTCGTATTTAACTAGATGTTAAAAGTATTTTCTCTTGAATGGCAAAACTTTCTCCTATCCCTTCAGCTCTTAAGTGACAATAACTTAGTCTCCCCTTCTTCCCAAACTAAGCAAAATTTAAGAGAAACCTCTCTTTTTGGTCCCATCCACTGATTAAATGTGAACATAAAACAGGTATTTCTAAGAGAGCCTACCATTTCAACCATTTTCTGAACATCTAATATGTGAAAAGCACCTTGGTACTTATTCAGATTTAGTCCCCTCAAATACCAATGCTATAAGATGAGGAAACTGAGGTAAGAAAGGTTAAAGAAGTTTGCCCAAAGTCACACAATTAGGCAAATGTTGAAGCTAGGATCCCAGATCTAATTCTAAGCCCAATGCTTTTTCCAAAATATGACAACTCCCCGTATAAAATTGTGGCTGAAAACCAGACAAATGGGTTAATCCATCCTGGCAGCCACCAGGCCAGATTGGGGGGGGGGGGGGGGGGG
>CM053611.1:110560940-110597022 GCA_028646535.1 Procyon lotor
TTTATGAGGAAAGAATTAAAATTCACCCACAATTGAGAACAATTTCTGACCTCTACTAATTCCTGTACTGCTATTAATAATAGCAAATATTAATAGCAAAGACAGAATGCAGAATGACTTGATCCAAATCTAACAAGCTACTATATAAGCCAGGAAAGAAATCATGAGAGAAGTTTTAAGAGCAAATATCAATAGCAAGAATAGAAGAGAATGCAGAATGACTCTGTTCAAACCTAACAGTCTATTATATGAATCAGGAAAGAAATCAGAAGAGAAGTTATTTAAAAAACAAACAGGGCGGGGCACCTGGGTGGCTCAGATGTTAAGCCTCTGCCTTCGGCTCAGCTCATGATCTCAGGGTCCTGGGATCCAGCCCTGCATCAGGCTCCCTGCTCAGCAGGAAGCCTGCTTCTCCCTCTCCCACTCCGTCAGCTTGTGTTCCCTCTCTCTCTGAGTTTCTCTCTGTCAAATAAATAAATAAAACCTTTAAAAAAAAAAAAAAAAGAAGAAGAAGAACAACAACAACACGCAGGGTGAGTGGTAAGAAATGGCATCCTGAATAAAAATGAGTGACTAAGCTCAGGAAATCAGGGAGGGAACTGCCCCTAACTAGAGTAAAAGTTCACCCCAAACTCCAGGTTAAGGGAATCTGGATCAGCAAACTCACTTGCAACTGGCAGTTTTGAAAACAAGCCAGTGGGATATGAAACTGAGTCCCTGAGAGAAATCACCTGACTCTTCTAAATACCAAAGGGAACCAAAAGAAAATGACTTGGCCTTAGACTAGAGGTGAGAAAATGAAGGTATATTAGCCAAGCTCTGGGTTGTTCATGGGGAGGGGGAAAAGGGAAAAAGGGACAGCTGGATAGCACAGGAGGACACAAGTCTGGTGAACGCGCATCAAGCTGAGCAGTGGAAAATGAGAGTTGGGATTTACTGAAATTAAAGAGAGACAGCAGCACGATACACCGGTTGTGTTAATGACGACCTCCCCTACAGTATGCAGACAGTAACTTCACCAAAAGTCCACAAAGTAGGAATGCCATCCTAAAGAAGAAATGTCCTCTCCTTTTACACTTGGCCTCAGAAAGGTAACCCCAGAAAAGCAGAGGTGGCCTATGGGACATCTTTGTGGCTGCATCCCATGGCCTCAGCTATGTCCTGCATTCCAGATCCAGCTACCATTTCTTACCATGTTTCTCATGCAGATGTTTCTGCATGAGAGCACGCAGCCTTATCTCAATTGGATGACAGGCCTATAAATTCAGCTGGCTGTGTTATTAAGAAATAAATTAAAATATGCAAATTTATATTTGGCCATGACAGGCTCACATTGGGCCTAAAATGCTACAGGGTATGATTCTGAATTAGTAAACAATGACACATTTTTCATCTCAGTCAGTCAAAGCTAGAGTTCACATAAGATTTTGAAATGAGAATTCAGACTCAGTTCCATCTAGACTCCAAATTAATAGTTAAGAATGATCCTCCATTCACATTCAACTTAGGTTTGACAAGAGCAAAAGTGACATAAGAAAGCATCTGTTTTTGCAGCTTGAGAGCTATTTATTTTTTTAACTTTACTTAGCATTCAGTTCTTATTTTTTAGGTGAGACTGTTTTCATTTTCAAATGAGATTTTGAGGTAAGATAGTGATTTTCTTCATGATTCAATTATCAGGGACTGGATAAGGTGACCCTGGATCCCACATTCACTCTCCAGAATCCCCACAAAGGCATGGGTTTTACAACCTTCAAATCACACTCCATCCATTTTCACCCTTTTTTGGACCTCGAATCCAATCAACCAAAAAGGTACCTGTGCCGAGTCAGAGGCATAAAAATATCATCACAGCAGCTTCACACCTTCTCAAGAAACAAGAGGCAATCAGTGAGAAAGACCTAGAATATCCAGGAAGACCAGGAAGACCTATTTTCTCAAACTAGCTCCAGCCTGCCCATTAGGACCATTCTACAACCTGGCCTCCCTGCATTAAGGCTAACAATTCCAGAACTTTATCAAGCACTCTTCTTGCACAGAGAAGGATCTGAATCATTCAGGCATTGCTATATACACTCTTACTTATAAACAAAAATTAAAGCATGATGCAGATTTCTCTAGGAAGCAAAGTGGTTTAAATGAAAATTTCTGGAATTTATATACATGATGATATTTCCACTATTTTATTTTATCTATAAAAAAGAGACAGCACAGGAAAAATCAAGCAAGCACAAGCAGAGGACCCCAACTAAGAACAATAGAAAATTAAGAACCAAGTCTTCTTGAGTCACCAAGACTTCTCAAGTAGAGAAAAATAAAATTGGATTAAGGAAGAAATCATTTGCAGGACCGAATCTGAACTGTGCTTAATAAAATATGATGGCCACATTTTTTTCTTTTAATTGTATCATAAATACTTTTTAAGTGTTTTATGAAATAAAGCATTCAAGATCAACTCAAAGAATGAGTAGGGATGAAACTAAAATGAATAGCCTGTCTATGGAGGTCTAGTCTGTGATAGTCTCCCAATTATCTTTCCATTCATTCTCTCAACCTATAATTTAGTACCTCTCCACCCTGCAAAGAAAGAGAAAGGCCCAATGTGATCCAGCTCTTCTTTTATGTTCCCATTGCCAGCATCCTAGGACACGCACGCATTAGTCATTCCAAGAGGTACCCAGTCAGTCTTCCCGCCGCAAGTCTCCACCTGTCTCTGCCCTCTCTACCAGTGTTCCAGTATCTCTAAAATGGTTTCTTCATGCCATTTCTTTACATAAAATTTTTAAGGCTTACAGGATAAAATCCAAATTCCTTAGCATCATATCGCATTAGAGATGCTTCACAATAAACCTCAACCTCCTTTTTTACTAATTTTCCTTCAAGAATTCCTAAATAATAGTACTAATACAACTGAGCACTCGAAGTATGTCAAGACCGCAACCTAAGGACTTCATTTGCATTAACTCACAACTACTGTGTGCTGTAAATACTATTATTATTCCCATTCCATGTCGGAGAAAACTGAGCACAAGCAAATAAACTGCCTGTGTCAGGTCTCCTATGAGTAAGCAATGGGGGACAGGATTCCCGTCAGCTGGTCAGACTGCAGAGCCATACTCAGAACCACTACGCTATGTTGGTCTCTACCTTCCATTGCCCATCCCCCCACACACCCGCCTCTCATGCTTGCAACTCTCATCTACTCTGAGTTCCAATAGCATATGCTCAATTCTAATTTATCCCATTTGTTACCATTTTAGGTAAAAACTATGACCACAGCACACCTGAGTGTACAACATCTTGCATACAAAAGAGCTACTTTTATATGAATTCTGTCCACAGTACATGGCTGTCCAAACTTGATACATGGAAACTGGTTGACTAGTATGCTTCTGCCTAGTTCTCTACAGTTTCTCTCTCCTGGGGAGAGAGCATTTTGTGGCACAGTAGCTTTCCTGGAAAAGATGCAGGGATCTAGCAAGGAGAGTTTCCAAGCCCTTCCATTCCTCCATCCCAACTGCAGGCAGACACAGGTATGTGTTGGTTGTGAGACAAGCTCATTAAACACTCCATCCAGGACACAGAAAGAAGCTTCCTACCTGTCCTTCCTCCCAGCCATTAGTGTTTGCAAGCCCTGATATAAAAGAGAGCACTTAGCTCCCTGGTACATAAATTCTCCACTCTTCACTCAAATTGAAACTAAATGATTCAGTTTCTACCTTACAGCACAAAATCCATTTTATACTTAACAGTCTCAGCCTCAAGCTTTACTGATGATTTTTCCTAAAGGAGACACACTCCAAAAGGCCATGGGTTTAGAGCTTTTTTAGAATGACTGCAAATGGTATCAGCTGAATGTCACTCGGCATCCTGCTGAAGCCTTCCTTGGAAATAGCTGATGAGAAAAGAGAACAGATTGCCGTAGAGGTCAACTATTCCTAGTGGCTTGCTCTTCACTCTCCTAGCTCTGTCAATCCACAGATATGTTGAGAGATCCTTAATGCGTGTAGTGAAATCTTTTTTATTTTTTTTAAGATGTTATTTATTTATTTGACAGAGAGAGAGACAGTAAGAGAGGGAACACAAGCAGGGGGAGTGGAAGAGGAAGAAGCAGGCTTTCTGCGGAGCAGAGAGCCTGATGCGGGACTCAATCCCAAGACTCTGGGATCATAACCTGAGCTGAAGGCAGCCACTTAACAACTGAGTCACCCAGGCTCTCCTGTAGTGAAATTTCTTATAATTCTCTGGAGCACAACGAAATCAGTTCTGATAGCTGCCTTGTTCATTATTATTGGAGCACATTAAGTTAAAATAAATGAACACAATTAAAAGATGCAGATATAATGTCCTCAAATACCTAAGACATGCCACAGAAGGCAAACACCGGAGGACTAAAACTGTGCACAACCAAAACCTCTACAAAACATCCAGTGTTTACAAATGCATCCTGAGGAACTGGGTTTAAACTTTCCCTTCATTAAGACAAAGAAACATGCTCAAACATTTTAACTGAAACTGACCACCATTAACATTTCTCTCCTCTATAGATAAAACCATGAACAGACATGAGGATAACTCACTAGTTCCTGACATACACACATGCAGAGGCACAATGATCTTGCTGGCACAGGATTAAAATTGAATTACTGTTAAGGATAACAGTGACGATGATGACAAGCACAGGCAGTATTCTACATTTTGGTCATTTAAGAATCATTGTATATTTGCCATTGTCCGACTAGTGACCCTATTTTACCAATAAAGAGATTGAGGCAGAGTAGTTTAATAGTTTGTTCACAGTCACGCATTAAGTGGTGGATCAAGAATTCAGACTCTGAAGGAGCTCACTCTGAGCCACTGTGCCCCACTGCCTATGGGATCAGCCCTTCCTACTACTCCCTGAAAGGCGCCACAGCGGAAAAACACCTCTATTAGAATCCATAAAGGTGACTGAGGCTAACATTCCTCCTTGACAGAAAAACTGTTAGGAGAGGTCAAAGCAGTACAGGAAGTCTAGCGAAGACTAGTGTTTCACTACCTTCCTCATTTCCCAGTCACCCTTGCAACGAGCTGGGGCCAAGTGACAGGTTCAGGCTAATAACTGTAAGAAGTGATATTTCCCACTTCCAAAGTAAGGCAGTTAAATATACCTCTTCCATCTCTTTCCACTGAAGTGATTGTGGAGAAGATGGAAAAAGGGTCACCTCGCCAGCATATGATTTTGTGTAAGCAAGAAATAAACTTCTGTTGTTATTAAACCCTGAGACTTGAGGGTTGATGATTGTGAAAGCTAGCAGTAATGACTATGACAAATACAAGAGGCTTAAGAACATGTTCCCAGCCTTGAATTTCCTTCCCGTTGTCCTTAAGCTGGACTCTTCCTTCCCTGGTTTCCTCTAAGCTAGAGTTTGATCCCCTTACCACCTGTCTGAAGATTATTTTGTTTCCAGAGGTCAAAACAGTCACAGCTAGAGTGATCTCTAGGGCAGCAAGCCATGTAGACAAGTGGTTCAGATCCGTCCTTCCAACGGGGCCCCATTCTAACCATCTATTAAACACTCTTTCTTTGGACAACAGTCAAATAAATCACTGACGTGTATTTCTGTATAATAAAAAGGCCTGGGAAGCAATAAGGAATCTTGCTCTTGCTCTGCGGTATCTTCACGACCATTTTCTTAAGTAAATTTAGTATAGTCTAACTTGGAAATTCAGGAGATAATTCAGTAGGTACTTGGCATCATGCTTTTCCAAACTTATCACTTATTTTATGATTCTTCTCAAAAAGATAAATTCCTATTTCTTCTCTATCAAAAGCATCCCCCATTCTTATCAATAATGAACGGCCTGAAGAGATCCACGGGACCTCCACAGTAATTCTCAATACCACTGGGAAGTAATGTTGTGAGTCAATAGTGAAAGGGATAGGAACAAATAAAGAGTGTTATATACCTAAATATAAGTACCACATCTACAGAAACCCAAAAATATCTGTTTCATCAAAATGAATGGTGGGCCGTCTAGGACAGAGGTAACACTCACACAAAGCCTAAAACAATAACACAAACTATCCTAAGTTTCCAAGTCATGTCACAGGCTGCTGATTGAATACACAACATTCACTAGTGTCACTACCTGCCACAGATGCCAATTTCCCTTCCTTTTGATGTGCAAAGCTGTTCTTTAAGTAAGTATGGGAGGGGGATGCCTGGGTGGCTCAGTCGGTTAAGCATCTGCCTCCGGCTCAGGTCATGATCCTAGGGTCCTGGAATCGAGTTCTGCCTCAGGCTCCTTCCTCAGCAGGGAGCCTGTTTCTCCCTCTGCCTGCTATTCCCCCTCCTTGTGCACACAAGCGCGCTCTCTCTCTCTCTCTCTCTCTCTCTCTCATGAATGAATGAATGAATGAATGAATGAATGAATGAATGAATGAATAAGGGTGGGGCGCCTGGGAGGCTCAGTGGGTTAGTGTCTGCCTTCAGTTCAGGTCATGATCCCAGAGTCCTAGGATCAAGTCCCACATCAGGCTCCCTGCTTAGCTAAGAGTCGGCTTGTCCCTCTCCCTCTGCCCCTGCTTGTGTTCCCTCTCTCACTGTCTGTCAAATAAATAAATAAAAGTTTTTTTAAGTAAATAAGTATGGGAGGAAAAAAGTAAGTTTCTTCTTGATATCCAATATGCCAATACTACATCATGAAAGGTTGTCTTTTAAAAAAAAAAAAATCACTGGTTTTTAATATACAAAAAACTACTTCTCATCAGCTATTTAGTCAGTTGGCAATGTTGTTTGCCTAGCCCCCTGAACAACTGAACTCCCCCATTTGAGAGGTACGACAGGAGGAAACTGGCCTGCAAAGTTATTGAAAAGTGGGCAGTCCCAATAATTCCTGTGTAGGGTACCACATTCCTCTCATTCCCCAAATCTGAGCCCCTGCCCAGGTTTCTCAGGAGGAGACACAGACATCAGCAGGGCTGGGTTCCTGGGATTCCTACCACCCTTTCCTATCTCCTTCCAACACCCAATGAGGCAGACCTGAATGGCAAAACACTTTCCCATCTCTCAGGCATCCTCCTACTGCAGCCTGAGATAAGTTGCTCTGAAACACAGTTCTAAATTATGCCATTCTTCCCTCCTGCCTACAGGACCAAGCTCCCTCTCCTCTGAAGGCACACAACTTCCCCCAACCTTCCCCTCCATCTGCACTCTCCCTCATGACCTTTTAATTACCTTAAGATTCATCCTCATAAAGCTGCTTACCTTCTCCCCAAAATACATCATGCCTTGGCAAGTCCCAACAGCTCTGCTCCTGCTGTTCTCTATGCCTGGAATGACCAGTTTAATCCTGGCTCTTCATTACTTCTTAACTGCAGAGAATCTCTGCATCCTTCGGAGCAGTGTCAGTCTCAAGGTGTGGCTTGAGAAGGTTCTAGCTGTACCTCCCAATCTACCCCAAATAAATACTGTGTTTGCTGTGTAACCCCTTCTGATCAGACCACCACTCTATCCCTAAGCCCCTCTTATACACGGAAATTCTGAAGCTACCACTTCCAAGTTCAGATTACATTTCATCTTCACTATGAAAATGTTTGCTGGCATGAAATGAATTCCTCCCTTCAACCATGGACCTCAACTTGCTTGAGGACATGCTGCAAAAGTCTTAAGATTAAGAGATGTACTGTGGAGTTTTATTCTGTGGCAGGCAGTCTGTAGGTTTCTCCTCTACCCAATCATTCCCACGTCCTAGCATTCACTCCCTTGTATAATCCCCTTTCCTGAATGTGGGTGAGGAGAATCCTTCTAACACCCAAGTTTCATGAGTATGCTTAGAGGCAGATCCTTCCCCAATCAACGTCCAGATGAGATAGACCCCAACCATGGTAGTCACCTGGATTGCATCTTGTAAGAGACCATGAAGCACAGGACCCAGCCATGCCCAGACTCACAACACACAGAAACTGTCATAGTAAGTTCATTGTTTTATGAATGTGTGTGGTTTTAAGCTGTTAAATTTGTGACAATTTGTGATGCAGCAACAGAAAACTGAACAGAAGGGACAGGTTAAAAAGACTAGAAATTCTTGGGCTAAAAGATCAGTATCTGCAGCTCCCTCTTTGACAGTTGCTCAGGAGCAGAAGGGAACTTGAGAAGACCAACTTCCACTGGCTCTGCATCCCCCCTTTATGGAAGAGGGAGAGAGAGCAACTAGCCTGCTGAATAGCATAACTCCCCATCTCCATCGGTCACTTCTCAGTTAAGTTCTGAAAAGTCCTCCAAATTTCTACCTCCACTCCCAATTAAATGCCACTTCAGGGTTTTTGTTTTTGTTTTCGTTTTTCCTTCCTAAACTCCTGGAACTCCAATAGCTCCATGAGCTCAGCCTCCCCCTGCTGTGGCATTTGACCACTCTCCTCCAAATAAGACCTCACCTTCTCAGGCTCTCCTCCCACCTGTAAGAACACTCCCTCTAAGTCACCTTCAAACAGCCTCCTTCCCTGCCCGTATCATACACAGTATATATGTCCTCAAGCTTCTGTCCTGGACACTTGTCTCTTCAAACTCCACACCATTTTCCTGAGCAATCTCATTCATTTTTATGGTATAAATACCACTTACTTGCCAATAAGTTCAAATATACTTTTCAGGGCAGAACCACATATATCCAGTGGCCTGCCAGACATCTTCATCTGAATGTCTCACAGTCACCTCAAACTCTAAACATAATCCAAAAATTAATCTTATTCTATCTTAATTTTGCTTTCTTCTCCCGCATTCCTAACCTTGTTGATTTCAGCACCAACATCCACTGAGTCACCACTGAATTCATACTAGACCTCTTTCTCTTTACTCTCCTTTTCTCCAACCATCCACTGAGTCCTACTAATTCCATCCCCTAAGTAGCCCTTGAATCTGTCTCATCCTTTCCTATCATCCTGCAGACCTTCAGCACTTCTCTCCTGCAAACTCACCTCCTTGACTGCAGTGTTGGCCTATTCGACTCTAACCCCCAAGAACCACATGAAAAACAGCATAAAAAAATCACCTTTTGGAATCTGCCTCTCTTGTGTCACTCCCTCCATGTCCCCTCTAACACAATTCCAGAAGACTTAACGGATCAATCATTCAATAGGCACTGTTCTAGATACAGAAGATCAGCAGTAAACAAAAGTCTATTCACTTCCATGAAGCAGCCCACTGTATATGCCTCTGATTTCACTTATGCTGCTGTCCCTAGCCCACAACTTGATCCCAATCCTCTTGCCCACCTAGCAAATTCTTAATTCCATCTTCAAAACCTTCCTCTGGAAACGCTTCCCTTTTATCCCCTGCCCCCCACTGGTGGCATTCCCTCTGCTCAGTTGCTTCTGTACTTTGGGGACATTTGGCTATTTTTGTATATAAGTTGCATAGTAATTTCTTTGATTATAATCCCTTGTGCCCTTCTAGACTGAGCTACCCTAGGGACTGTTTCTATTGATCTCTGAATCTTCTATGTGTTAGCACCATGGCTGATTTTGTTGTAGGCAACCAAATATTAAGGTAACTGAATCTCCATGTGCAGTAAATTGGAGTATTGTTTTTATATATATGTTCCCTCCCTGTGACAGGGTTTAACTCCCACACCCCTCGCTCCCACTACCCCCACCATAGGCCATACCCTCACATCGGGTGGAAGTTTACTTCTCTCTCTCTCTCACTGACTTTGGCTGTGTGGCACCCTTGGCCAATGGAATGGAGGCAATCATGTTTTCGCCATCCCCATGGAAGCTACAAACACAACTGTGTGTTTGTATCTCCTATACTCCTGCCCTCCCCATGAGAACTACATGTCCCAAAGAAGCTGCTTTTTTCAGTCTGGACCCTGATTAATAGACACTTGAGCCAAGTAGAGCCCCACAGAGGCACAACCCACCTGTACCCCTCATGATATGAACAAGAAATAAAGGCTGTGACTGTAAGCCCGTATGATACTGGTGTTGTCACCCCAGCAAAGCCATCCCAGATTCTCTAGAACATTCCAGATAATCATCAAATCTCAGCTTAAACACACACACTTAAGGAGAGCTGTTTTTTTAAAAAACACTGCATCCTTTTAAAATATTTCTTAATACTGATGCCAAATTTACATCCTCCTATTTTTCAAGCTTGGACCTACTATTACCCACAGATATTTCATAAGACACATGTAACAGCCTCATATTTGTAGACAACTATCATATGTCTTAAGCAGACTCAAGACTAAGCATGTCACATTTCTCCAACCATTCTAGGTAATCTCTGTCAATAAACCTTTTAAATATCTTAGTCTTGTTCCTCAAAATATACTCTCAATTTTGTCGAAATCTTCAAATGTGGTGCTAGAACTGTAACAAATGGCCTGAGAGATATGGCCTGACCATGGAAGAAATCCCTTACTAGAACACAAAACTTATCTTGGCTTTTTCTTTTCTTCCCAGGTTAGCATAGCAGCAGAAATAGGCTACAAGATGGAAAAGATACAGTTCACCATAATCTTATTTCAAACAATATTGTGGTCAAACCAAATCCCTAAAGCCTTGATCCTATGAGAAGTTTTCAAGCCTCCTGTATTTATATATCTAACTACAGACATTTTACATGTATCACTGCTAACCATTACCTTATTTTATTGGTCCAACATTCCAAATACCAAGATCATTTAGACCCACACTCTACCATTCAACACTATTAACTAGCCTTCGCTCCACCACCCCCCTCCCCGCCATTTTTTGGTGCTTCATATTTGACAAACATTTTTTTATCACTTTAATCTCTGATGAAATTACTTAATAGGGAAGGGTCAAGGTTGGAGTACTCTAACACTAAAGAAATCTGTTCAAGGTAAAATGGTGACAACAAAGTCACACACGTTGTTTAATCTGTCAGAAGCCCCTTACCTTCCACCCACCACCATTAATACTTCCAACCAATATGCTTTTCTATATTTTCCAGAAGTTCTAAGACTTGCCCCAAACCCAGCAACAGGAAATATATGAGCAGTGTTCTCCAGACCAGCAGCATGAATATCACCTAGAACTTTTTAAAAATGCAGTCTCTGGCCCCACCCCAGACCTAAGGTATCTGAAACACACCCACTGGTGAGTTGGATGCCACTCAAGTTGAATCAGGGCTCTAGAGCATTTCTTTGACTGGACTGTCCAGCAACTCTCCCAAAAATCCAAAAATGTATGATACCCTTGTGCTGATTTCTCCTCTTCGAACTTTAGCCCACTCTTAGTTAGCTCTTATTTCTGAATAGCCATTAACTATTTAATCAGCCTTTCTAGCAAAAGTACAAAAATAAATAAATAACAAAGCAAAATCAGGGTCACCAGTCCAGAGTGCTCAGAGGCTGTTTTTTCTCCCATTTAGGAAAATGAGGACATTATTTTGCCTTATTTTGTAACATTTCTTTCCCACTGTTGATGATTTTCCAAAAATTATCCATAATGCTTCTGTGATTACATGTGATAGTTCCCCTAGCCTCTGAGACAGAACTTTTTAAAATCTCTCTTAATAATTGTCCTCCTTGGGAGACAAACTTATGCATAAGAGACTCCTAGACTCATGAAACGAACTAAGGGTGGCTGGGAGGCGGGGGTGTAGAGATAGGGTGGCTGGGTTGTAGACATTGGGGAGGGTATGTGTTATGTTAAGTGCTGTGAAATGTGTAAGCCTGATGATTCACAGACATGTATCCTGGGGCAAATAATACTTTGTATGTTAATAAAAAGAAAAATACAAATAAAATTCCAAAGAAAGAAACATTTAAAAAAAAAAATTGTCCTCCTAGCTATGGTTTCAAACTGTGAGGTTGGTTTACAACTATAGCAGGAATGCAAGTTGGAAAGTACCGAGTTGTTTGTTATATGTCCCCCTATATCATTCATGAGTGTGTCTCTTTCTTGGTCCTGCTCAAGACAGAAGATTCTGTGCCACTGTTTTGTTTCATCTTCAACAGTGGAGAAAGCCTCAGTTGAGTGTGGGCTTTGACATTGTTTGGAAAAATCAGAGCTTCCCATGAATCCATAGTTTCCTCTGTCTAGGGGGACAGAACAAGGTTGACTTTTTATTTTCTTACTTTGCTCTTCTGTACCATCTAAGTTTTATATAAGAATCACAGACAACTTTTTCACATAAGGACAGAATATTTCTATGTATATATTTAAATCTTATTTTAATGTGAGTTCTTTGAAGCATTCCCTGCACTGTGTCTTTCTTCCCTAGGAACCATCTGTACATCAGTTTAACTTAAAACAATTTCTTCCTTAATTTTAGAATTACATTTTTCTGCTCCCTTATCATCTTGCCACTCTGGCCCAGCCTCCAGAGAGCAGGACACCAGCCTCTCTTCTGTTGACAGCTGTTCGTTCCCAGCTGCCTGCAGTCACTGCACAGTGACTCAAACTTCTCAGGAGTGTGTGGCCCAGCCGCCCCACCGCAGACACTCAGACAGCAGCTGCTGGGGAAGCGCTCAGTCACCCACAGCCAAGCACCCACGTCTGTCTGAATTCGGCGGGCTCCCCCAGGCAGACCATCTGAAAAAGAGGCAGCGAAGGCACTGAAGCTATCATTGTTACAACCTGGGCGCTCCACAGCAGGCTCATTGGTATTCAAGTGGGATCATCACAGCAGATGCCACACTTACCATGCAAAGGCAGCTGGCTACACAACATCATGGCTCCTGACTGGATTGGGGTCAGAGGCCTGTTAACCCCTGGTTGCACTACACAGTCTACCAGTCTTTGAGGGGAAAACATGGCCTTCTTAATGTAGTCTGTTGGCCTAATAATAAGGTATTACGTAGAGTAAATCTGATTTCACCTTCATGTCTGTGCCTGGATCAGAGTAAAAGACTAATTCTTTATTTTTGCTTTTCTCCATAACTAGAAAACAAGAATGATAATCAAGAAGGATGATGGAAGAAAAGAAAATTGAGCCATTAATAATGAAACAATATGGTTTGTTGGTTGGTTTTAATCAATTTCTAATGTCAGTTTCTTTAAGTCTTTGTTCATTCTACCTCCAACATTCTGGAGTAAAGCTAGAAATTTTTGTTCCTTTTTTCCTCTGAAAATAAATTTCCCTCAACCCATTACATCACGAATTTTAAGCAAAAAAAAAAACACTTTTGAATGAGAAAGATGCCTTGCTTGAAAGTAGCCGCTCCCTACACACCCTCCAGAAAAATACTTTAGGAAACTTAGAATTGATTCTGTTCAAGGACAGCTGTTGAGGGAAAAGACTGGTAGATAAACATGTAATCTGGAAATAACAGAGCTAAAAGGAAAAGGTGTGTTGTGGTTCCATCACAGGTTCTAAGGTTTCAATATTACCTCCCAAGCAATGAGGATTTAACTAGACAGATGAACAGCATGATCACAAAAGAGCACATGTACAGCTTCCTCTCCACAGGTAAGCCAACATTCTCTCACACAGAACTTTGCACGCATCTCTGCCCCTCCGTAAGTTCTACTCTTAGTAAACCTGAGAAGGAATCATCACAAAACAGTGCAAGGATTCTGTGCCACAGAGTACAAAACTCCACCGAGATTGGAACTACTGGTGCTGGACACAGCCCAACACAGCTGACACTTGGGCTGGGGCCTGTCAGCTGCTGCACCTCCGCTGTGGACAATTCTGCCGTCCTTCAGAGCACAGTTTATTGCAGTCAATGTTCCGTAAAGCACACATTCAGAAGTCTTTTCTTTTCTACCATCTTCTTCTCTCCAAAGAAATAAAGTGCACATTAAAATAATAGATCAATGCCACCATATGCCTACTATTAAAAAGAAAAACACAATAGTCTGGAAATTCACACTAAGGTTTCCACAGCAACTGTTCCACAGCCCAACTCATAACATTAACCATTCCATTCATTTTAAAATGCTTCCAAAGACTCCAGAAGAGAAAGGGGTGTTTGAGGGGATGACCAAGTTACAGTACTGGGGGAAGGGAAGAGAGACTTCCTTGTTTTCATGTACTTGAATTCTCCCCACTGAAAATACTGTTTAAGTACATATTGCACCATTAATATTCCTAATCCCAATTATCTAACAAACAGTAGATAATTCTGGAAAGATCTGATAGTTTTTTTGGCTCAGTGGGTAAGAGATGTTCAGGAAAAACTAATTTTTAGGACAGAAATATGCATTCTCAACAAAGCATAGTCTTTTTTTCCCTCCAACAAAGCATAGTCTTAACCCAGATGTGGGTTAAGTCTTAACCCAGAAGTGCCAACTAAGATGCACTTAGTTGCCTTATGATCAAGCACACACAACAATACACCTAAATAAGATGAGAAATTTAAAAAATGGAGAAACCTAGTTAGCCTACAACATCTGTTTGGAACTCAAAATGCATTTCCAAAGAAAGCTGGCCATAACTAGAAATAACTAGAGGTTATTTCAAGTAATCCAATCAGGTTGGCAACTACAAAGCTCCAGACCATGATGCAAAGTGTCTTCTTCTCTAAACTGGCTAATTCAACAGGACCAGCTGAAATGCCCTGAACATTCATTCCCAAAGTCAAGGGGAGAGGATGAGAAGTTTAATTGTACAGCTTCCCCTCTTAGAAGGAGAACAAAAAGCCTTGTACCACAAGATTATGAATGAAAGGCCTATCCACCAAACTACAAGGAAAAGTTTTTATTATTTCAGAGTTCCTCTATAAAACTGCCCACATCAAATATATGTTGCTGGAAGGGAATCCAAATATAAAGAAAAGCTAGCCATGTGCCTTAAACCAAGAAAGAAAGACTAGCATATCCAAAAGGCTTCGGTATGACTCTAGCTCCACATGTTTTCCAAGTGCCCCTATAAACAGTAGAACAATAAGCCTGGCCTTCCATTTCAATATGGGCATGTGGCCTCAAACACCAAGTTTAGAGGCTGATCCTGTATTCAGCCCAAATGGCCCCATTCTGTAGAAGAAAACTCTTTCAGGGTTCTCAATATAACAGATGTAGGATTTTCTCCCCCAATGTGGAATCGAAAGGGAACGTACTCTAAAGGGAAATCCAACTATATATTTCCCTATCAAAACTCTGCATATAATAAAAATCTATTGCAGGAAAGACATAACCCCTTTTTATTTGAGGAAGAAAACAAACCAAAAAAATAGCCTGTGTTTTCCTTTGCAGGAAGATGTTCACCCTGAATTTAATCTAAAAAGCATGCTTCCTGTGTTGATCCATATGGCAGGCAGGCTGGGACCTAAGGTCATGTCGCCAATTTCCTACCACTTCCAAATCCTAGCACCCAAATTCAATGGCAGGGCAGGAGGCTTCCAGGAAAAGAGAGCAGAGAAGCACAAGGCACCAGCCCCTGAGGGAACCCTGACCCTGGCCAAGCATCCCAGAGCATAAAAAAAGTCCTGAGCATAGGAAGCATCCCCGAACATGGACAAGCACGCCTGAGCATGGGCAAGCATCCCCGAGCACGGACAAGCATCCCTGAGCATAAGCTAGCATCCCCAAGCACAGACTAGCACATCTGAGCATGGGCAAGCATCCCCGAGCACGGACAAGCACACCTGAGCATGAGCAAGTACGCCTGAGCACAGACAAGCATCCCTGAGTATGAGCAAGCATCCCTGAGCAAGGACAAGCATGCCTGAGCACAGACAAGTATGCCTGAGCACAGGCGAGCATCCTCTAGCATGGACAAGCATCCCTGAGCATGGATGGACAAGCACATGTGAGCATGGGCAAGCATCCCTGAGCACAGACAAGCATCCCTGAGCATGGAAAAGGAGCCCTGGGCAGTCGAGCAGAGCATCAGCAGCCAGGTACTGGGTCCACAGCATAGTAGGGAGTTATGATCTGAACACCATATTGGAGAGGGATGTTCAAAATGATCCCCACTTTCAAGATGCACTTAGTTGCCTTATGATCAAGCACACACAACAATACACCTAAATAAGATGAGAAATTTAAAAAATGGAGAAACCTAGTTAGCCTACAACATCTGTTTGGAACTCAAAATGCATTTCCAAAGAAAGCTGGCCAGCCCCTTCCTTACAACTGAAATCTGACAATAACATCACTCTCCAGAGTACACTCTGTCTCACATGTGGATCAACATGAGAAGCTAAAAGGGAAAGCAGAAGGGAAGGACACATATGAGTAGGTGGGCCGGAAAGGAGGTAGCCAACACTGTACTGAGGTAGCTTTTGGTATCTCCTCCTAAATGAGGAATCTCCTGGGACTGTTCAGTCCTGACTCAGGCACTGCCAGCATTACTACGCCCACCTAGAGTTCTCAGTCTTCAGTCTGGGAAAAGGGTTCTTCTGGTGCCCTGCATACAAGTCTGAGCCCAGAAGTGTATTTTGATTCCCTCCTACCATCACTTCTGTGTCTCTCCCTCACCTCCTAGAACTAAGCCTCCTCAATCCAGGGCCAGCAAGTCAAATGGTGCCCCATATTAAATGCCTGTCCTAGCCTCCAAAGTATTCCTAGCCCTAATTATCTGAGTGCCCCCAATCTCTAACACCACCGGTCAAACTCTTCCGTCATATGGAGACCTCAGCTAGGCAACCAGTCAAAAACAACCTCCTGAACTAAGGTGGGAGAAAATAAGTGACAGCTCCTTAGCATCCCAAAGCTATAATATTTGTATCTAAATAATAATAAAACTTACTGAACTCAGTAGGCAGAATGTCTGGCAATAGGGTAAAGAGATCTGAAGGGAGGAAGCTATCAGAGACTTCACTGCTGCCTGCACATAGGCCCAGGTACCAGGAAAACTCCCCTAGACACAGCTTCTTTACTTCAGAATACAAGTTTCCCACTAGCTTCAAGTTTGTTCTGCCCTGTTTATTTTCCTTAAGAGTTCACATAGCAATGACAGAGGGATGCTAGCTCTGGGCAGGAACAGAACTGTGTTATGAAGTGTGGGGGTCAAAGAGTTCCCTTGGGTGCCTTTGTAATAACCATTACTTTGAATAATCGCACATTAAGGCCAACACTGGAACTGTAATGGGCAGAAAAACTGATCTGACTCTAATGCTTCCAAAATTTCCATACCAAATAGGAGCTAGGATTACAACCCTTTCAAACTGAGAGTCCTAGAATCACGGAGCTTTAAAGGAATCTTGCAAATGGCCATTTGCCCCCAAGAAAAACAATGCTGCGTGAGTAGGCTAGAGCAGATGCACAGATTCCTGCCTGGTGAGCTTCGTGGGGAAAGAGCCAGCAGAGGACTCCAGAGGTGACTCAACACCCCACCCAATGATCCTGGAAAACCTTAGCAACCACCCTTACACTTGCACAGGTAGGGGGTGACCCTTGCTCAGCAGGAATCTTCTTTTCTCATGGAAGTACCCCCTCGGTCAATGTCAAACTATCTTGAGCTCACCTATCAGCCCGAAAGAGCAAAGCTGGAGTGCTGCCCACACCCACCCAAGAACAGAGAACCCAGAAAGATGGAAAAGATCCTTAGCGTCAGTGGAAAAATTGGGGCACCATGGCTCATTAACAGTACCACAGGAGACTATGTAACATTCAATTACTCAGGACCAAGAAGAAGAACTAATTATCCAATTTAAGGATTATCCAGGCCTCGATTCCCCCTCCACTCCTCCTCTTGGCAGCCTACCCTTTCCCATGCTTCAACTAGGGAGGGGTGAGGTAAATAAGAGAGGTGAAACACCAGTCGGCTTGTCTGATAAGTGGTTTAGGAAGGAGAATAAAACTACTAATCAAAAGGAAGCTTCCAGACTAATTACAGCTTTCTATATTCCAGGCTCTTTCTATTAGCTTCCATATTCCATGATTTCCCTGATCCTGTTACCATAGGTAAGAAAGAGATGGGTCTAAGTTTCCTAAAAATGAAACAATCATTGCCACATGCACTCGTTACTGAGCACTTGCTAAACACTGTGTAAAAACACTGTGCTGGGGATATGAAAAAGCTTATAGAGCTCCTAGCCCTCCAGGAGACCACAGCTTACAAGAGAAGGCAGATGCAGAAAGAGCCAACTACACTGTCATACAGCATTGTATGTGCTGGGAGAGACCAGAATCCTCTCTTAGGTGCCAACCCCATGACATCCACACACTGGGCTACCAGAGAGAAGCTTTGAAACTCCACAAAGGATGTAAGCTCTGCCTCTCCAAAGAGCCCTGAGCCCTAAATGGAGCCTTCTTTCAGAAACAACAGAATATGAAGGTAAGAGGTTTTTTCAATTAAAAAAAAGAAAAAAGAAAAAGAACCCACAGGAATTATAAGTGCCACATAGCCAGGCACACAGGCACACAACACAGAGCTCAGAAGGTCAGCACCTCACCTATAACTTTCTGGTGAGATTATTCTTTTTTTTTCCTGTTATTATTACCCCAGTAAGCAAGACTCCAAGGAGAATAATGCAGGAGTCACTAGTTTAGGTCACTTTTAAGGAAGCAGATAAATAAAGAAAAGAGGATAAAACAACAACAATTACTTTGTTAAAGGAAATGATGCTGCTTCATTACACATCTACTTACCTTCTTTACCCCTAAATTCTTAATTCCTATTTTAGAGAGCAAGAAAAAGCAGAGGACAGAGAGAAAAAGAAACAAGCTGGGAAGAGCAAAGTTTCAGAAGAGAAGTCTTTCAGTAGGACTGTGGGAAGACAGCAGAGTAGGAAGCACCAGCAGTCTGGCTCCCCTCCCTGCAGTGGCAGAGTTGATCTGATATAACTATTTTAGAACTCTGGAGTCCGCTGAATACTTGCAACTTCCAGAGAAGACCCAGACAGCAGTTGGGCCAATATCACCTCTTAGCACAACAGTAGAGCATGACCGTGTTCCTGCAACAGCTTGCATAGAGCTTTCAGGAGCCAAGGTGGGCAAAAAGTATCCTGTCCTCCAAATCTCAGGGATCTGTGCTCTGACTGCAGACTGTAGCTTCTGGTCACAGAGGCAAAGAGGCTGGCAATTGTTGTTGCAAGCCCTTCCCATTCTGGATGAACTGACTTCCCTGGGACTTAAAGAGCTGGCAGCCTTTTGACCCCTTCATTTTTCACTTTTTGCCCTTTGAAGAGCCAGATGTTAAACAACTAGAACATTCAAAAAAACCACTACATACACAGGGAAAACTAGAAAGTGATTCCACATGCTCAAAGACAGGCTCAGAAAGGACCTAAAGCTGATCCTCAGCACAGAGAAAGCCTACAACAATCAAAACACAAACAAAAATAAAAATAACAACAACAACAACAACAAAAAGTAACCCTGGGGAAGGGGAAGAATCTGATTTCTAAAGTTACTACCTTGTGAAATTCAAATGTCCAGTATTTAACAAAAAAATATCACAAGACATACAAAGAAACAGGAAAATATGACCTATTCAAAGGGGAAAAAAATCCACAGAAATGATTCCTGAAAAGAACTGATAGCAGACATATTTAACAAAGACTTTAAAATAACTGTCTTAAAGATACTCAAAGAACTAAAGGAAACAGTCAAGAAAATGATAAAGATGTAATTCTCTGACATCAATAACTGAAAGGGGTGAGGACAGAGCTGTAAAGAAGCAGAGTTTTTGTATGTTACTAAAGATAAACTGGTATAAATTCAAATTAGTGTTATAACTTTAGGGTATTAAACAGTATCACCATGGTAATCTTAAACAGCTATGGAATATACACAAAAGGAAATAAGAAAGAAATTTAAACGTTTCACTACAAAAAATTAAACACAAAGAAAGTAATACAGGAAATGAGGAACAAAAAACTATAGGATAGCATATAGAAAACAAATAGCACAACATAAGTCCTTCCTTATCAGCAACTACTTTAAATGTAAATGTATTAAACTTTCCAACCAAAAAAACAGAGACCGGCAGAATGGATAAAAACATATGATCCAAGTAGAAGCTAACTACAAGAAACTCACTCAAGATCCAAAGACACAAAGATACATGCAGGGGCGCCTGAGTGGCTCAGTGGGTTAAAGACCCTGCCTTCAGCTCAGGTCATGATCTCAGGGTCCTGGGATGGAGCCCCACATCAGGCTCTCTGCTCAGCAGGGAGCCTGCTTCCCCTTCTCTCTCTGCCTGCCTCTCTGCCTACTTGTGATCTCTCTCCCTCTATCAAATAAATAAATAAATGAAAATCTTAAAAAAAAAAAAAAAAGTCCATGCAAACAGTAAAGAAAAGAGCAGAAGTGCCTACACTAATATCAGACCAAAAAAATTTTAAATCAGAAAAGGCTGTAAGAGACAAAGGACATTATGTATTAATAAATGGCTCAAAACAGCAAAAAAAAAAAAAAAAAAAAAAAAAACCAACAATATTAGCATTCACATACCTAATAGCAGACATCAAAATACATAATACAGCATCTAAGCATCTGCCTTCAGCTCAGGTCATGATCCCGGGGTCCTGGAATGAAGCCCCACATCGGGCTCCCTGCTCAGCAGGGAGCCTGCTTCTCCCTCTCCCACTCCCCCTGCTTGAGTTCCCTCTCTTGCTGTCTCTCTGTGTCAAATAAAACAAAATCTTTAAAACAAAAACTGACAAATTGAAGAGAGAAACAGATAGCTCCACAGTAATAGCTGGAAGCTACAATACCTCACTCTTAATAATGGACACGACCAGCAAACAGAAGAAAAGGAGAGAGAGGCCCTAACACAACAAACCCACTCGATCTAACAGACATATACAGACAGTCCGCCCAACAGCAACAGTGTACAACATCATGCACATTCTTCTGACGTGCACATGAGATATGTTCCAGGATACAAAACATGTTAGGCCACATATTAAGTTCCAATAGATTTAAAAAGGTAGATATACAAAGTATTTTCTCTGATCACAAGATGAAGTTAGAAATCAATAATAAAAGTAAAACTGGAAAATACAAAAAAAAAAGTGGCAATACACTGTTAAACAACCAATGGATCATAGAAGAAATCACAAAGGAAACCACAAAATACTTAGAGATGAATAAAAATGAAAATACAAAACCAAAAATTATGCAAACACAGCAAAAGCAGTGCCAAGGGGGAAATTAATAGCTATCAATGCTTACATTAAAGAACAAAAAAGATCTCAAATCAACAACCTCACCTTACAAATTAAGGAGCTAAAAAATGAAAAACAAACTCACTGGGGCGCCTGGGTAGCTCAGTCAGTTAAGCATCCAACTCTTGATCTCATCTCAGGTCTTGATCTCAAGGTCATGAGTTCAACCCCAGCACAAGGAAAGGAACAAGGAACAAGGAACAAGGAACAAGGAACAAGGAACAAGGAACAAGGAACAAGGAACAAGGAACAAGGAAAGGAAAGGAAAGGAAAGGAAAGGAAAGGAAAGGAAAGGAAAGGAAAGGAAAGGAAAGGAAAGGAAAGGACAGGACTAACCCAAAGCTAGAAGGAAAGCAATGGTAAGATTAGAGCAAAGATGAACAAAATAGAGAATAGAAAAAACGAGAGAAAAATCAATGAAACCAAAAGTTTGTTCTTTAGAAAGATCAACAAAATTAAATCTTTAGCTAGATGGAAAAAGGAAAAAAAAGAGAGAAGACTCAAATTACTAAAATGAGAAATAGAAAGTAGAGACTTTACTACCAATTCTACAGGCATAAAAAAATTTTTAAGAGTACTATGAACACTGTACACCAAAAAAATGGGAGTACTGTGGTCAGAAAGCCCTTCAAAATTGAGGTAAGTCAGAAATGAGAAACTTGTCCTAAAAACAAAAACAAAAAATCTGGACTAATAGGCACAAGAAATCCTAACATTTCAAGAGCACCCCTAAACCCATCAGCCCCATTAAGAAACACCTGCAATGACTGCAGCATGTGGCAAAGTGATCCAGGTATTTCATTTTAAGATCTGATTCTTCAACTAACCAACCTTTCAGGTGCCCCGCCTTATGGTTTTTTTTTCTTTTTAGCAAATGTGAACTATCCAAATCTGCAGTCAAATGAATGCTTTTTTAAACAATTTAAATCACATTAGAGTTTTCACAGCGTGAAATTCTTTTAAAGACACATAAAAATGCTAATAGTAACTTAATCCAGGCAGTTTGAGCAATTCCTTATTTTTCAGCATTCTCAGCATTAACCTATCCTCATAAATTACTCCCACCCAGGCTTCTCAGAGTGAAAGAAATAAACTAAAAGGTTTAAATCAGTAAGAGAAACCAGAAAACTCCCAGACGGGTCTCTAAGAGGAAGAGTCCAAGACCAGCATAGCCTTGAAGGGCATATTCTAGTCACACTCACACCTCTTGGAGAAGGTAGGAGGTGCACTTACTACCATAAGTGATGAAAAGAACTAATACTTAAGTTGTGCTGAGCATGGAGAGCCAAGTAACAGGTTTACTGAACCAAAGTTTTGTCAAAAAAAAAACAAAAAAAACCTCATCTAACTCATTCATTTTCTGCCCACTCAGTCATACCTCAGTACAAACCACTTTCTTATATGTCAACATATACCCTTTTTCTACTGACTTTACTTACCAAATGAAGCCTTTACCACATTTAGAGACTGGAGAAAATGGCCTGGAAGTTTAATAAATGCAAATAAGCTCTAAAGACTTAGCTCACCTAGTCAGCACCTTCATAAAGAATGGCTTGTTGAGCACCTAGGTGGCTCAGTCAGTTAAGAATCTGCCTTTGGTTCAGGTCGTGATCTCGAGGTCCTGGGATGGAGTCCCACATCGGGCTCTCTGCTCAGTGGGGAACCTGCTTCTCCCTCTACTCCTCTCCCTGTTCATAATCTCTCTCTCTCAAATAAATTTTAAAAACGAAAAAAAAAAAAAAGAATGGCTTAAGAACCACTTGAGAAAAGGTCTTAAGAAAAGCATCAGGGAAGCAAAAAATAGCTGTATGAGGCCTTCAGATCAATACCACTCTTTACATAAATTCTCCCCAAAACAATCTGTGAGCAAGGGAGGTGTTCCTGTGAAATAGGTACTGTGAAGTGGAAGGTACATGAACTAAGGAAAAAGAAAAAACAGGGGGCTGAGGTACCAAATGACGCCAATTCACACCAACTCACAGACATGTATCCCCAAAGAGCAAGGCCATGATTTCTCTCTGAGTGGATAAAAGACACAGGACACCACTCATGACAAAGCCAAGAAAAATCCCAGGACAGCAAGGGAGAGAATACTGCTGTTTGATTTTTCCCTCTTCCTGCCACAAGTCAATTCAATTTGTCATGTATTAAAGGATCTTTCTATTGGGCCTGTGCTAAATTTAAAAAAAAAAAAAAAAAAAAAAAAAAATTCTGACACTTCTTAAAAACAAGGAAGACTTTATTCAGGACTACTGTGATAGATGTCAAGACTATTGCAACAGGGGAGAGAGATGGCATGCAACTCGAAATACCTGGGTTGCGTTCTCTAAGTGCCCACAACATGAGTCTTACTGGTCTCTGTCCCATTCTCTCCCCATCATGCATGCCACCTGGGCATCTCACTTCTCACAACTCTACAGTGCCCCCACAGCTCTGCAGGATTAGCCCGGATTCGAGGCTTCTCCTCCTTCACCTTCTCCTCTCTGCTCTTCTATGAGAACACGCCCTTCCACCAAAGCGACTACCTAAACACACCTTGGACTCTCCTGCCCCCTTGCCTCTCTTCTCCCTGTTTCCCCAGCACCAGAATGTGCCCCTTGGACATCTAAGGAAATCCTATTTCGTTTCAAGACTTGGTTCTAATCCCAATGCCTTTGAAGCCTTCTCAGACCCTCCCAGCTGGCCATGACCTCCTCATCCTTGATGAGCCCACAGATTATTTTTTAATGCATTTAGCCCCATCTGAGTTCTAAGCTCAGAGGGCAGGGATCCTGCCTTGGGCCACTGTGCATCCTTCACAACACCTAGGAGAGTGCCTTCCCTTGGTCTTTATGTCCATAGGAAAGACCTTTTCTTTCTTCCTTTGCCATAAAAATCAAATTAGCCAATAAAACACTACAGACTTAAAACTATTAGGAATAATCTATCGGAAAGTATGATTAAGAAGGTGCTTCCCACTACATTTACAAACCAGGAAGAGGAAAAAAGAATAAAAAGAGAGCTCCTCTTTTTTAATTTTTTATTTAAATTCAATTTAATTAACATATGTTATTATTAGTTTCAGAGGTAGAACTCAGTGATTCATCAGGTGCATATAACACCCGGTGCTCATTACAATGAAGTGCCCTTCTTAATGCCCATCACCCAGTTACCCCATCCCCCCACCACCTCTCCTCCAGCAACCCTCAGTTGTTTCCTATAGTTAAGAGTCTCTTATGATTTGCCTCCCTATTTCCCTCTTATTTTTCCTTCCCTTCCCTTATGTCCATCTGTCTTGTTTCTTAAATTCCACATGAGTGAAATCATGGTATCAGTCTTTCTCTGACTGACTTGCTTTGTTTAGGCTCTAGTTCCATCCACGTCGTTGCAAATAACAAGATTTCATTCTTTTTGATGGCTGAGTAATAGTCCATTGTGTGTATGTATATATACCATATCTTCTTTATCCATTCATCTGTCAATGAACATCTGGGCTCTTTCCATATTTTGGCAATTGTGGACACTGCTGCTATAAACATTGGGGTGCAGGTGCCCCTTCAGATCACTATGCTTGTATCCTTTGATAAATACCTAGTAGTACATCTGCTGGTTGTAGTGCAGCTCTATTTTTAACTTTTTGAGGAACCTCCATACTGTTTTCCAGAGTAACTGCATCAGTCTGCATTCCCACCAATAGTGTAAGAGAGTCCACCTTTCTCCACAACCTCGCCAACACCTGTTGTTTTCTGAGTTGTTAATAAGAGAGCTCCTATCTTAAAAGATTTTACTGTTATATTTTTCTAGGTTTATATATATTTTCTAAATTTTCTGCAATAACCATTATATTACTTTTATTAATACAGAAAATGTTGCCTTAAAAACACTATAAGGAACATATAATAAATGTTATAGGAATTTAGAGAAGGCTGAGATTCACGTGAGCAGTAACAGGCCATGATATGATCACGAAGAAAGTATAGGCAATGAAGGGCTGGCAGATAAAAAGAAGATGAGGAGGAGGAGAGAGAGAAGAAAGGGAAGAGGAGGACAATAAGAAGAAGAAGAAGGAAGGGGGTAGGAGAAGAATCAACTTCTGAGGCTATCATTTATTGAGAACCTACTAGATCCCAGGCTATTTACAAGCATGATCTATCTCATCTAACCCTTGCAATCACTAAGGTAGGTATTATTATTCCCATTTTAAAGATGACAAAACTGAAAACTAGGGTGTAACATCTAGTAAGTGATGGGAGTCTATGCTCTTTCCATTCTGCTAGGAATTTTTCAGCTGCGTTCTGGGTAGATACTCAGCCTCAGGCTCCAGCCCTCAGCAGGAAGGTTCAGAGTTCCCATTCAGCATCAACCTGAGCAGTTCCACTATAATCCATTTTATTATACATTTTGAGTATCAATATGTCATTTAAAAAAAAATAGGAGTTCCAACATTTCAAAAAATAAACAACAGTTTGAAAACCACTGCCCTACGCCATACCACCCCACTACAAAGGCCCTGAGGTGGCTGAGATATATTTGGTAGTCATGCTAGGCTGAGGAACACCGAAGGAGAAAGAAGCCTGTCCTCGAGGTGTGTTAGGAAGCAGAGAGAAATGAGACTGAAACATGAGGGTCTAGAAAGTTCCTAAGACCCTGAAGTAAGGCAAAGGGAAGGAAGCCTTTTTATTAGTTGACACCTGTGAGCTTCTCATGCCAAAACCAAAGGTGCAGGCACATCCTCTAAGCAACCAGCATTTAAACAAAAAACTTTAGGAAACCTGTTGTTTTCATTAGGTCTAGCTTTATAAAAAAATTCAAATACCAAAACAAATGCAACAGATGTGCAACTCTATTTTAAAACCACCTGAATATGTGCAAATCTTCCAAAATATTGTGTGTTTTCTCAGCATTCCTACCCCTGGGGTGAGGATACTGTTTGCTGGCTCACCAGGCATCCTGGGCAAGTTTTTGGGATGTTTCTCCATCCCAGATTTGCCTCCTACTAATTAATCATTGAAAGACAGCACAAAAGGCATTTAGAGGAATTCAGAATTAACTGACAAGAATTTATCTATATTTAGCCACAAAACAAAATAGGATCAAATTATGCTCTTATGCTGATTTAATTTATATACTATATTTTATACAAACATAATCTGGTAGTTCTCACAGTTTGGAAGCATAATCCTTATGAGTAGATCAATGAACGCTTGGTAGGAGATTTTCCTCACTTTCCACTTCCTAAATGCTGAGCTGACTTTGGTGAGCTGACTCACCAAATACAAGTGATATTCCCTGTTTAGAGGAGAGCAGCCTTCAGATACACAAACGTTAATTCATTTTGTTCATTTGGCTTCATGCTCATGACCAGTATCAGATGATGCCTTTATAAGAGATGGTAACAATAATGCATTCTTATTCTACACATAGGTTTTCTGAGCCTGGCATTTAATGGCTTTATGGAGGTCAAGAGATGAAAGGGTTTTGAATGATTCTCATTGCTTAGCTATAAAAGTCACAATTCTCTAGCTCTTAAAAGTTTGTTCATAAATAAAATCAGGGAGCTGAAACCGTTCTGTTCCAACATATACCTAGTGAGCACCCTACATGTGCACCAGGTGCTAAGGTGATGTGGGGAGTTCAAAGATGAAACAGACACAGCGCCTGCCCTTGAGAAGTTTGTGAAAGGTAGGAGGAGTGAAATATATGTAAACAGACAACTTCTATATAACTTGGTATAGATCAGGGTACTACATAAACACAGAAAAAAAGCAGTAGTGGGCAGAATAGCCCCAAAATGCCCACATCCTAATCCCCAGAACTTGCAAATATGTAATCTCATGTGACAAAAATGAATTAAAACTGCAGATGGAATTAAGGTTACCCAATCCACTAACTTCAGAATCCTGCATTATCTGGTGGGCCCAATATAATCTTAAAAGTGGAAAGAGGAGGCAGAAGAGGAGAGAGAGAGAGAGATGTGCTGTCAGAAGTAGAGTTCAAAGATGCTTTGTTGCTCACACTAAAGATACATGGGGGATCAGGAGCCTAGGAATGTGGCCAGATGAGACAAGGAAACAGGACTCTCCCTAAAGCTTCCATGAAGTGCCAACCCCTTGACTTTAGCCTACTGATACCCATGTCAGATTTCTGAAGTAGAGAACTGCAGGACAGTATATCTGTACTGCTTGAAAGCACTAGTGCGTAGTCATTTGTTATGGCAGCAATAGAAAATTAATAAAGAGCCCTTCGGTTGGAAAATAGAATTATTTATATGTGAAAAGAGAACACTCCTTCTTACCAACACTTCATCAGCCATGCTCAGCAAGAAGAACAAGGCACTAAACCTTAAAGTTCAATCCAGAAACGCAAATGCCAGGTAGTACACATTCACGATATTATAAAAAGTCTCCAGTGACTGTCCCTAAAACATATATATATACACCCACCAGCCAAAAGAGCGGTGATTTGGGAGACAAACTACTCACCAAATACAAGGCCACGACTATTCAGCCAGCACTGTGAACACTTTGGTGGTGCACATATGAATACTCACAAAGACCCTCCCAACGTCTGCTATCAGACAGTCTAGTTTGCTTCAGTCTTAGTCAACCGACACTATAAATACAGCCTACTATGGAGCACAACACTTAAATGTGATACCAGGAGAAGCTGCAGAATCATTTTCCAAACACTGGCCTGGAGCCAGAGACAGTCTACTCCTCTGGAATTGCTCTCCAGAGGAATCAAAAATAGCCCCACTTACCTGCCAGGCCGCACTGTGAAACACTAAAGAAGCATGAAAAAGCCAAGGGGGCAGATTCCCCTGGATACTAGCCCAGTATTTGTTTGCTCACTTGAGATGACTCCAGGGAGCACAATCTCAGCAGGACTAAGGCCAGAGGGGAAAGGCCACACCTAATTTGGTTATTTTCAGGAAAGCCCGGCTCAGGCATGGAATTCCACAGCTGTGTTCACAATTTATCAATGATCTGAGGCTTTAAATATCATATTTTGGATCGGTGAGCTCATGTAGGAGGAAAACGCTTAATTCTACATGCTATACATTAACTACTAAATTTGTTCTAACACTAAATCCAAAATTTTGTCTCCTTTTCTGAACTTAGAAAGTTGCCCACAATAAATTTTTTTTTTCTTAAAAAGATTTTATTTATTTGACAGAGAGACACAGTGAGAGAGGGAACACAAGCAGGGGGAGTGGGAGAGAGAGAAGCAGGCCCTCTGCCAAGCAGGAAGCCTGATGCGGGGATCGATCCCAGAACCCTGGGATCAGGACCTGAGCCCAAGGCAGACGCTTAACGACTGAGCCACCCAGGTGCCCCGTCCACAATAAATTTTTAAGTAACAAATTCAATGTAACAAACTTTTAGGAATATGTGTATGTGTATACTTCCCTCCTCCCTTTCCTTAATTTCTTTCTTTTTATCTGTTCCCCTTCTTCTCAGGATTACCCCTGACATCCTACTTTGCATATTTGATCAATAGACTAATTTAAGCAATTCCCCTTCCCACCATCCTTGTCCCACATGTGCACCAAGAGAACACTGAGCAAACAGTCTTGTTGCAGCATAGGGTTACATTGTTAGCTTAGTGTAGAATAGCCTCCATTTCTATCCTCCCCTGGCACTCAGAACAATCTTAGTCATTCTAATCTTGTTTTCTTATGGGAGCTCCTCCAACCTCTAGACACACTAAAGGAGAAAATAAATATATAACCATGATGCACACAGCTCTCCCAGGAAAGGCCTGCAAGATGGTAACAGTTAACATGCTTTACTAGGGATCCCTTTCCAACTGAGACCTAGCTTTTCACTAACACCAAGATTAAGAGAAGCTAAAGAAAAAAAAAGAGAGAGAGAGAGAGAGAGAGAGAGAAGCTAAAGATCCTCAGGCCCCACAGACTCTGCTATAATACAAAAATAACAAAAGAAATCACAGAATTATATGGTTAATGGGAATGTGATAAAATGATCTCTCAGTCAATACTAAGTTAAGCAGCCCCAGGACACATGACACAAATTCTGAGTTCAATCTAACAGAATGATCTGGAGGTCCAAAAGTACAATCATTCCCTATTCCTCTATTTCTCATTTTAATCAGATTGTTGTAACAAATATATAAATAAAGGTCCAAAATACCTAAATCAAGAGAAACACTAGTACAAATGTGTAGTGATGTTCAGAACTCACACATATTTATAAGTTGTCTAAATGTTCACTGAAATTGACAGTATAGTGCTAACCTCTTTCTCTCAACAAAGAGCCACTGTCACTTTCAATTAAAATACCTAAACACCTCATTCTTAGAAGGAAAGACTAAGTTTTCTCATTTAGGAAGCATACACCAATATCTTACACTGGATGGTTCTAATGATAAAAGTACAACTCAGTTTTAAAAACTTTGTCTACTGGGGCGCCTGTGTGGCTCAGTCAGTGAAGCAACCGACTCTTGATTTCAGCTCAAGTCAGGATCTCAGGGTCATGAGATCGAGCCCCGCATGGGGCTCCCTGCTCAGCAGGGAGTCTGCTTGGGTTTCTCTCTCCCACACCCTCTACCCCTCTTCGCCCCACTCTCACACTGTTTCTCCTGCTCTAAAATAAATGTATTTTTTAAAAAACCTTTTTGCCTACTATTAGGAGGAGCACAGTGAAACTAAATTTCACTTGTTTAAAAAGCAGCATCAGGGGAGGCCTGGGTGGCTCAGTCAGTTAAGCGTCCACCTTCAGCTCACGTCAAGATCCCGGGGTCCTGAGGAATCAAGTCCCACATCTGGTCCCTTGCTCAGTGGGGAGGCCTGTTTCTCCCACTTGTGCTCTCTCTCTGCCAAATAAATAAATAAAATCTTAAAAAAAAAAAAAAAAGTAGTATCAGGTGTTCGTGAGGATACGGAACAAGTGAAATTTTCAAACTTTGGGACACCGTTGACAAAGTATTTCATACATGAACTAAAGTTTGCAAGTAGCAAATAACAATACAAACAGAATCTTATCACTGTGCTAGCCCTGTTTATTTCAACTCACTGTTCAGCTCACTAATATGGGTTAAAGATACATTTTACTCCAAAGTAAGTTCAAGATTACAAATCATTATGAACTTCCTTTTTACAACTAATGTGTAGAACTACATCAACATATATGGAGCCTAATATACAAGATTTAACTTCCATGTAAAACAATGTTTATTAAAGTAAAGCAAAAGCCTCATCAGTTACTGCAGCAAATACCTGGAATCTAGACCAAAAAAAGATTTGGTGGGGGAATAGTTATCACTGACATTGTTTATAACACCAAGCACATGGCAGTTTAAAAAAAAAACAAAACAGCCTGACTTTTAGTCAGCTCTATCATGGTTTTTACTAAGATTATTTTATTTGTCAGAGAGAGAGAGAGCGCTCACAAGCAGGCAGATCGGCAGGCAGAGGCAGAGGGAGAAGCAGGCTCCCTGCCGAGCAAGGAGCCTAATGTGGGACTCGATCCCAGGACCCTGGGATCATGACCTGAGCCGAAGGCAGTCACTTAACCAACTGAGCCACCCAGGCGCTCCTCTATCATGGTTTTTAAATCCTCTACAGACAGTGGACCCCTGTGTTACCTGCAGATGGAGGAGGAAACCAATCACTCCCATTCCCCTACTCTTGGTTAATCACTGTGTGCCAATTAGGGTTAAAAGGGGTAAGTAATAAAAGTGTGTTATTCTGAAATTTCCATGTATTTTATAAATACATGCAATTTCTTTGACCTAATACCTCCAGGTCTAGGTATCTATCCTGTGAAAACACACAAACATGTGCCCAAAGAGACATGTGCAAAATGTTCGTGGCATCAATATTTGCATTGACTATGAGACAATATGCTATATTAATGAGTTAGAAAAAAACAGAAAAGCTAAATAAAATAGGATATAAGGATACAACTGAATACTGTATAGCAATTAAAAGGAATAAACTGGAGCTCTAGGTTTTACCTATAGTATTCTAATTCTTAATTTCATATATCTGTATAATACAGATTTAATACGTTCAAATTACAATAATGAAAGATATAAACAACGAGATTGTTAGCCACCATTAATTCTCAGCAGGCCTACAGCTGTTATAGTTCTGGGTCTCTGCTCTATCTTGATGTCACAACCACTGTGAAGCATGAGATGAGCTCAATCCATATGCTGGGAACAAAGGTCCCTGGATCAGATTTTAATGTGAGTTCCTGGAGATGATCCCTTAGCTTAAGTGGTGGCCCAAAAGGAATTCACCAATCATCTAAGCACTGGCAGAAACTTCTGAGTTAAACATGGGTATACATCTTAGGGGAGAAATCAATGCCTCCCAAAGGCATTACATAAGGAGCCAAAAGAATTCTCAGAGGGCAGACTGCCATCCTAAGTCCACATAAGTGTTTGCTAAGGAAAGCTCTTCCACCAACCCAACCTAAGAGTGCCATAGGCCAACCGTATGTACAAGATTGCTCTGGAACCATGTCAGTGAGTAAGTGTGCATACCCAGATGGAATCAATGTGTGTTCAAGTTCTACTCCTCCCACTGCAGGGTCACTAGTCTCATCTGCTTACTTTCCAAGACATTACCAAGCCAAGTAGCTATTCTGCTAAGACACTAACAGGAAACCCCCCTGTAACTAGAATTTGTTAAGAGTAAGTTGTTATAATTCATTATTTCTGAAAGTGTTGTCTGTGGAACATCAGACTGCCATGTGCCTAAAACAAAGAGGATTCCATAAGTAAGTAAGTCTGGGCAATGTTGCCTTATATATATTCTTACTCCCACTTCCCATAATGCATGCCATTTATCACATTAAATATTCAGCAAAGGCCTATATGAAAGAAATCTGCTTTACTCTAAGCCAAGGTTTCCCAAACATATTTGACAAAGGAACCTTTTTTCCAACCTAAAAGGGCCCTCTCCCATACTTGATCCTAGAAAATCCCTAGAGTTACTGTTAATATTGAAGATTCCCAGGCTCAATTCTGACCTCTTGATCAAAATCTTCAAGGGAGAGGTTATGTCATTTAAAATAAATATCACAGTTAACTTACATTAGAGCAGTTTGAAACATTATTATCCACTTACAGTACTGAGGAGGTAAAGAATTTATTTGTACTGGTTTCAAGTGTGACAGCAGTAGTTTTTTCATCCTTGGGGTTTTTTCTCACTAAGTTAATCATAATCACTGTAATAACAACTGAGCTCTTAAAAATATAATCTCCTACAGTTTTTCACAAAAACTTACCAGGAAAGTACATTTTCCCCACGTTGAGGACATGAGGAAGCAGGCTAAGGAAGCTGAAGTGATCTGCCCTAAGTCCGAGTTTCTCAATCTTGGCACTGTTGGCCTTTGGTACAGGAAACTCTCAGAGAGGCAGGCAGCCTGTCCTGTTTAGCAGCATCCCTGCCTTTACCCAGCAGAGGCCAGTAGCACCTCCCCTCAGGACAACCAAATATCGCCAGCAGGCAAATAAGAGCACACTGCCAGAAACCTCAGCACTAGTGTCTCCGAGGGCTGCTCCCCACCCCCTGCAAGCTTCCCCCTCCACACGCTTATACACCCAGAAAATCCAGCAGGCCCGGCTGGAGCTCTCACTGCCCCGCCTCCCAGCCAGTCCACACTCAAGAAAGGCCTGAGAGAAGCCCACCAGGTGACATAGTGAGATAAAAGGTGAACCAAGCCTCAGCAATTTCTGAAACAAAGTAACACCTCAAGAGAAGTAATGCATGTGTGTCCTTCTGTCCTGCCAAAGGCTTAGGTTGCACATATGAAAGATTCTCAATCTGTTCTCTTAAAAATGAATCATAGAAAAAGCATTCTGCCCACGATGACATACCTAGTTAACTCAACACATGGGAAAGATCATTTTTAACACACTCTTTATATGAAAAAATTATTTTCCATAATAGATATGTAAAAATCAGTAAATTTTGCTTTCTTGATTTGTTCTTTAGTATTATAACAATCATTTTTTTTAAATATTTTATTTATTTGAGAGAGGAAGTGAGCACAAGAAGGAGAGAGGGAAAGTGACAACCAGACTCCCCCCGCCCTGAGCACACAGCCCCCACAGAGGGCTCAATGCCAGGACCCCAAGATCATGACCTGAGCCAAAGTCAGATGTTTAACCAAGAGAGCCACCCAGGTGCCACAAAACAATCAATTTAAAATGATAAATTCTATGGGGTGCCTGGGTGGCTTAGTTGGTTAAGTGTTTGCCTTTGGCTCAGGTCATGATCCTAGGGTCCCAGGACCCATCAAGCCCCACATTTTTGGGCTCCCTGCTCAGCAGGGAGCATGCTTCTCCTTCTCCCTCTGCTGCTCCCCCTGCTTATGCTCTCTTGTTCTCTCTCAAATAAAATCTTTTAAAATAATAAAATGACAAATTTCAACACATATTATGCAAATTTAGGAAAATATTTATTGTATAACTATTGTATAAACTAAAATTGGTAATCACCAAAAAAAAAAAAATAGTACACCTCCAGGTTTGCACTTTTTGTTTTAATTTTTAAGCAAAAAACAAAAACTTAGAGAATCACAATGACAGAATTATAAACCTCAATATTATCACTGTTCACTTCAAATCTACCGTGTAAATGCAGAAATATGTAGTACCACAGGGGTTAAATGCACAAAAAATGTTTAAGGCAAGCTTGAACAATTTTAAACTCTTAGAAGTCTCTGGAAATGAATGCATGTCACTGAGTACCCAGTGTTGGGGGCCAACCATATAATTAAGAGTCTCTGATTCAAGTTCCATGTAGTATACAATATCTGTCAAAGGATAATCAAAAAGTACTCATTTGAAACTTACATATATGTTATTAAAACTCAAGTTACTGTAGCAATTATTTAGAACACCAAGAAAAGGATTTTTGGAAAAGGGATATGTTACCATCAACACTGTTTAGAACTGCAGACAGAGTTTTAGACTTTTAGATTTTGCAGACAAACTTTTTGGATGATTTTATTATTGTTATTAAATTCCCTGCAAACAATGCACCCCTTATCATCTGCATCAGAGCAGATTACTCCCACCACCCAATCCTTGGGACAACACAGTCTACCTAACATGGTTAAAATGGTACTCAAAAGTTTCAAGTCCAAAACCAGTTGGCTACAAAAGGCTAATGGAAAGAAAAAAAGCCACAAGAAAATCATCATAAAGGAAATGATGAAATGGTCAAGTCTCCTACTCCCATCTCAAGTCCAAATCCAGTTTATCATGTATGTCAGACAAGCCATGAAACTTCTTCAGGCAACTCAGGGTTAGGAGACAGCCTTTGAATGCTGGCTGCTGTGTAACCCTGGGTAAGTTACTTAACCTTTCTGGGCCTTTCAATTTTCTCATCTTCAAGATGGACATATAATAGTATCTCCCACATGGGGCTGTTGAAGGTAATAAAAGGAGAGCATAGTTAAGTGCTCTGTATAAAACAGCTAGCTGCACCTGGGCAGTATCTTGAAATTATTATATCTGGGTGATGAATATATATAAAGATCATTACACTAGTCTCCTTAATTTTGTATTTTTTTTTTAATTTTTCACAATAAATGTTTGAACTTAGTTGTTATCTTAATGTTCTTTACAGAAGCATACCTCAGAGATATAGTGGGTTCAATTCCAGAGCATTGCAATAAAGCAAATCAAATTAATTTTTTTGGTTTCCCAGTACATATAAAACTTATATTTAAAATTTAAAAAAAAAAAAAAAAAACAAGGTCAGCTGGGTGGCTCAGTCGGTTAGGTGTCCGACTCTTGTTTTAGGCTTAGGTCATGATCTCGCAGTTTTTGGACTGAACCCCACATTGGGGTCCACGGTGAGTCTGCTTCAGATTGTCTCTCCCTCTGCCCCTCCCTTGTTGGTGCTCTCTTGTGTGCACGCTCTTTGTCTCTAAAATAAAAAAATAAAACCTTTTTTAAAAATTTAAAAAATAAAATTAAAAAAATAAAAACAAAAAGTTATGTTTACAATAAACTGTAGTCTGTTAAGTGTACAACAGCATGATGTCTAAAAAGCAATATATATACCTTAATTTTAAAATACTTTGCTAAAATATTTTAGCAAAAAGTATTGCTAAAAAATGTTAACCACCATCAGAGCTTTCAGCAAATTGTCATCTCTTTGCTGGTGGAGAGTCTTGTCTCAGTGTTGATGGCTGCTGACTGACCAGGACAGTGGCTGTTGAAGCCTGGGGTGGCTGTGATAATTTCTTAAAATAAGACAACAGTGAGGGCACCTGTGTGGTTCAGTCGGTTAAGCATCTGCCTTCAGCTCAGGTCATGATCCCAGGGTCCTGGGATCGAGCCCCACATCGGGCTCCCTGCTCAGTGGGGAGCTGCCTTCTCCCTCTCCCACTCTCCCTGCTTGTGTTCCCCCTCTGTCTGTCTGTCTGTCTCTCTCTCTGTCTCTGTGTGTCAAATAAATAAAATAAAATCTTAAAAAAAAAAAAGACAACAATGTAATTTGCCACACTTGACTCTTCCTTTCACAAATCATTGCTCTGAAGCATGCAATGCAGTTTGACAGAATTTTACCCAGAGCAGAAATTCTTTCAAAATTGTGGAGTCGGCCGGCCTTCGAGCGACAGCGACGCAAGATGGCAGCCACCACGGGCTCGGACAATTTATGAAAACCGAATATACAGCCTTAAAATAAAATGTGGACCTAAATACCCAGGAGCACCCCCCTTTGTAAGATTTGTAACAAAAATTAATATGAATGGAGTTAATAGTTCTAATGGAGTGGTGGACCCAAGAGCCATATCAGTGCTAGCAAAATGGCAGAATTCATATAGCATCAAAGTCGTCCTGCAAGAGCTCCGGCGCCTAATGATGTCTAAAGAAAACATGAAACTCCCTCAGCCGCCAGAAGGACAGTGTTACAGCAATTAATCAAAAAGAGAAACCACAGGCCCTCCCCCCTCCCCCCATTCGATTTAAGCAGTCATTTTCCACAGTAGTACATTTTCTAGATACGTCTTGTAGACCTCAAAGTACTGGAAAGGAAGCTCCCATTCAAAGGCAATTTATCTTAAGATACTGTAAACGATACTAATTTTTTGTCCAT
>CM053611.1:110597522-110635783 GCA_028646535.1 Procyon lotor
AAGAGAAACCACAGGCCCTCCCCCCTCCCCCCATTCGATTTAAGCAGTCATTTTCCACAGTAGTACATTTTCTAGATACGTCTTGTAGACCTCAAAGTACTGGAAAGGAAGCTCCCATTCAAAGGCAATTTATCTTAAGATACTGTAAACGATACTAATTTTTTGTCCATTTGAAATATATAAGTTGTGCTATAACAAAAAAAAAAAAAAATTGTGGAGTCAATCCTCTTAAACCCTGCTGCTACTTTGCCAACTAAGTTTATGTAATATTCTAAATCCTTTGTTGTCATTTGAACAATCTTCACAGCATCTTCTCCAGGAGTAGATTCCATCTCAAGAAACCACTTTCTTTGTTCATCCATAAGTAACTCTTCATCCATTAAAATTTTATCATGAGATTGCAGCAATTCAAATATAACAATAAGAAAATGTCTAAAAGACTGCAAGCAGTACCAAAACGGGACACAGACAAAATGCAAGCAAATGCTGTTAGAAAAATGGCACCAAATGACTTGCTCAATGCAAGGTTGCCACAAGCCTTCCATATGTAAAACTAAAACACACACACACACACACACAGTTATCTGTGAAGTGCAATACAGCAAGAGCAATAAAACAAAGTATGCCTATATATAGGTATGCCTATATATAAAACAATAAACAATAAACAATATATAACAATATATAAAACATATAACATTATATGATACAACAATATAACATTATAAAACATATAACATTATATAAACAATAACAATATATAAAACAATAAATAAATAAAACAAGGTATGCCTATATATATAAAACACAAGAGAAATAAGGATCTCTAAGGTCTCTTTGAACTTTAAAGCCCTATTATATACAACAGAAAGAGGAAAGAGGGCTCAATTCCTAGGTGCAAATCAGGAATGAGGCAAGACATTCCAGATATAAACTCAGACCACCAGTCTGAGAGTGATTGCTCTCGGATTACTCCAGGAGTAATCACTCCGTAATTAATGCTTTACACATAAATGTTCAATGACTAGATTATCAGACTAATTCCAGGCATTCATTACAAAGCACAAACCAAAATGGGACCAGCACTTCCAGATCCAAGCTCTCAATGATCTGAGACTTGTATCTGGCCCAGGAAATAACCTGAATCATTCTATTCTTTGTGGAGAAGAGACCAGTAAAAGATACAATGATGAGAATTGATCCTGAGGGAAGGACATAAACAAAAAAATGCTGTATAAATTGAATGAATTCATACCACAAATGACTTTAAGGCTTTCTGAGGGAATTTTACATTCAAAAGACAGAAGAATAGGCATTCATAAGTAATTGTATTTACTGACAATACAAAGGAGTAAATTATTAGCAAAACTTAGAGGATCTATTATAAACCAGGAAAAACCCCTATGACCACACAAATACACTTTCCACCAAGCTGAAATGGAATGGCTGTCTGAATGTATACAACATAAAAAGCTACATAAAATTTTAAAGACAGTAGAAGTAGCTCAGATAGACCAAAAACGGGTACAGTTCCAGTACCTTGGAAAATGACATAATTTCACTTGAGAAAACATCGTAAGAGTCATGACTAGGTCAAGAGACAATAGTAACCCCAAAGAAATCACCTTCTGAAAAAAGACAAGCCACACCTCTCTTCCCTAGCTCCAAGTGACCCTCAAAGCATCATCTTCCTTTCCACTAAAGCAATCCACAAGTTTTTACTCCAGTACTCACGAACATTTTGTCATCAAATGAAACAAACAAAAAAAAAACCCCACTGTTTAAGAGTTTTAAGAGCTAGAACATGTTTTGACTTTGAATCATCCAATATTACAAACATATAACTATATAGTAGACTGTTAAGAGTTTATGTCCCATTGGCTTCCAAAACACACCTTTCCAGGTATAACCTACCAATGACAGAGTTTTCCAAATTCAAAAAGTCCTATCACAAAGTAGTCCTCCTCAATCCATCTATTAATTCCTGTGCATTTCTTCATTCAGCTGTGTGACCTGCTTTGTTTGACAGCTTCAGCACGATGACTGCTAAAATTTCTGGAAGACGGCTATAATTCCCCCTCCTGTGTGATGAAAGGAGGTCTCAAATCCTCCGACAGATGGCTCCACCGACTGTTAGCCCAGATTAGCTCACTTTCCTCTAGTTCCAGGGTAAAAAAGGGTTGAGATGGAGGACAGAGATAAGCAAGAGAGAGTGCTCAGTAAAAGAAAGCAAAAATAAAATGGGAAGAAACCAGAGAGGGAGACAAACCACAAGAGACTCTTAATCTCAAGAAACAAACTGAGGGTTGCTGGAGGGGAGGGAGGTGGGAGAGATGGGGTGGCTGGGGGATGGACGCTGGGGAGGGTATGTGCTATGGTGAGCACTGGGTGTTGTGTAAGGCTGATGAATTACAGACCCGTACCCCTGAAACAAATAACACATTATATGTTAATAAAAAAGAAAGAAAAGAAAAATAAAATAAGAAATGGGGAAAAAAAGAAAAAAGAAAGCAATATTCGTGCGTTCGTGGCCTTTCTATACCACTTTCTTTTCTTTTCCCACATACTACACTTTATTCCCAATAGTATAACACTCTAAGTCAGCTAAAATGCCTAACTTTATTATGGGAAAGGAAATGTGCACTTACAAGATACACAAAGCTGAGATCATGCAGAGTTATAATCATCACTAAATCCAAAAGTCCTTCCAGCTGCTCACTCAGTCACTCCCCTAGAATCAAACTGCTCGTTACTAGGTCCCTGGAGAAAGATGTCTCTCCCTTTAATACAGTCTGGCTCCATTTCTGATGTTTGACTGCTAACAGCTTTCAAGTCCTAGCCGTCCCTGGTTCCCTTTCTGCCCCACATGTGGGCAAGCTGGTAAGAAAGCCCAGGGGCCCCTTCTTTGGCACAAGCAGGAATTTCAAACCACTCAAGCATAGGCAGGCAAGCAATGAAGACCTCAGCCAAACTCATCTCAGTACAATAAAGTCATGCCAGTCTTTTCTCTACCCTCTGACAACACTCTCAACCTACTTCAAAGCCTGCCTCATGCTCCCCAACAAAGATTCATTATGTGAGTAGAAGCCATTATGTGAGTAGAACCTCTCCTGGCGTGCATGTGGCCTCGTCTTTGACATATGAACCAAATTTTGGGTGGGGTCCATCCCACCTCTATAGAGCGGCAACAGCATATCCCCAAGTAAATCACCCTGAATACTCCTAACTTCAAGTCTGCTCTAAGGTAGCCACTTAGCACACATCTTTTAATGTCTCCCTTGACTCTGGCCATGAGAAACCAGAGAAACTCTCTAATTAAAATAAGCAAGCATCCATTAGGAAAAGGGAGGACTGAGGACTGGTGCCCATTCTACAACTGACTAACCATATGCCTTAAGACTGACATTTATGGGTCTCATTTTCCACACCTATAAAACTCCTGTCTAACTAGTAAGTTCATCATGGGGGGATCAAAAGGGACAGGATATGGGACATCACACTGACAATCATAACTCCTACATACTGTACTTCTGAGGTGGGAGCCTATCTCCCTCAAAACATCCTGCATTCCAGCTCCCTTCCCCAATACCCCATTTCCAATCTCCTTCAGGTTCCCTGTCTCTGCTCTAAAGGCTCTTGTTGGGAACTACTAGTTCACTAAAACAAAACAAACCAAAAAAACCTTCTAATAACTCTTCTCATGACACATACACTGTACTTAGCATAAGAAGCCACCAGAGAGGACTCCAGGCAAGCCCTTCCAGGAAGGTGGGATCCTAGGTTAGGACATGGATTAACACCAGCCAAAAATCTCTTCTTTTATATAGTAAAACACTGAAGATCACATGTCTTATCACACACACTGAGGCCAACATCTCAAGTCCCCTTCCAACTCCTGAGCCCTTTGGAAGAAGACAGTTATTTTGGTCACACCACAGAGAATCCACTTACAAGAGGAAAGCAACTTCTCCCACTTAAAACAAGATCTGCAATAAGGCAAGATCTGCAATAAGGAAAAACTCAAAAGCCAAGAGATGTCCATTTTGAAAAATCTAAATATAACAAGAGTCACCTCCAGGTTAGTTATCCAAATAGCAGGGTTGGGATAACATGTGCAAAAAGCTCTTCCAACTCTTTAAGGTAACTGCTCCAGTACTCATGAACATTTTGTCATCAAATGAAACAAACAAAAAACACTGTTTAAAGTGCTGAGAAGCCAGGTCTCAATGTAAAAATGGACCCAGGTGAAACCTGGTCCCAGCTATGGCATGAGCTGTTTGGGACCAAAGTTACTACTCAAATTCCTCATGTCTCAGCTGCCTTGGCTGTGACACCGCACGGTGGTCAGCCAGTACCTGCACTGCATTAGCATCTGCATTCCGTCTACCCATCCAAATGAACAAGGGAGACAACTCCTGGAAAGGACTGACTGTTAGAAAGGACACACTCACTCTGCCTGCCTCAGACATCTTCATGAGCTCAAATATCACTCACAAAAACACCTGACAGGGGGCGCTTGGGTGGCTCAGTCAGTTAAGCATCTGACTCTTGATTTTGGCTCAGCTCATGATCTCAGGGTCATAGGACAAAACCCTATGTCAGGCTCTGCATTCAGCACAGAGTCTGCTTATCCCTCTCCTCTGTTCCTCCTCCCCCCTCCCTGGCTATCTCAAATAAATAAATGAAATCTTTAAGGGGGGTGAGGGAAGAACATCTGACAGCTAGGAAAACTGCCAGAAGTCAAATATGCAAATTCTTCAGTTATCTGCTGTCCAACTTCAGAGCTATCAAGAAATCACCAAATGGTGGGGCGCCTGGGTGGCTCAGTGGGTTAAAGCCTCTGCCTTCGGCTCAGGTCATGATCTCAGGGTCCTGGGATGACCACCACCTTGGGCTCTCTGCTCAGCAGGGAGCCTGCTTCCCCCTCTCTCTCTGCCTGCCTCTCTGCCTACCTGTGATCTCTCTCTCTGTCAAATAAATAAATTTTAAATATCTTTAAAAAAAATTTAAAAAAAAATTACCAAATGGTGATCTATACATCCAATAAAGCCGCCTCTTCCACCTTAGCATCCAACAAAACAGGAAGCTATTTAACATGCCCTCCTTCCAATCCTGGCCCATAGGAGTTCATGCATTAATCTTGTATTTATCAATGTCCTAATCCCTCTGGGACACTCTGTCTAGTACTAAGGATGAAAGATAAGAGCCTGGACCAAAGACAACAGACCTATAAATAATATAAGACAATATTAGTCGGAGATATATATATATATATATAACATCTATTACATGCTAGTCCAGCAGTTCTCAAAATGTGGTCTTGAATCCCTGGGGGTCCCCAAGAAACTTTCAGGGGTTCTGCCAGGTCAAAACTACTTGCACTGCAATACTAGGACTTTCTTTTGCCTTTTCATTGTGTTGACAGCTGCAGTAATGATGCAAATGCAATGGGGAGCAAATCTGTTGATGCTTTTCACAACGCCAGGTAGTGACACCAAACTATACCAGTAGTTACTCTATTCTTCACTTCACGCACCCATAGGAAAAGGAAAAAAAAACTAAATTCTTAAGTTTCACTTAAGAATGCCCTTAATGAAGCAGTAAAGAGTATTAATTTTATTAAAGCTCTAGCCTTGAGTTAATATTCTATGTGATGAAATGGGAAGTATTTCAATGGTCATTTTGAGGAAAAGCACCTAAGCTAACCTAGCCACTCTTTTCATAAAATATCATTCTAACCTGAAAGAACAAATGATAAACCATGGCTATTCAGGCTTGCATATTTATTAATTTTTGAGAAAATATTGACAAAGAAAGCCTTAAATTACTTCAAATACTTAAGGTCAGTGATAAAATCTGAGCTTTCCCCAAAAGTCAGAACTCTGGAAAACTCCACCTACCATCACAAACAATCTTAAAACTTCTCAATAATTCAAACACTTTTCTGATTAGATCAGTCGTGAATCAAATGTAATTTTAAATAGATGAAATAAGTCAACATTAGGAAGCTCTGCATAACTTAGTAAACCAATATTTTCCAAATGATCCAAGCATGGTGTTACAAAATCTTGCTTGGGTAAAATATCCACCTCAGGTACAAGCTTGATTAATAATTTTTAATGTTAACAGAACAAATGGTTTCAAATTCCACACTGCAACTAATCTTTAATAAATTACCACCTGTCAAATTTTGGTACAGTATCAAAGAATATCCACATTATATAAAAAAGGCTATAAGAAAAAAAAAAGACTATAAGGAAAATGCTTCCAATCTCACAGTTAACATTATATTCAACAGCGAAAGGTTGAAAGGTTTTCCTCCAAGATCAGAGAAAAGACAATGGTAAAGAAGTTAAAGATCTATACTCTGAAAACTACAGAACACTTACAAAAGAAATTAAAGAAGACACAAAGAAATGGAAAATTATTCCCTGGCTCATGGATCAGAAGAACATTGTTAAAATGTCTATACTACTGGGGCACCAGGTGGCTTAGTTGGTTAAGTTTCTGCCCTGGCCATTATCTCATGGGTCATGGGATTGAGCCCCATGTCCAGCTCCACAATCAGCAAGGAGTCTGCTTGAGATTCTCTCCCTCTGTCCCTCCCCTCAGGGGCACACACATGCACAAATGCTCCCTCTCTCTCTCTCAAATAAATTTCTTAAAAATGTCTATACTTCCCAAAGCAATCTACACATTCGATTCAATCCCTATCAAAATACCACCAGCATTTGTCACAGATCTACAACAAGCAAATCTAAAATTTATATAGAACCACAAAAGATACCAAATATCCAAAGCAATTCTGAAAAAGAAAAACAAAACTGGAGGCATCATGATTCCAGATCGTAAGCTATATTACAAAGCTGTGGTCATCAAGACAGTATGGTACTGGCACAAAAACAGACACAGAGATCAGTGGGAACAGAACAGACAACCCAGAAATGGACCCACAACTCTGTGGTCAACTAATCTTTGACAAAGCAGGAAAAAATACCCAAGGATAAAAGAAAGTCTCTTCAACAAATGGTATTAGCAAATCTGGACAGCAACATGCAGAAGAATGAAATTAAACCACTTTCTTACACCATACACAAAAATAAATTCAAAATGGATAGAAGACCTTAATGTGAGATAGGAAACCATCAAAATCCTAAAAGAGAACACAGGAAGCAACCTCTTTGACCTCCACTGCAGCAAATTCTTGCTAGACACATCACCACAGGCAAGGAAAACAAAAGCAAAAATAACTTGGGAATTCATCAACATAAAAAGCTTCTGCATAGCAAAGGAAACAACCACCAAAACTAAAAGGCAGCCTACAAAATGGGAAAAGGTATTTGCAAATGACATATCTGATAAAGGGTTAATATCCAAAATCTACAAAGAACTTATCAAACTCAACATCCAAAAAAAAAAAAAAAAAAAAACCCAGTTAAGAAATGGATAGAAAACATGAAAAGACACTTTTCCAAAGAAGACATCCAGATGGCTAATAGAAACATGAAAAGATGCTCAGCATCACTCATCATCAGGGCAATACAAATCAAAACCATGATGAGATACCACCTCACACCTGTCGGATGGCTAAAAACAACAAACAACACAAGAAACAACAGGTCTTGGTGAGGATGTAGAGAGAGCCCAAATGTCCACTGACTGATGAATAGATAAAGAAAATGTGGTCACACACACAATGGGATATTATTCAACCATCAAAAAAAAAAAAAAAAAAACTTGCCACTTGCAATGATGTGGATGGAGCTAGAAGGTACTATGCTAAGTAAGTACTATGCTAAGTCAGTCAGAGAAAGATAAATACCATATGATCTCAGTCATGTGTGGAATTTAAGAAAGAAAACAGATGTGGGAAGAGGGGGAAAGAAAAAAAGGAGAGAGGGAAACAAGCCATAAGAGACTCTTAACAACAGAGAACAAACTGAGAGTTGATGGACGGATGTGTGGGGAATGGGCTAGATGGATGATGGGTATTAAGTAGGGCATTTATTATCATGAGCACTGGGTACTGTATGTAAGTGATGAATCCCCGAATTCTACTCCAGAAACCAATATTAGACTGTATGTTAACTACCTAAAATTTGAATTTTAAAAAAAAAAAAGGAAAAATTAAAAAAGAAAAAAAAAAGAAAAATATTCCAATCCCATAGCTAACATTATATTCAATAGTGAAAGGTTGAAAGGTTTTCCTCCAAGATCAGAAAAAAGACAATGGTACCCTATTGTTACCCTAATGGTACCACTCCTATTCAACATAATACTGGAAATGCTAGCCAGAGTAACTGGGCAAGAACAAGAAATAAATAGCAGAAGAATTAGAAATGAATAAGTAAAACTGGCTCCATTTGCCGATGACATGATTTCACATACAAAAAAATCACAAAGACTCTACAAAAAAACTGCTAGATATAATCAATGAATTTGGTAAAGTTACAGGATAAAAACTTAAATAAAAACCAGCAGTGTACAAAAAAAAAAAACCAGCAGTGTATCTAAACACTAACAATAAATTATCTGAAAAAGAAATAAGACAATCCCATCTAAATGGTATCAAAAACAATAAAACAACGAATCATATATTCTTAATTGCACCTCTGTTTCCCCCTCTGCTCCTGCTTTTTCCCATTCACTTTATCAAGTTCTGATTCTGCCTCTTAATAGCACCTGGCTCTCTCTTTTCTGTTTTCACTATTGTATTAGGTCAATTGGTACTCCCCCCTAGTTGCAGCCAGTTATCTTTTTTTTTTAAAGATTTTATTTATTTATTTAACAAAGAGTGCAAGCAGGGGGAGGAGCAGGCAGAGTTGGAGAGGCGGGCTCCCTGCTGAGCGGAGGGCCTGATGTGCGGTTCGATCCCGGGATCCTGGGATCATGGCCTGAGTCAAAGGCAGACACTAAACCAACTGAGCTACCCAGGTGCCCCCGGAGTTATCTTTTTAATGTATATTTGAAGTATCATCATGTTCCCTATTTCACATTTTTTTTTTCATGGCTTTCTGTCATTGCCTGGTAAAAATGCAAACTAGTTAGCTCAGCATTTGTAGCCCATCTTCATCTGGTGCATATCCACCTTTCCAGATTTGTTTCATGTTATTTCTTCCTTACCCTCTCCCCATATTAAATACCTTGCAATTCCCAGGAAAAAAAAAAAAAAAAAAACAATAAAACAGCATCAAAAACAATAAAATACTTAGGAATTAATTTAACCAAGGAGATAAAAGATCTCCACACTGAAAATTACAAAATACTGATGAAATAAATCAAAGGAGATGCACAGAACTGAAAAAATATCCCATATTCATGAATTGGAAGAATTAATATTGTTGAAATATCTATACTATCCAAAGCCATCTATAGATTCAGCACAATCCCTATCAAGAGTGTAATGGCATTTTTTATAGAAAGAATAATCCTAAAATATGGAAGCACAAAAGATCCCAAAAAGTCAAAGCAATTCTAAGAAATAAGAACATAGCAGGAGGTATCACACATCCTGATTTCAAGCTGTATTATAAAGCTATAAGCTGACAAAAACACACACAGGGCAATGGAACAGAATCAAGAGCCCAAAAATAAACCCATGTATATACAATCAACAAATACCTGACAATGGAGCCAAGAATACTCAACAGAGAAAAGACAGTCTCTTCAATATATGGTGCTGGAATAACTTGAAATTTACATGTAGCTTACCCCTCGCATACACTCAAAAAATTAAGTCTAAATGGATTAAAGATTTAAAGGTAAGACCTGAAACTATAAAACTCCTAGCAGTAAACATGGGAACAATGCTGTTCAACATGTGTCTTGGCAATGATTTTTTTTGGATATAATACTAAGGTATAAGCAAAAATAAATAAATGGGACTATGTCAAACTTTAAAAAGCTTCTGCACAGCAAAAACAAAAAAGATCAACAAAATGAAAAGACAACCTACAGAATGGGATAAAATATTTGCGTATCATATATCAAGATCAAGAGTTAATATCCAAAATATATAAAGAACTCAAGAATAATAAAAAAATCCAATTGAAAAAATGGGCAAAGGACGTAAATAGATATTTTTCCAAAGAGGATATACAAACAGCCAACAAATACACGAAAAGATGCTCAATATCACTAATAACTGGAAAATGCAAGTCAAAATCACCATGAGAACACCTCATGCCTGTCAGAATGGCCATCAGCAAAAAGATGAGAGAGAACAAATGCTGGCAAGGATGTGGAAGAAAAGGTACCTCTATGTACTGTTGGTGGGGCTGGAAACTGGCACCGCCTCTAGGGAAAACTGTATATTTAATCCATGTTTTCAATTCTGTTCAGTATATACCTAGGAATGGAATGGCTCGGTCATAGGGTAGCTCTATGTTTAGCTTTTTGAGGAACCACCAAACTGTTTTCCACAGTGACTATACCATTTTATATTCCTGCCACAATCTATGAGGGTTTCAATAATTCTTAACACTGTAAATGGGGTCCTGAGATATAAATGTTTGAGGACTGCTGGGCTAAGGGAGTACTGAGATAAAAGACAGTCCCCTTCCTCAATGAAGCCATTATGTATGTACCACAGCTCAGACTCAGAAAGACAGATTCAAAAATTATCTCTTAGAGCTTCTGAAATATAGTTTAGGTAACAGTAGTCCTGCCCCTTCAGCCCACACCCAAGAATGGAGCAGTTCTCTGCCATTGTTCACTGTGGTTCTAACACCATTAACTGCCGCACCACTCGATTCTCTCTATTCTCTCATCTCTTTTACTTTGGTCCTTAGTGTTTCTTTTTCTCTTAGTATTTCTGCTGTACTCCTTAGCTTTCATGAAAGACTGACTTCTATATACATAACAGCAGGCAAACAGGGCACTTGACTTTCTGCCCTTATTAAATTCTTCTCCATGCATCTGTAATGGTCTGAGAACTTATTTCTTCACCTACAGGTACAATTTCTCTCAATTATTTGTAACTTTCAGTGGTGCTCCAGAATTCCTAGGATATATTCTCCTTAATTGAAGTTCTGCAGTATTTGTTACATTTGTGAAGCAGCAAAAACTAAGGCCTAACTATACTTAAACCAAGTCTTAGATGATTTTTGGAGACAGTAGTTTCCCCGGAATTTCAGCACCCCACCAAAATTTAAATAATGTCTCTAGATATTTGGAACACTAAAAAATAGTGACCTTAGGAGCACAAATACAGAATTAGGAATGTGCTTTACAGTAACACAACCTCAAAGCAAATTTTCCTTTTATAAATTTTAACTGGAATAAAAGTATAAAACAAAATTGCATCAAAATGATCCCCAAAGATGTCTAAGTCCCAATACCCAGAACTTAGGAATATATTACCCTTCATGGCAGTAGGGATAAAGTCACTAATCAGCAAACTTTAAAATAGGGAGAGTATTCTACACATTACAGATGGGTCCAACGTAATGGCCATGATCCTTGAAAGTGAAAAGGGAGGCAGAAGAGGAAATCGAAGTGATGAGATGTGAGAAGGACTCAACCCACTATGGCTGGATTTAGAAATGGGGAAAGGGGCATTACAGCCAACAAAAGTGAGCAACTTCCAGAAGCAGGAAAAGGCAAGGATATGGATTCTCCCCTAGAGCTTCTAAAAAGAAACACAGCCCTACTGCAAGATGACTTTTGCATACTGAGACCCAGAGAAGACTCAAGCTACAGCACTGTAAAGCAACAAATTTGTGTTGGTATAGGTCACTAAATCCGTGGTCATTTGTTGTGGCAGCAACAGAAAACTAATGTAGTTTATTTTTTTTAAAGATTTTATTTATTTGACAGAGAGAGAGATCACAAGGAGGCAGAGGGGCAGGCAGAGAGAGAGGGGAAGCAGGCTCCCCACTGAGCAGAGATCCCGCTGTGCAGGGCTCAATCCCAGGACCCTGAGACCAGGACTTGAGCAGAAGGCAGAGGCTTTAACCCACTGAGCCACCCAGGTGCCCCACTAATGTAGTTTAAATCTCCCTTTTTTCCCAGTAATTACATACTTTTAAGATTCCCACCCTCCCCAACTCCAAACCTCCATTCCCCACCCCATTCCACAAGAAGCATTCATCTGTCCACACCCTTCCCTTTGAGCTTTTCAACTTCCTTTCTTCCAGTTTGAACCCTTATTCTTAAGCCCTTTTTTCTGTCAACTGACAAGCATCAAGGTACCTGCTTTGTACCAATTCCTAACAAGCAACATGTGCTTTTGTCTCCTTTGCATCCTGTTTTTAACAATCCAAATTTCTTCAAAGAAACTGCAATGAAATTTCAAAGTGGCAATGACCACTTTTCTCTCCTTTTTGTCAGCATTATCTTTGGCATTTTACTCATTTTCCAATCACATATATTAGGACCTCTAGTATGCAATGAATATAAACTGTGTCAGAATGCATATATGACAAACCACAAAACAGGTTACCAAGATCAAAGTTGTATCACCAATCAATAGTATACTTTCAATTGGCTCAAATATGAAAGAGCACCTGTAACTACAAAACATGTCAACACAATCTCTTGATTTGAAAGCATCATTTGTCACTGGGCTCTATGTCATAAGACATATTTATAGCACTAAAAATTAATGTGCATACACTTATCACAAAGATAGATGACAGAGAAAACTCCCTGTGACTGGCTATGGAGATCAACAGAGTGCTCTGTTAAAACATTTATATGGTGTGTCAAGTTCTCACAAAGCAAGCTTCTTTTCCTGTTTCTCTGTTAGGAGACATCTGTATTCCTACTGAGAAACTGAAGGATCACTACCCAGGAACAATGCCAAATGCATTAAAAGTTAATAAGAAGAAAAATTAACCCCATGGTAATGTTCCATCTCTTGTTTCATAAGCTTTATGACATATACACGTCACACAGCTGCCCTACTAAAACTTCAAAGCCTCAGCATTTGCTCTGAAAAAGAAAAGGCCAAAAAATAAATCATTCAATATGCCCAGAGTTCTGCAAGCAGAAGGACTTTAATTGGTAAACTTTCATTGTATAAGCTGTATACTGCTATTCTTGCTGTAAATATCATGAACATCTAATTATATGCTATTTCTAACTAGTTGTCAATCAAAAAAATGTACAAAATGCCACTATCAACCACACATGTACTACTTTCTTCGAATAAATATTTCCTTCTACTCGATCACCATGAAAAAAATGAAACTGTTATTTGCATGGGGCACTTCAGAAAACAAATCAGTACAGGAATAAAGAGGCATGCACTTCCTCTTTACTATATACATTTTAGTAGATACATCAACACTGGAATGAAAGTACAAAGTAGAATACACCAGACTTTCATTCAACATAATGTGGGGGAGGACACTAATCCACTCTGCTTTACGCTTTGTCATCTATCCAGATATTCAACCAGCAATGCTGTGAAGCACGGAATCCATTATTAACTATAATGAGGTCTATTGAGCACTTACTACATGCCAAGTCTAGGCTCCCTCCCTAAAAAGTAGGTTTCATTATCCTCACTTTGTAAATTCACAAAGTGATCAGATGTAACCACTCCAAACCATATCCAGTGAGAAACGGAGCCAGGATTCAAACTCAAGTCGGCCCAACTAGGGCATGTCCACTGACACTTAAGTTTTCTTAATACATTTTATTATAGTTAAGATTACTCTGGGGTTTAAAAATCCTTCCAGTGTATGACCCAGCAGAGAAAATAAAAGCACAAATAAAAACAACCTTAATTTTAAGCAGTGTGTTTCACTTCTCTATGAGATGAGATACACAATTAGCTAACATATAAAACATATAATGAAACACAAAGGAGGAAGGCGGAGCAGGAAGAGGTAATTCCCGGCAAAAGCAGGAGCCAATGTGAGCAACGGCAAATCGGCAAACAAGCCAGGTATAGTTCAGGGAATAACAAATGGAACAGAGTCTGTGAAGGCACACGGTGAGAGAAATGGCCTAAGAGACGGATTGGAGACACACTTCATGGCTCTCGCATGCCCTGGAAAGCACTGAGTGTCACAGAGACAATGAGTCGTTTAAGGGTTCTAGGAGAGGATACACAAGACAGACTTTTGCAAAAATTCATCTTCATAGAATCAATTCAAATTACCCCATGCACACTGCTAACAAGTTAAATTCCTCTTCTACCTGACAGATAAAAATGAAGCAATCTGAATGCAATGCTCCCTTGTGCCTCCCATCTTCTCCTCCTTCCTCATTGTCAAAGTTAAGGGAATCCCAGGGAGGACCCTATCCTTTGCCTCCTCCTCTGGCTTGGCTCTTTAAATTATTTTGAATCTTTTCTCCTATGCAGGCGCCATCCTCTGAGCCTTCAAAATACATAAGTATCTGCCATTTGGGGGGAAAAAAGTAACACACACCTTTTCACTTTCAAATCACACCAATGAGTGATCTGTCCTCATTGCTGCATCCTTTGTTGCCTTTAATGTAGTAGTTTAGCTTCTGTTCCCATTTAAATCTTTAAGAAACACACCAGAGTGCCATTAATAGCCCACTGAATGCAATGGAATTTACTCAGCCTTCACCAACTTGCCTGAACATTCAATACTATCACCTTCTTCATCTTGAAGTTTTCTTCCTTTGACTTTTGTGGCTGCCTCTCCTGGTTTCTGTCCTAACTGACCATCCTTTTCTGTTTCTCATTCCTCTACTTGCCTTCCAAATATGGGTACTGAATTCCCAAGGCCTATGGCCAGTGCCATAGGAATAATTATATCTCTGCCCTGTACTGATTCTCCTCAGCTCAAGTCCCAAACTTAAAACTGTGGGGAAGATGAAAACACCAGTCAAGTCTGGTACAGACTTAGTTTAAAAAGGGCAGGATAAAACTTTAGAAAGGCAGATTGTGGAGGGCATCATGTGCCAGTGAGGGTCAGTGACGGCTGCTGAGGAGAGAAGTCACTTGTTCAAAGTAATGTATGCAGAAAGTTAGCCTGGCAAGACTGTCAAGGATGGATTTAAAAGCAGGAACAGAGGCAGGGACAACCACTCAGGTAAGCCTTGGGGGAGACACAAACAGGAACTAGTGTGCAACAGTGGAAACAGGAAGGGGAGGTTCTATGAGAGTCTGAGTTGAATGAACAAAGAGACATCAGCTGTTCAGGTCCCCTCTCATCAATCAGCCAGTCCCTAACAGGCATTACCTTCCTCCTGTGTCCTTGCACAGGGCTGTGTAATGCGACTACTCCCACCACCCACATACAGTCCCTGTTTTGAAGGAACATGCAAGCCAAGTAGGCAAGACAGGAAAAGAAATCCAGCCTCTTTTTTAAAACCTCATAAAACAGTGGGGCGCCTGAGTGGATCAGGGGGTTAAAGCCTCTGCTCAGGCCCTGATCTCAGGGTCCTGGGATCAAGCCCCACATCAGGCTCTCTGCTCAGTGGGGAACCTGCTTCCTCCTCTCTATCTGCCTACTTGTGATCTCTCTCTCTATCAAATAAATAAATAAAATCTTTTTTTAAAAAAATCATAAAACAGTAAGCAAAATAAGCTACCAAAAGACAATCAACAATGAACAGGGCTTCTATCCAATTAGATAGGAAAGTAATAATAGGGAAAGTATGAAGTACTTCACATTACCTGGTCAAGTCTCTGGAATAACTGCACAGCAATAAAAACAGAGAAGATTCTGAATCATTATCATTCAAGGTCTATAATTAGCTAAGTTTATAATTATAGTGTTCAATTTAGTCTTCACACCTAGCCCGCTTCCAGGCATACAGCAAATATAAATCTCCAAAGAATTGTGGGGCAACAAAACTCACTTCCCCTCTAATACCCTCACCTGTGAAATCCTGGGATTGATTTGTGAGGCCTGAATGAGTATAAGGTAAAGGGCAAATCATCTGGGCAATTTATTGAAAACACATGTTCCCCGGTCCCATGCCTATAAATTCTGACTTAGAAATCTGTGTTTTTAGGTAATTCTGATGTACATAGTAAGTACAGGTCACACTTAAAAACATTCTTAAAGGTGGTCTGCAAAATTTAAAGTTACACAGATGCAGTTTCTATGGTATTTGGTCACCTCTAACCTAATAAAAATATTTATTTTGGGGGCCTCTGGGTGGCTCAGTCGGTTAAGCGTCTGCCTTCAGCTCAGGTCATGATCCCAGAGTCCCAGGATCTAGCCCCACTTTGGGCTCCCTGCTCATTGAGGAGTCTGCTTCTTCTCCCCTGACTCACGCTCCTCTTTCTCACTCACTCTGTCAAATAAATAAATGAAACCTTTAAAAAAAAAAAATACTGATTTTTCTGAAGTCCAATTTATGAAATACTCATATATGTGACTGTACATTACTAGACTTAATCTCAGAAACACATTTCAGTTGCAATGTTTATATACCTTCAGCTTACCTAAGTGTTAGGTCAGCACAATAATAAAAATCCTAGGGAAAATCTCGGGCAAAATAAACTCAACAAGGGAAAACCCAGTGGAGCAGTTTTCTCAAAAGCCTATGTTAAGCCAAGAAGTTATTCTCTTAATTTATATTTTCATAATTCTTTCCCATAAACAATTGATTTCTCTTGTGTTTTCTGAAAGCAGGAATCCCAAGTTTTCAGTGACTACTGATACAGTTCTGTTTAAGTCTTGCCAGAGACCACAGCTTTCCTAATCTCTGTTGAGCCTTTTACCCTTGGCTTTGCAAATATGATTAACAACCTACCCCGACACCAAACAATGTTCATACACTTAACAATTTGGCCAGTGCTTCTGAAGATGAAATACAGTGCTGAGGAATCCAAGGTCACAGGCAGGATTCTCTGTCAAGGCACATTTGTCCTGCTTTGTCCCTCTATCCCACTGATACCCACATGGAAGTCATCACCCACACAGTCACCAGAACCTAATATATACTCTTTACTGATCTTGTCCACAATACACTGCAAGGCCATTCCTACCTGATACTTTATGAGTCCAAATTGCTTTTTATAAGTTTAGCACTGGACTACTTCCACAAAGCAAACTAGACTTCCATGATGTCAGATCAGGAGGAAGTTCCTCAAGATAACAGTCAAGCTACCACCATTCCATCCTGTACACTGGAAAAGTAGAACATTGAATGATTTCTGAATATAAACAGTGATAAGATCTCAGAATTCAGTAATGGAAAGCATACCAGCTTGCAGTCTGGAGATCTAGTCATTGAGCCCAGCCTTATGACCTCAGATAGCTCTGAGCCTCAATTAAGGAGAGTCCAGTAAGATGATCTCTGAGGTCCCTCAGAGGATCTAAAATCCATGATCTATGACTCTCTTACCAAAAATCATCTTTAAGGGGCGCCTGGGTGGCTCAGTGGGTTAAAGCCTCTGCCTTCGGCTCAGGTCATGATCGCAAGGTCCTGGGATGGAGCCCCACATCGGGCTCTCTGCTCAGCAGGGAGCCTGCTTCCCCCCTCTCTCTGCCTGTATCTCTGCCTACTTGTGCTCTCTCTCTCTCTGTCAAATAAACAAATAAAATCTTTAAAAAAAAAAAAAATCATCTCTAATGCCAACTGAGAAGGGCACTCCCCATGCCTGCAGCAAGCCTGCTGTCCCCACCCACAGGGCCAGTATGTGGGTCTCTCAAGTCCACTTAGGCTTCAACATCCAGTCTGAGCCTCATCCTCCTTCTGACTGCGCCCATGGTTCTCCTCCTCCCACGTGGGCCATGTGGCCTGTGACACTCACACAACACTACCCGTCAGTAGCCGACTTTCCTCTACAGCTACATCAAACTCGATAATGAGTATGAAGCATGGCAGAGTGTCAGGCACTCAACAGGTGCTCAATAAACATTAACCACTCATCTCTTCCACCTTTTTATAAAAATAATGATCTCTTATTTTGTAACTTTTCACTGCAAATCTTATTTCCCACATAAACTCTCTATTCTTTAATAAGTACCCATTATTCCCATCCATATACAGCCCTACACTTTCATATGTTCAGTACTTATTAAAAGAAAAGATCTTTCATCACCCATTCTAAAGTTTGAGGATTTCATCTCCCTGCTAGTAACCATGCACTGTCCTAGGTTGTTTCAGTACTGGTCCATTTCCACCACAATTTCAAAATTATTATTTAAAATAATTCAATTAATTGGGGCACTTGGGTGGCTCAGTGGGTTAAAGCCTCTGCCTTCAGCTCAGGTCATGGTGTCATGGCCCTGGCATCGAGCCCCGCATTGGGCTCTCTGCTCGGCAGGGAGCCTGCTTCCCCCTCTCTCTGCCTGCCTCTCTGCCTACTTGTGATCTCTCTCTCTGTCAAATAAATAAATAAAATCTTAATAAAATAAAATAAAATAATTCAAGCAAATAAGCATATGAAAAGATATCCCACATGTCATTAGGGAAATGCAAATTAAAATGACTAGATACCACTACACATTACCGTTACCCAATAAAATGGCCAAAATACAAACAAAAACAATACCAAATGTTGGCCAAGATGTGGAACAACAGGAACTCTCATTATTAACAGAATAGTGGGAATGCAAACTGGTACTTTGGAAGAGAATTCGATTTTTTCTTACAAAACTGAAGATTTTCTTACCATAATCCAGCAATCACATTCCTTAGTATTTACTCTAACGAGCTGAAAACTTATGTCCACAGAAAAACCTGCTTACAGATGTTTATAGCACTTTCTATTCATAACTGCCAAAACTTGGAAGCAACCAAGATGTCCCTCAGTAGGTTAATGGATAAATAGTAATACATTCAGAAGACGGACTATTATTCAGCACTCAAAAGAAATGAGCCATCAGCCATGAAAAGATATGCAGGAACCTTGAATGCATATCCAAGGGCAGGCTGCTTCAAAATGTGCCACTCTGGCACACTGATTATTCTGAATAAAAGGTACTACAGAGACATCCTACCTAAGAAGGATATTCAGACCCTCCTCCATCGCCCTAAAAGCAGAAACTAAATCTCCCACAGAAAAGCTACCCTCAGGGCACTTGGATGGCTCAGTCAGTTAAGTATCTGCCCTCACCTCAGGTCATGATCCCAGGGTCCTGGGATCAAGCCCCACATCAAACCCCACACTGAACCCCACAACGAGCCCCCCATCAAGTCCCACATCGAGCTCCCTGCTCTGCAGGGAATCTGCTTCTCCCTCTTCTTTTGCCTCTCCTCCCCTCACTTGTGTTCTCTTTCCTTCTCTCAAATAAATTAACAAAACCTTTAAAAAGAAAAAAAAAAAAAAAAGCTACCCTCCCTGTACCAGAAGCTAAAGGGACATCCTTATCACCAGAGATGGGAAATTTAGAGTCCAGAATGCTGTATAAACAATCCTTGTTACTTTTTACAAATTTAGTACCCCAGCCCAAATTCTGTTTAGAATTCCTTACTAATGGACACTCCCAAAATAAAGTTTTCTTTGTCCTGTCAATTCCTTGCAGATTTATTGTTCCTTTGTCTGAAAAGTATAAAAACTGCCTGCCTCAGTCATTTCTTTCTCAATTTCCTTACTGTGCCTCTGTGTGCGCGTAATAAAACTTTGCTTATTTCTCCTGTTAATCTGTTAAGACAGATTTAAATTTAATTCTCAGTCCAGCTGGAAGACCTTAATGGATAGAAAATAATTTTTCCTTCCCTTCAAACCAATCTCAAAAGGCTATACATTGTGTAACTCCAACTATATGATACTCTGGAAAAGGCCAAATTATGGAAACAGTAACAAGATGAGTGGTTGCCAGGAGTTGGGGTGGAAGGGAGGAACAAACAGAAGGCACACAGAGGATTTTAGGGCAGTGAAAATATTCTGTATATGATAATGATGGATACATGCAGTTGTACATGTGTCCAAACTCATAGAATATAGAACATCAAGAGTGGAGTCAAAGGTAAACAGGGGACTCTGGGTGATTATGATGTGTCACTGTAGGCTCACCAACTGTAACAAATAAACCACGTTGGTGGGGGATTCTGATAATGGGGGAGGCTATGCATGGCGGTGGGGGGAGGGGGCAGGGGATATAGGAGAAATCTCTGTACTTTCTCCTCAATTTTGCTGTGAACCTGAAACTGCTCTAAAAAAAAAAACTGTCTTTAAAAATAAAGATAAAAAATAACACAGGGGGCGCCTGGGTGGTTCAGTGGGTTAAAGCCTCTGCCTTCGGCTCAGGTCATGATCTCAGGGTCCTGGGATCAAGCGCCACATCGGGCTCTCTGCTCAGCATGGAGCCTGCTTCCCCCTCTCTCTTCCTACTTGTGATCTCTCTCTGTCAAATAAATAAATAAAATATTTAAAAAAATAATAATAATAACACAGGCCACTTTCTTTCAAGAAACCTCTAAACTTGAGACCTTTCTCAGAACAAAGATAAAAGTATATCCTGACCGAAAGTGTGAAAGAAAAAAAGCCCCCTTTTGTCCCAAATGTAAAATAAGCATCTGTTTTCAAAGCCAGACTGGAAGCAGTGACCAGCCGTTCAGTTAACTCCAGCAGAAGATGTGCCAGCTTTACAAACACCACACCATTGTGCATAGAGGGACCTTTGGTGTGTGAGAAGGCAGCAGCACTGGCACCCAGGGCAACAACACAGAGCTGTGTTCCTCAGCCCATGAAGAGAGGGCTGAAGGGCTCCAGATGTGCCGCCCATGAACCAGGTTTCTCTATTAAGTGACGCAACAGACAGCATGTACAGAACCCCAGATAGAGACAATGTGGGCAAGAGCTCCCAACAGACTAGCCAAATGAGCTTCAGCCTCACTCCACAGAGGTCCCTTTAAAGATATCACCCCAATGTCAACCCAAAAATTCAGGGTCACTTTATTTTTGCCCTGAATGAAGCAGAAAAAATAGACAAAAGATTTATGAATATGTGGATGCTACCTTAAAGCTGCCTTTGTGTAAACGTAAAATCCCTAAAACGTTCTCATCCTGATGAACCACCTTTCACAAATGCCAATTTAGAGGGTAAACTGGCACAACCTTGTGGGGAAGGTGGGAGCAGGTGGCAACAGAGAGCACTTTAGCAATGTACATTAAACAAAACAAAAATCTAAACATATACCTACCCTCTGACTTAGAAATACTAATCCTAAGAATTTCCTAAGGAACAAAGATGTAGACCCAAAATGTATATCTTCTAATGTCTTCTAAGAATTGTACGAAAAATAAAAATTGTCCATAATATAAAAAAGGATGATTAAGTAAATGATGGCAGAATCATAAAACAGAATATCATACACTGATTAAAAATGATGAGACAGAAGTATGTTTAATGACATGGAAAAGTCCAAGGGAAAAATTTCAGTTTTATAATGGTACCCAAAAGGTACCTCTCACACAAGGTAAGGAAACAAGGGCAACGAAACAAGTAACACTTGTTTCCACAGCAAGTCAGTCGAAACCCAGGTGGAGATTTTACATTGAAAAATGGACAATTCAGTTACCCTATGAATGGCTCTGTCCATTCCCTTCCATCACACTTACACTGGCATTCAAAGCACACCACTCAAGGAACCAGCAATGACAGCCCAAGACCTGTGTTATCCAACAACAGCCATGAGCCATGTATGGCTACCTACATTTAGGTTCTTTAAAATTAAAAAAAATTTGGGGCGCCTGGGTGGCTCAGTCTTTAAGCGGCTGCCTTCGGCTCAGGTCATGATCCCGGAGTCCTGGGATCGAGCCCCGCATCGGGCTCCCTGCTCTGTGGGAAGCCTGCTTCTCCCACTACCATTCCCTCTGCTTGTGTTCCCTCTCTCGTTGTGTTTCTCTCGGTCAAATAAATAAAATCTTTTAAATAAATAAATAAATAAATAAATAAATAAAATTTTAAATTCAGTTCCTCGGTCACACTACCCACATTTCAAGTACTCAATAGCCACATGTGGCCAGTGACTACCATATTAGACAGCACAGATATGGAACACTTCCATCATCATAGAAACTCTACTGGAGGGCACTGCCCTAGAACAAAAGGATAGGCTCAAAGAAGATAAAACAGGGCTTAACTAATAAAGAATGGAAGTGCATGCAGCCCAAGCTTCCAGGCTGGTGTCCACATGAAGCTGTCACCTGGCCTCTAGAGCAACTGCTGTAAAACTGCAAACTCTCATCTGTTAACAGAGATGCCGGCAATAACTTATAAAAAACATAAAGTATGCATCTAAGTGAAATCCTTTGAAGCAGAAACCTACAAATGTAAACCTTAGTCCAATGATACACAAGAGTTCTACACTGTTCTTGGGAATGAATCCCATTCATTCCAAAAACAAACATTTCTTAAATTTAGATCCAAATCAGTATTAAAGCATTTGATCACTCACCTTGTATATGAAGGCCCAAATCACATGCTGCTTTTTGCAAAATAAAAGAATCTAGTTTATTCCCAAAAAGCAAATCATCCCATCAAGAAAACATATGTGTAACAAGCTAAAAGAAAATTACTATTTTTTGGAAAGCCAATGACCTCACTGAGATGCACTTAGTGCACATATGTACACGAATTGATATCTTTGCATGTATCTACACATATAAACACAGAAAATGAGAAGGAAGAAGGTATGAATTTACTAAACACTCTTAACACAGCATCTTCATCCGCCTGAGATACATCAATTCTTAATTTTTCAGGTCAATGAACACGAACAAGGAACTCAACCATCTAAAGAGAAGAGAATCTCTTCCCATTCCCTACAACAAACAAACGTCTTCTATCCAGTTTTGTGATACACTAATAATTCTGTAGCTGATAAATCAACTTAATCATTTTTAACTTATTTTGAGAGAATTTTCAGATTACAGAAGAACTGTAAAATTTCAGAGTTCTCATACTTTTCACTCAGTTTCTCCTAAGGTTAATAACTTATACAGGCAGAATATAATTTTCAAACTAACATTAATACTACTAAAGATCTTATTTAGATTAATAATTATTTTCTTTTTATCTCATATTACACTTATCTGGAAATTTCTTTTTTCTTTTTTTTAAGATTTTATTTATTTATTTGACACCCAGAGAGAGAGACAGCAAGACAGCAAGAGAAGGAATATAAGCAGGAGGAGTGGGAAAGGCCCACTAAGCAGGGAGCCTGATGCAGGACTCAATTCCAGGACCCTGGGATTGTGACCTGAGCCGAAGGCAGACGCTTAACAACTGAGCCACCCAGGCGCCCCTGGAAATTTCTAACATACAAAAATTAGTGGGGGCAAAAGAGAACTGACAACTCAAAAGCCAGAGAAGTTAACCAAAAACATCTCAATTTGCAATAGGTAACCCAGCGGGAGGTAATCCTGACAGTAACAGCATACAAATAAAAGACCATTTTAGCTCTGGTTATTTATTCCTCTGTGGCTTCTACTTTGTGGAGTTTATAATTTATTCAATTGGTAGTAAGAAGCACGGAAAGTCTCATTTGTTAAGCACAGAAGAAATAAATCTAGGGTTTCTTCTGACATTAAGATATTAACACTGCAGTAAAATAGTCAACCACTCATCCTACCCAAGTCTTTACATCATGAAGACAGTCAGACATATATGTGTAAATACATATCTTTTTCTTTTCTAGTCGAGTATCAAATTTATCTTACTTTTGCTTTCAATTTCAAATGCCCTCCAGAAAAATAATCAATGTCCTCCAGGAAAGATAAGCTATCTTATTTATACTCCATAAACCTCACCAGCTCAATAAACATTACCAGGTAGGTCTGAGACAGAACTGACTTTTAAGTATGAAGCCCAGTGATAAAAATCTTTCACCTGTATTTGGAATTTTCCACCTTCCAAAGCATTAACACCTAAATTTCAACCTGATGCAAAATACATTTAAGTTGACTATTAAACATATCCTAACTGACTAGTCTCACAAACATATACATGATATACTTGGGATTTACACCAGCACTAGGAGAACTCACAATAAAAAATTTCCACATTTGGAGTTCCTGGGTGGCTCAGTCAGTTAAGCATCTAACTCTTGATTTCAGCTCAGGTTATGATTTCAGAGTCGAAAGACTGAACTAACTCTGTGTAGGGCTCCACACTAGACATTGAGCCTGTTTGAGATTCTCTCTCTCCCTCTCCCTCTTCCCCTCATGGTCCTGGTGTGCACTCTCTCTAAAACTAAAAAAAAAAAAAAAAAAAAAAAAATTTCCACATTTCAACAAGGGCCCAACTGTCACTTAGAAACCATTCCCCAGATTTATGCAGCCTTTGCTTTGGTAAAGACCTCAATTTGTAAAAGAAGATTTTTTTTTTTTTTAAGATTTTTTTTATTTTTTTTGATAGAGAGAGAGTGCACACAGAAACAGAGGGGAGGAGCAGAGGGAGAGAGAGAAGCAGGCTCCCTACTGAACAGGGAACCAGATGTGGGGCTCCATCCCAGGACCCTGAGATCGAGATCTGAGCTGAAGGCAAGAAGCTTAACTGACTGAGCCACCCAGGTGCCCCAAAGAAGCTTTTTTAAACTGTATTAATTACAACACAGAGTTAATAGGCTTATGTATAAAGAACCCATATTTTTGGAAAAACACGAACACAGCTAGAAAAAATGAAGCACAAAATCAAAATTCACAGAGGTGAATTGCCTAATAAGCAGACTAATGGAGGTAATGTTACTAAAGCTGACTTTCACATAAGAATTCAAAACTTTGGGGTACCTGGGTGACTCAGTGGGGATCCAACCCCGGCGTCGGTGTCAGCGTCCGGCTCTCTACTCAGCAGGGAGCCTGCTTCCCCCCTCTCTCTCTGCCTGCCTCTCTTGCCTACTTATGATCTCTCTGTCAAATAAATCAATAAAATCTTAAAAAAAAAGAATTCAAAACTTTTTAGAAATATCATCTTTATTATTTTACACTACTGTGAACATGAATTCAAAGATTATCCTAATAATGACTCTCCCACCACATATTTTTAAATCAGCCAAATGCATAACATTTTTAACCAATTTAAAAACATATATCTGGTGGTCAAAAGCAACCTTTTGGTATATCTAATTACACAGGGGACAAATAGGATGCAAAATTTAGTCAACTTTCTGTTATTGGTGTTGATGTAGAACAACATGAATAACCTAAACACAGGAATAAGAAAAACTTCTATTAAATCTGAATACCTCAATTTCACCCCTGCACGTCTGTTCTCTTGGTCCAAAGGATGGGAAATTATGGGTGAAAGGGTTAAAAGACCAGAAATCATGAGATATGAGATCAAGGGTTCCCAAACCACCAAGACTGCTGTAACACACATCTCTCATCAAGTAAACTGGCTATAAATTTGGATCCTTCCATCATCTCTTCGACACCAATCTGGGAATGGGAACATTCAGATCTTTCCACATTACTTGAATTTGAAAATCATATTCTTAGTAGGAATCTATAAAATGAATTTTGGAAAAACTATCACTTACCACTGAAAAAGACTGTATAAACCTCCCTAAACTCAAAAATTTTACCCTCTCCCTTCTCAAAGCCAATTCTTCCTCCTTACTTCTCCACCTCCCTACACTGACACAGCATTCATCCAATCTCCAAAGATTCAGGGTCAACTCTGAATCCTCCCTCTCTCTTACACCTTTAGGCACAAAATTATATTGCTGCCTCTGTCATTTCTTTCAACAATGATTGCATAACTACTCAGTGTCAGGTGGGTGGGGAATACAAAGACTTTTGTAAAAGCCTTTGCTCTAACTCTTAGCACATTTGCAGTGTCAGAGTTGGGGGAGAGGAGTATGGCAGCAGCAAGAGAGCTTCTATGTATAACTTTCTTTTCATTCCAACTATCCCACAGTCAGACATTCTCAGTGAACCAGTGCAACTGATCTCAACGGTTCCAATCTTTTCCCATGCCTGTCAAGTTCTCATATCTTCCTGGGACCACTTTGAGCAAGTGAGCCTATTACCCAAAAAACCTGACACTCCTTAACTTGGCATTCAGGACCCTACATCAAATGAACTCATTAGGCTACAACAGACCCAAGACTTGTCCAGACTATTCTACCTCTCTCCTGAGAATAAACTGACTCCGTTCGCCAGGACCCAAATAAATCCTGTAGTTTCCCACCCACCTTTCCTATTGTCATTCCCCTTCTACCTGAAAGGTCTTAAGTTCTTCTATTCATAAGAACCACCCACCCAAAAGACCAAGCCCAATCCATTATTCCATGAAGCCGTCTCAAATTACATGAGGCAAAAGTTCTCTCTTCCACCTATGACATCTTATAGCATATTTTTTTGGGTTTGATTTTAGCACCTACTTTTGTAATAACTAATGTGGTACTTATGACACAGTGCCTTAAATGATAAGGTGTATACTTCTATCTTTCACGATTAGAATTTCACAACCTATTCGAATTTAGTAATCTAGAAATCAGTGGCCATTTCTCATGTTTCTTTATAATACTTCTGTATTTAATATAATATTGTGCTCCTCAGTAGACGTTCAATATTATTTTTTAATGAATTAATGAAGATTTCAGGAAGCAAACTGACAATTCTCAAACCCATATTACAAATTACCTACATATACCTGAAAAATAACATATAGTTTTTAGTTTTTTTAATTCCTGCCTACTATGTATCAAGTTTTATTCCTGTGCCTCAAAAAGGCAAAAGATGGGGCAGGCACCCAGGTGGCTCAGTCAGCTAATTGTCTGCCTTCAGCTCAGGTCATGATCCCAGGGTCCTGGGATCAAGCCCCCAACATCAGGCTCTTTGCTTAGGAGGAGCAAGGAAAGGAGCCTGCTTCTTCTTCTCCCTCTACTCCTCCCTCTACTGCTTCTTCTGCCACTCTCCCTGCTTTGTGCTCTCTCTCTCTCAAATAAATTAATTAAATCTTTAAAAAAAAAAAAGGCCAAGAACTTTTAGAAATATGTCCTAAGGAAATGCCTCCAAAGACATTAGAATAAAATATATCGGGCGCCTGGGTGGCTCAGTCGTTAAGCATCTGCCTTCGGCTCAGGTCATGATCCCAGGGTCCTGGGATCGAGCCCCGCATCGGGCTCCCTGCTCGTCAGGAAGCCTGCTTCTCCCGCTACCATTCCCTCTGCTTGTGTTCCCTCTCTCTCGCTGTGTTTCTCTCTGTCAAATAAATGAAAATCTTTAAAAAAATATATATATATTATTATTTATGAGAGTTTATTTTTCCCCACTTTTATTTTATTTTTTCAGTGTTACAAGATTAATTGTTCATGCACCACACCCAGTGCTCCATGCAATACTGTGCCCTCCTCAATACCTACCACCAGGCTTGCCCAACTCCACACCCCCACCCCTCCAAAACCCTCAGTTTGCTGCTCAGAGTTTTTAAAAAGAAAGAAAAACCTAAAGAACAAAATCTAAATCTAAGAATTCAACGCTACCATAATTAGTACTGTCATAATTAAATAGAGAACTGATATACCTGGGGCACCTGGGTGGCTCAGTCAATTAAGTGTCTGCCTTCAGCTCAGGGTCCTGTGATCAAGACCCCTGTCAAGGCTCCCTGTTCAACGGAGAGTCAGTCTGCTTTTCCTTCTCCCTCTGCCCCTCCCTTGCTCATACTCTTTCTCTCCCTCCCTCTCCATCTCTCTCAAATAAATAAATAAAATCTTAAAAAAAGAAAGGTACAACCTATAGTAATATCATGTTAGAAGATTGTTTAGAATTATTAGAATTTTATAGTAAGAGAAAAAGAAACAGAGTAACACAGTAACAGCACAACCCCAATATGAAAGAAATATACATCTACATCTATGTAAACAAAATACATGTTTTTGAGAGAATACAAACCATTGAATAAACAAATGAATAAATACCGGCATTTTGGTAATCTCCAACCACATAAACCTGCCTTCTGATGCACAGACCTGTATTTTTTTTATTTCTTAAAAGATACATCCATCTAAACATATCATTAAGGTGTTCTTGTTCATTTTAATATAAAATAATAGTGAAAATACTTAAAACAAGCACTGCTCTGGATAGTGGGATTATAGACAGTATTTTTCTATAAACTTCTCTAAATTTTCTACAGTGAATATACTGCTTCTACAATCAAGGAAATAACAAATGTTGTCTTTTAAAACAAAATCATTCACTTTGGTCTCATAAAAGTAAATATGACATGGCAATCCAGCTTCTGGATCAATCTGACTCACATTTAAGATTAAGTGACAATACAAACTGACGAAAAATTAAGTTTCAAAACACAGATCCTTCCAGCAACTCCATTTCTGGATATATACCCAAAAGAATTAAAAGCAAAGACTCGAGCAGATATTTGTACACCCATGTCTGCAGAAGCATTATTCACAATAGTCAAAAGACAGAAATAGCCCAAATGTCCATCAATAGAGTGGAAAAACAAAATGTGATATATAGATAATAATGGACTATTATTTGGCCTTAAAAAGGAATGAAATTCTGACAGATGCTGCACCATGCATGAACCTTGAGGACAGAATGCTAAGGTAAATAATCCAGTCACAAAAGACAAATATCTTATATGGGGCACATACCTGAGGTACCTGGAATAGTCAGTCAGAGACAGAAAGCAGAAAGGTAGTTGCCAGGGGCTGAGAAGGGGGAGATAGGAAGTTATTATTTCATAAGTACAGGGTTTCAGTTTAGGAAAATGAGAAAGTTCTGGGGAAGGATGGTGCTGATGGCTGTACAACAATGTGAATGTATCTAAGTGGTTCTGAACTATACCCTTAAAAATGGTTAAGTTTTATGTCACCTATAATTTTGCCACATTTAAAAACACACACACATAGTTGTTTACAATGAGACGATGTCTACAGAAGTCCAATGGCTCTGGATATATCAAGGATAGCTTAACCTAGGATTCTCCAACAAACAACATCTATGAATTTAGACTGGATATAAAGAGTAGGGTAGACAGAAAAAAGGCCCTGAGAACTCCTGAGAATCACCTCATTCACATTCACACAACAGCTTATTACAGAACAGACCTGTACACAGGTGGGACAGGACAATGGAAGAAAACAACTGGGTGAATGACAATCAGAGGCGATATAATTATTTTGTATGGAGGTATCAATTACACCACAAAGTGAAAGAGATGCAGAAGAATCTGCCGTGGTGCCCCAGACACCCTGCATTTATCCAAACAGGCCACGTAGGCAAGGTCTGAACCACAGTTAATATGACTTGGAGGAATATCTTATGATCTTCCTGTATCACAAGAAGGGGGTGCTGGTCAAAGGAGGCGCTAAGACTATCTTAGGCCATCTGGGATGCTATCACAAAGTATCACAGGCTGGGTAGCTTATAAACAACAGAAATTTATGTCTCACAGTTCTGGAGGCAAAAGTCCAAGATCGGGGGCCAGCATGATTGGGTGAGGGCCCCTTTCTGTGTTGCAGACTTCTCACCGTGTCCTCACATGGTACCCGGAGCTAGGGATCTCTTTGAAGTCTCTTTTATAAGGTACTAATTGCATCTGAGGGCACCATCCTAATAACTTAAGTTCCTCCCAAAGGTTCTACCTTCCAATACTATCACATTGTGCATTAGGATTACAACACATGAATGCCGTGGGGGCCAACATTCAGACCATAGAAGAGGCCATCTCCCACAAACTTCCCTGTCTCTCTGATGGCTGTCATGAAACAGGTTCTCACTGCATCGTGGGTTCTGGTGAAGTATAGGGCTCTCTACACACTTGTCCACTCCACAACCAAATAGAGTTCCAAAATATAAACACACTTAACTGCAATCTAGACTTGGCTTCATGGCAGTGGCGTATTGCATGACACAGGCAATCACTGGCCTCTCTTATTTCAGTGTCACTCTGTTTGGTGTGCTGGGAAAGGACTACAGGAAGCGAACACCTTTGGCTTATTCTTCTTTTCTCTGTGTGTAGGTAATCAACCACCTAAATCAAAAAGTGATTTTGTTGTATCTTTACTGATCAAATCAGTCAGGCCTTTGCCTTGCCTTGTCTTGTGTGAGCTCAACAAGTAGTCACAATGGACACCAAGTTCTTGAGACGACTGCTACAAACCAAATGGTACTCTTTACATGAGAACAGGATAAAGCAGACAGTTACCAAATTCACCTTTTCAATTTCACTTGTTCTTATGTGCAGAACGGTCTTGTCTTCCTCCAATAAACCCATCCTTAAGAGTAGAGACATGTTCTCTTCTACTTACCTGTATAATTTTATCAGCTCCAGGTGGATAGCTTTATGCACAATTGCTGACCATCTCACACAATGTTATTTTGCCTCTGAGCCACAAGTAGATAAGGTGCTTCATAGAAACAACAAGCAAAATCACAACAGTTTAAGAAAAGAGAGACTTATTTAAGGCCACATTTTCAGGCATCATGATTTGCTACTGTTGTTACTGTGATGTTCTGTACAGGAAAACATTACATCCATATTTTTTTAAGGGGGAAGAAACCTTTTTTCCAAACCAAGATTAGAATTATTTCTACAAAGCAAATATTCTGCCAGAAACTAAGGAAGTGCTCGGGAATGATAAGGACTTATCTAAAGAACACAGTTTGGAAAGGAACCAGTTTGAAGAGCCTCCCACCAACCAAACCTGGGACAATTTAAGCAACAAAAAATAAGAAGAGATTACAACTCACCAAATAACATAAGAATCCATTACTTCATACTGATAATTACACAAATGGGGAGAAGGAAGAGCTCTTCCTTACAGTGCCTACCAAAAATAGAGAAGAAACTAAAAAATTATTAACGGACATTACAACTAATGAATGAAAAGTTTGATAAGAAATAGAATACTTACATGTCTCATTCTCCCCACAAATTACTTATTATTATTCATTAAAGTTATATTACACTGAAGAAACCTGAATGGTATCACCCCTTAACCAAGCAACAAAGTTAACATCACTGAAGCTGAGACGAACAGATAGCATGTGCCTCTTGATATGACACATCACTTCTGCAATATTCCTGCCAAAAGTGTATATACAACCTGAATGTAATCAAGAGAATGCATCAGACAAACCCAAATTGAGTGATATTTTACAAAATAACTGGCCTGTGCCCTTTAAAAATGCCAAGACTATAAAACACAAAGAAATATTATTAGATGTTGAATGAATGCAGTATCACTATTCGTTCAAATACTTACTGAGCACCTACTATGTGCCAAGGACTGCTCCAGGTAATGGGAATATCATGATAGACAATATAGACATAGTCCCTATCCTCACAGACTTTATATTCTGGTGGGGGGGGGGGGGGACATTTCAACAAATAGGCCAACAGAGTGAAGTGAGAAAATGATGGAGCTGCCATAGTGGTGAGAGGATTCCTTCCTCTGGATTGTGTTTCTAGAAACAGACCCCCTGAGGAAGATGCCCAGGAGCCAACTAGGTAGGTAATCATCTTCCAGAAGATCTGGCAAAGCAGAAGCAAGAGCAAATGCACAGACCCTAGACAAAGACAAGCTTGGTAGTCTGACACACATCCAGGAAGCCCCTGATGTCACTGTAGAAGGGAGGTTTGTGCAGCAGGCAGGGACAAACACTAAGGACTGTGAGCCATAGGGAGGAGTTTGTGTTTACTCCAACCACAACAGGAGTCAAGCAGGGTTTTAGGCAGGACAGTGACATGGTCAGCTCCGCATTCGTTAAGGAGAGAGAGACAGGATTATAAGAAAGAATAGCCTGAAAAGTGTAAATCGTAAGAAGCAATTAATAATGAGAAGCCAGAGAAATTTGCTCCAACTTCCCAGAGATCTCTGCAACTACAATACAGAGCCTTTCTTCTCTACCAGATTCTAACAGGAAATAGCAGCACTATTACCAAATCTAAATCTACAACAACAGAGTATTATGTGAGTAATACACTGGGATAAATAATGGGAGTAGATTTTTCCAAAGCAGCCCCATCCAGCAAACCTTACTGAAACCAAGTAAGTGGACCCTGCCATAATTAGAATCACTCTTCTGGTCTCCGCATTCGCCCTGCCCCAATGCCACTTGCCTTGCTTCCCTCATCCGTATACCTCACCAGCTTCCCCACTCAAGACTTCTGAGGGCTATCTACCACACAGCAGTTCCAGAGACTACTCTTCCAGTCTCAACTGTTAACCAACAAAACAATGTCTTACCATGTATAAAGTTAAGCATTTGCCCATACTTAATCTGTTTTAACTGAAGCTACAATTGGACTGCTCAAATCACACTCTAAAGACAAAACTCAAAACTGATCACCTGAGTAATCTACAAAGCAAAATGAAAAATACTACAGGAAAGGCTTCCAGTTTCTATCTTCATAATACAAAAATTTTTACAGGTATGTCAAAGTGTGCATTATTTAAAATGTTATGGATGTGGGCACCTGGGTGGCTCAGTCGTTAAGCGTCTGCCTTCGGCCCAGGTCAGATCCCGGGGTCCTGGGATCGAGCCCCGCATCGGGCTCTCTGCTCTGCAGGAGGCCTGCTTCTCCTGCTACCATTCCCTCTGCTTGTGTTCCCTCTCTCTCTGTGTTTCTCTCTGTCAAATAAATAAAAAAAATCTTTAAAAAAAAAAAAAAAGTTATAAAATGTTATGGATGTAAACATGCAAAAATGTTAATAAAAGCCTTATTTGACTCCTTATAATTTATTTAAATCAATTATACCCAAAAGCATAGTGTATGTGAAGACACTAAAGGGGCAGTTTTAGAACAGAACAGAAATGCTAATTTCAAGTTACGTAAACTGCTAAAAAAAAAAATCTAAGATAAGAAAACTGACAGATGTTCACAGCATAAGAATGTTTTGTAAAAAGTGGATGAACCTTGAATTTATGAGCAGCAAGTTCTGAAAGAGAAATAAATCGTAATTTTATTTAAATTTTATTTGTAATTTTATCCAAAACTTACTGATTTCCTAGCTTTTAAGTTAACAAAAGTCTCAAAGACATTTTTGTTTAATATCTTACTATAATCATGCTTTTCTCTGCTAAGGTTTGTTTTTGCAAAATGGGTGCTAATTTATCCCCAACCTGAGTTTTATACAAATTAATTCATTTTAGGTCTACTATTTTGCGAGTATAGTGGAAATACCTTAGGAAAACCAAAACATGGATTTTAAAAACAAATATATGAGAAAATTACTTCTAACTGCCCTTCCCTGGCCTTCCCCAACCATTCACTACCCCCTCCCTTCCTTACCCCTTGTATTCATTCCCCCAACAAACAGCTTCCTATCAAACCCTCAGCCTTGACCTTCACCAGGCCATAAATGACTGAATACCTTTCAGAGGGGAAGCCATCCTATTATCTTATCTAAATGAACTCAATCCTTTCACCTGGGCAATTAAAGCAGAGATTCTAGTCAGTCTTTTGTGGACCTAGAATTGAAGACACTGGGGTAGCCATTTACTACCACAGAGAGAAAAAAAGCTACTTTATAATAAAGATTTACGGAAAAATAAATATGAGACATAAAGATCAGATCAACTAAAACTGATGAGAGAATTTAAAAGTAAAATACTTAAAGAAAGAGCTGCCTCAGTTCCTATAAGCTATCCAACTCCCTATTCCAAGTCCTCGTAAGATTCTTATATTGCCTTCCATAAAATATCTTCATAGACTTCCAATAATTCTTCCCTCTCCCACTCCCCACCCAAATCAGTTTTAGTGGACTTCCACTACAACCAAAGGATCTTAATTAATGCTTGTGGTGAGCAGTGAGCAGCCTCCAATATAGCCTCTAAAGTATCTCTAGGTATTCACACTCTTGTACAATACCATCCCCTTGAATGCAGGTTGGATTTTAGGAACTTGATTCTAACAAACAGCAATGATGGAATGTACTTTCAAACTTACATTCTATAAAGTCAGTGGCTTCCATCTTGCAGGTCTCTCAGGCTCTCTTTCAGATCACTTGCTCTGGGGGGAGGGAGCTACCATGTTGTCTGCTTAAGGAAAGGCCAATATATCAAGGAACTGATGTCTATATCTGACAACCAATGACTGCCTGATGCCATGAACAGCCATTAGAGTGAGTTTGGAAGCAGAATGTCTCCAAGTTGCACCTTGAGAGAACTATAGTCCCAAAAGACAGCTCAACTGCAATCTCATAAGAGATCTGAGCCAACGGCTCCCAGCTAAGCTTTGCCTGAAGTGCTGACCAACAGAAACTGAGAGATATTACTATTGTTCTAAGCTACTACATTTGGGGATAATTTACACAGTTCAATAACTAATATAATTCTCTAAGACATAATTCTCACTCAGATTAACATAATTCTAACTCAAAAAAAAAACTAAGGTGCATCAAGATTAATTTCTTCTTGGGAATATTTAACCTTGTTGTGAGAATGTTATGCTGAGTGAAAAGGCTTTGACTTTCTCCCCCACTCCCATCAGAAGACTTGCCTCTCAGACCAGAAACCACTATAACCTAGTTGAATGATGCTAAGGATAAATCCCTCTTGGCACAGTTGCCCTGTCTATAAAGTGAGGATCTCTACAGTACTTGATAGTATGAATGTTCTAGAATTCTATGAAGTCTTTTTTCTCATACTCAACAAAAACAGGATATTGCTTCCACAGATCTGAAGACGTCTATTCTTCTCCCACATTACAACTCTGAGTAATCATTTTACAAAATCCAGAATATATACAAAATACACAAAACTGGTCTCCAATGCACATCCATCCATTATGAAATCTTTTAGAACAAATGTCCTCCTAACGAGCATAATTCATTAGATAAGATGTTTGGGGATTAAGCCATCAACAAGTTCCACATTACTTACTGACTTCAGAATGAACCTATGTGCCAATCTACCCTGGATCTTTCAGGAACAGAGTTTCCTTCTGACTGTAGCACACTTCCTGCCTCTTCTCCATTCCCCCCTCTCTTGCCCTTGCCATATGATTGTCTTGGCAAAGTCATCCCTGACCACATCCCCTCATCAACCAGGGCAGAGGTAATCACTCTGGCCTCCCTTCTACCTCTGTATATTGCAATCATCCATTTGCCTGTCTCCCTTAATAGATCATTAGGACCTTAAGAGCAAGGTCCAAGTTATATTGATCTTGCATTCCCAGTACCCAGCTGGGAACATGGAACTTAGTACTTGGAGGAACTGTTTCTTGACCTACTGAAAAACTGAACCTTAAACTCCTGGGGCATGTGGGGGAGCAGCGGGGGGGTGGGGGGGGATCAAATTCTCACACTTCTTAAAAATGTGCCTCCTGATGCCCCTGGGTGGCTCAGTTGGTTAAGTCTTTGACTCAGGTCATGATCTCAGGGTCCTGGGGTCAAGCCCTGCATTGGGCTCCCTGCTCAGTGGGGAGTGTGTTTCCTCCTGTCTCTATTAAATAAACATAATCTTTAAAAAAAAAAAAAAGAAAAATGCCCCCACCTCAGGGCCAGTGTATCTATGGACCGACTACAATTGTCCTGACTTGAGCCTCACTGCAGGCACCAAATTCCCCCCTAAAGTGATGGAGAATAAGCATCTCTCAGGCAACACCTGCCTACTTAATTCCACTTTCTCTCCAACTTCTTCTTTGTAGTTGAAGACAACACATTCTAGAATCACTTCCACATAGGGGATTTATAGGGGATTTACCACTTGCTAAAATATTAGTTTAAAAAGAAAGGAACTCCTTAACTTCTCTAATTGCTTACAGTATTAGCATTCTGCTTAATACAGTCTCTTTATCTATAATAAGAACTCCAAACTGGAGTCACCATTTTTGAACTCTGGGAAAAATATAATAATTCTGTGATCAGTTTTCAGCCACCTCACACACTGATCCCACCATCGGCATTAAGTTATTTTCAAATAAAAAACAGTAACAAGAGACATACATGAATTCTACATAAACGTCAGTGGAATAAAAAAAGTGAAATGAAGGCCAAAACATCATACACCAAGCATCTTATAATAATACCTGAAAATTAGATAAATTATTTACATAGTCAGAAACAAACAACACAACTAACTTCGATCTCAGTGATCACTCCCTATCACAAGCTGGCTAAACTGAACCACCAAGTTGTTCAATGAGAAATAGCTCCACAGACTATTAGGCTAAATACTCTCAAGAGCAGCATTGGTCTTTATTAAGAAAATATGATTTCCATTCATTATAAATACCCCTTTGTATACAATACCCTAATAATGAGCTAGTTACCTGCTCACCGAAAGAGATCCCATAAGGGCACCTAATAAGAAGCACATTTGTTCATCTTGCTTCAATGCTTTTGTATGCTTAAAATGATGCTTAAATATTCTATAATCATAATTTTCTGTTTCAGAATTATGTCCCTGGTCCCCCTTATGTAAGTATACAAAATATGTTTTCTAATATTTTCATTTTGCGCAAACAGGCTTTGTATATCATTTGCATTTGAAAACTACCTCAAAGAATTCAATACACTTGAGTCTAGTAAGGTTAGACCTTCCCTGAGAGAACTTATTTCATGGAAGAGGCATATACTGGGGTTGGTTAAACTTTAGATTCACTCTTAAAACAATACTTAATTTCACTTTGGAAAATACAGAAAAGAGAAGGAGAAAATAACCAATGCCTAGCTGTTTCTGCATGACTTCACTTGACGAGTTTAACTTCCATGTCCCTTCCAGATGGGCCACGTGAACAAAGAGTGGCTCCTTCTTATGACTGCAAATAATCCTACTGTGTGGTTCTGTAGACACCAACAGCCCCAGAAATAGTCACAGCACTGATGACTTGGTCTTCCCATCTTTCTACCAGGAGCCTTTTCAATCTCTGAGTAATGGCTCCAGCAACCCAGTTTTTCTCTGTGTTCTGTAACAAGGGTGCTGAAAACCACCTCTCTAATGAATAGCTGTACTTTTATAATGATAACGTTTCCTAACAAATAATATGTGCTACTCAGGCATAGAAGGGGTTGACTATATATTTTCAACTTCAGGTTTTTGGAAAATATCTTCAACTTCAAGAATTACTTCCAGGGGTGCCTGGGTGGCTCTGTTGGTTAAACATCTGCCTTCAGCTCAGGCTCCTGGGATGGAGCCCCGTGTTGGGGAGTCTGCTTCTTCCTCCCCTCTCCCCTGTCAAGCTTCTGTATTCTCTCTCTCATGAATAAATAAAATCTTTCTTAAAATTTTTTTAAAACAGAATCACTTCCACTTGTACCTTTACATTAAGGGACTGACATTTTTGGTTCAAATATTTTTAAAGGAAATGAGGAAATGTTTGTCAGGAATACAACATCACCGTATTTTTGGAGCATTCTTCACCTAGACAAGCTACAAATCAAGACTTGAAGTTTTAACCGCTATTTCAAGAAACCAACACCACCATTTCCTTATTCCAGCAGAAGTGTTCTCAGGTAAAGAAACTGACTCTTGAAATCAAATAATTTAAATACGTCACTCCCTAAATATTTTTTCCTTAAGAACATAACAATGCAACGCAGATGCAACGAAGGGAATTTTCCCCCAAAGGGTTCTACTAAGATGTTCTTGAATATCAGACAGCTGAATCAAACATCCATTCTGTTCACTGCCTCAAGAGGCCAGGTCGTCAAGCTGTGGCTGATGAGATTTCAAAAGGTCCACAAAAATACTAAATTGCACTGAACACTTGTCAAACCAAGCCAAAGCTAAGGCAGAAAACACAGTCAAATCAGAGAATTCTGATTCTAATAGGCATTCCATCTATATACCACCATCTTAGAACATGCTAGTTCTAATGAGTTCAAATGAACAATGCATCCCTTTGCAAAACTGATTAAGGAGGGGCAAGGCATTCACATCAAGTCTGAAGTTAATGGTACCCCCTGGAGCTGTGCAGCCTAGAGTCTATGAAGTTCCACCCCCAGGCCTTGAATGAGTTAAGGCCTTGAATGTGACTGAGACAGCAGAACCATTAGGAAGTTGCTCCACTGTTTCTTTTTCACCCTGAATCCTACAGCCTGTGGCTCAACAGTTCTCAAGAGAAGTAGGAGGAGAGTTGCTCTCTTGGGGAAATTATATTTGGCAATGTATGGAGACATTTGTGGTATCAGGACTGGGGGTGAGAAGACACTGCGAGCATCTATTGGGCAGAGTCAGGGACACTGCTAAACATCCTACAATGGACAGGGCAGTCCCCACCAACAAAGAATTCTATAGAATATAGATATATAGAATTATAGAATTCTATATTCAAAGAAGATAACAAAGAATTATCCCACCCAAAGTATCAATAATGCCAAGGTTGAGAAACCCTGGTACAGCTTCAGAACTTCTACTTTACTGAAGGGTTCCTCTATTTTATACTGAGAAGCTAGGCTCAAGTGAATACACTTTCACATGTGAATGTGGCTAAATAAGACAAAAACCC
>CM053611.1:110635883-110688099 GCA_028646535.1 Procyon lotor
CCTAAGAGGAGTTAGCTGGCTGCCACCTAGCAGGCTAATGTCCACACTCACCTACCGACGTGAGCCCTTTGCTCTCAAACTTTCACTTCGGCCACCAAACACTCCTTCCCACAATCCCCTTCATTCTTTCCTTCTAGTCCTGTCACAGTGTTGTCTTAGAAATATCCAGGCGCAAGAATAAATTTCATTGTCAAATGTTCCTCTTGGAATATTTACTACTTAAATGAGAGAAGAAAATACTGTCTGGATAGCCAGTTTCCTGGTTTCATGTCAGAATTCCACAGGGCCTTTCCCAGCAGAACATCTCCATCACTCTGAAAGTCACTGCCCATCAACTCTGAAAGTCACTGCCATGCTTGCTGTCCATCCCAAATCGTTCTCAGGGATGCAGAGGCACCCAAACATCACCCAATATAAAAGCAACCAATCCACTTCAGAGGCCTATTCCTTACCACTCAGGGCCTTGCTTGGCTGTTGCAATGCATGTGGTGCTGTCTCGTATTTGAGTCCCCCCGACTTGTCCCACCTAACAATGCTGCCACAGCTCCTCCTCACCTCCTCTCTTCATGTACTTCACTTCCAACACCCAGGGGCTGCCAACAGCTTCATAACTTGGGTTACCGAATAACCCTCCCACTGAGGAAGAAAGTTCTACGCACAGCCAAGTGTGCTCACAGAGCTTGCACGGTGCTTAAGATACATGGCCTGTCAGAAAAAACCGTCTTCCACAAAAAATAAATGGTTTGCAAAGCAAGAATATGTTCTCTACCCCTTAAATTTATCCCTGAGTGGTTAATACTTAAAGTCACACTTTTTTTTTTACTTTTAAATTTAATTTTATTTTTTTTAATTTTATTTTTTTTTATTAACTTTTATTAACATATAATGTATTATTTGCCCCAGGGTACATGTCTGTGAATCTTCGGGCTTACACATTTCACAGCAAAGTCACACTTTTGAATACTGGCTTTGCCAGGCTTCCTCTGTACTTCCTACAAAATGTAAGTATTGGAAAAATCAGACAATAGATTTATAGAAAAGATATGCTAAAATTAAAGTGACTAAACCATTTATATCTCTTCAGTAACACCAACTTTAGCTTCCAGGAGACAGAAGGCGATCTCTAATTCTACATAAACCCTGTTTACCCATGCTTTTCAAGTAAAACTACACATTAAAATAACAGCCCATCAGTTACACACAGCTGGAGGCTGTGGGAAAATAAAATTACCCATATAAACTTTCAAAAGTAATGCTCACTGGGAAGTAATCCTTGATGAATTTGTGAGTTTGAAATTTTTGAAACTAAATTAAACAGAGTATCATGACTTCATTTCTCAACCCGGACTCTGATAAGGTACACAGAAGCCCTAAAACCTAGACTTTTAAGCAATTATACAAAGTCTGGATCCATACCTAAAAACCAGAGATAGCTTAAAGGATAATTATGATTACACTTAATGGAACATCGGTAATCAATTAATATCCTAAAAGAAAATAGATTCATTAATGGACAGAATACTAAATTTAGAGTGAAACCTTTTCTTGAAAGGCAAAGAAAAGATGTCTTAACCCATCCATCCATGCACTAATTTCTCTGATTAATGGTAAATTTGCAGTAAGACAAGTAGTTTAACAAATACAATCAAAATATACTTAAATACTTCTCTTTTCCCTTTTTGCCCACCAAGAACAGAAACAACCATACACAGGAAAGAATCTATTTAGAAAATGCTTTAAACAGTACATTTATGATTTTGCAACACCCAGCTAGCTATATTACATATGAACTCCCATGGAGGGTATTTCCTATTCTGCCTCCTTAAAGCCAGAAGGTCTATAATCAGAGGTGTCCAAAATAGAAGTGACTTGCATTTCACCATCCAACTAAGATTTCTACAAGGCTCACAAAGAAATTGTCAAGGATGCAACTGCATTTGCTAACAATTATCTTTAGTGTACTCCAGCTGTACTTTTCCCAGTGCCAAAAGCCAGCTGACAGGTCTACAGATGCTAGTACATCGCTGCTTGAGCATGGCACTCGCAACTATCACACCCAATGAAGCCCCACTGTACATCTCAAGTAAGGAGCAGAGATCAGAAAATAAGGACCCAGAAATTAAAATAACACATACTCGGTAATGTGGCTACACAGTAACGAAACCAGGTTGCAATAATTTTTTATCAAAGTCATATAACCATGGGAAACAAGACACTTAGCCCAGAAATGTTACCATCACTGAAACACTTTAGAACTCCTTTTTTAGAACTGCCTTTTAGTTCAATTTTTCAGCCATACTAAAAAACAAATCAAAAATAAAAGTTTCTTTATAAAGTCAAAACTAATGTATAAAATGCCAGCATTCTGACAAAGGTGAAGAAAAAAAGATTCAAGGTTTTCCAATCCAATATTTAAAAGCATTAAATTAAAAGTATTTAAAACCTTCCTGGCAAGGCAACAGAGATGCCCAGAGTGTAGTAGTTTGCAGCTAACCAGCCCCTGAGACAATCTCTTTTCTCAGATTCAGCAAGACTTTCCAGGCAAAATCTTGCTGACTTGAGGTATCTGTCAATTTGTATGCTGTCAGATGACAACACTCGTTGGAGCTTTGAAATACCCCTTTCCTCCAAGAGGCAGGCAGCAAAAAGAGCCCCTAGAAGAAATAAAGGAAGAGAGCCATAGGAAACAGCTACAAACAGCATAAACAGTAGAGGAAGGGAAAGGAAAAGTGAGTTGGATATCTTCTGAGCTCTCTACAATTGTGGATCTAGCAAGACTTTCTGGAAAGAAATGGCCACAAACAGCCCCCAATAACTTGTTTTGGGCTGCTTGAGCTCATTTTTCAGCCAATCAATTCCCCTTTACTTAAAGAAGTATTTCAATATAATAAATTTATGCGTACATATACCTTAAGACCTTCTCTGATTCAAAAAAACAAAAAACAAAAATCCTGGCTTCAGCCTCCATCTAAGGGTCCATATTAACATTCCTAGGAACATCTTTCCCATGGCACAGCCAGCAGACTGCTTGGGTGGGCTCTATTATCTCCACGAGTACCACTGCTCACTGCAGGACATGACAGTGTGACTCCGGAGAGATGCAACCTGGAAAACCAGTTAAGTGTTAGAGTAGTATTCCTATTCCAAGTTCAACTGCCAGCAAGTTTCCCATTCAAAGGTCATACAGCTCCATACAACCTCATCCTACTCAGTTCTAAAATTCCAGCTATCCTTCTGGCACCACCTTAAAAACACTGACTGCAGGGGTGCCTGGGTGGCTCAGTTGGTTGAGCAACTGCCTTCAGCTCAGGTCATGATCCTGGAGTCCCAGGATCGAGTCCCACATCAGGCTCCCAGCCCCACGGGGAGTCTGCTTCTCCCTCTAACCTTCTCCCCTCTCATGCTCTCTCTCAAATAAATAAATAAATAAATCTTTAAAAAAAAAAAAAAAACTGACTGCTACTGCTGCAGTAATGTCTATGTTAGGATGAGCCGCCCCTCAGGCTTCTAGCTTCCCCGATTATGGAAAAGTTCACACACAGTCTGTTGCAGATCTTGGAACACACTTAATATTTAATGCAAGAAAATCAACATGAGGACCATGTTCATAATAACATATATTCATCAAGTACTTTCTGGAAGCATTAGAGCCCCATTTTGACTCTCATTTTAGGTACATCAGGGCTTAATAAGGCTAGGCAGCATTTTTAAGCACATTCTTTTTAAGCAGAGAGGAAAGTGAGGCTCAGCAAGATGGAGGTCCCACAGTAAAGGCAGAGCCATGTCTGGAACCTGATTACTGAGCTCCTGCTCTTTGCCCTCCACCACACTTCACAGAGCTAGAGGCATGTCCTGTAAAACCCCCAGGAAGAGCCCATCATAGACTTATCCTTCTTGAGTCCTGCCTCATTCTTCAGCAAAATTGAATAATGGTAAGTCTCAGAGCACAGAGAAGAAACAGTATCCTGGCCAAGATTCCCAGCAACATACTACTCAACGTTTCAAGCTGACACAAAATGCAGCAGGGAAAGTGAACTCTCTCCCTCCTTGCAAACACAAGCTGAAAATGATACTGAATGCATGATATCAACTGCTATGGACTCATCCCCGCTGCCTTTTTGTTGACTCATGAAAGGATTCATACTTTGAAGTATGACAGGCATGATACCGTCAATAGCACTCTTGTGAAAATACCAAATGCTGCTTCCTTCAAGTAAACCCAATAGAACACACTTGGAGCTAAATTTCTGACCCAACGTGACTAAAACAGAATTTCACTGGAGCTAAATTTCTGACCCAACGTGACTAAAACAGAATTTCACTGGAGCTAAATTTCTGACCCTATGTGACTAAAACAGAATTTCAAAGCCACTCACAAGTCTTGTATCTTATTTTTTTTTTTCTTTTGGTTCTACCCTTTCCTAGATAGGAATGAATTTAATCTTTGTGTTAGTTTCATCCAGCCAGAAATGTGAAAGTAATTCATCTCCTTAAGATGATAAAGACAGTCCGCTTCGTAGAAAAGAGTGAGAATATCTACCATTCTACAAAATTATTTAATCTTCACTCCTCTCAAAAAGTAAGCAGAAAAGTAAAATCCTAATCACAAAGTATTGCTAGCTCAAAGCATACAGACAATGAATGAATGTCTTATAACAAAGTGGGCATGGGCAAGGCATAAGGTTAGGGGGTCAGTTTCTAGACCCAGGTCACTCCTTACGTGGTTGTCAAAGGGTAGTTGAGATGTGGAGCTCTAGCAACTGATGGCAGACTGAATCCCAACTCTACACTAACCAACTACGAAACCTTGAGCAAATTTCTTAACTTTTCAGTCTCAATTTCTTCTCCTGTAAAATAGGAAGAATGATATAGATTTAAAAATATAATACAAGTCAAGTAATTAGCACAGCACTTGGCCCAAAGTTAACACATGGTTAACTCTACTATCCCTGTCCTTGATCTGCATTACCTGGGCAAAAGACTGTACCTCTCCAAGATTCAGTTTCCTTATCTGTAAAATGAAGAAGGGGACCAAATGACTCCACGATACTAAACTAGAGAGAAAAATAAGTAACTACAGGTCATGGAACTGTCAGCGGTGCTTTGGTGACAAAGGTTTGGTGACCACAAACCTTTAAAGTGCACCTCTCCATACTGCCTAATATGCATCAGTGCATGATTGGTCAGGTTGTCTTCACAAATCCTGCAGCTAATAAATCTTAGTCTGGAATGAAAGTCCACAGGCATGGGTTTTGTCCATCAGGCTGGAAATGGTAAGTGGGTCTGAGACACAAGAAGAAGAAATCCAGAGAGATGAGGTTGTAGATATCCAAAGAAACCAAGAGCAGTAATTAAAGCTAATTCTGTAACAGGTACTTAGATTATAAATTGCTCCTTTGTCTCCCCACCTTTGTAACAGTGAGTGTACTTTTTCCAGTTATCTTTCCCAGACCTAGGATGAGCCCCTTCGGTGTCTAGTTTCTCAGACTATGGGAAATTAAAACATCATTTGCTATATATCCCAGAACACTTCACATTTAATAAAGAAAATCACCAGGAGTTGCTAAGGTCAGAATTATATATGTTCATGTAATACTTTTCGGTTTATTAAGGATTTTGGCCTCATTTTGATCTTTAAGGATTTAAGGCCACAGCTAAAGCCATTCATCTTAAGAGATAAGGAAAAAGACTAAATATATCACACTGTTAAAAGACTACAATTAGCCATGATTTATTTTGGTTTAGCTTTGGTTTTTTTTCTTTTTTATACTTTAAAACCTTTCTTAAGTTTCATTTTCAGGATTTCACCCTACCTGCTACCTCTCAGGTTAAAACACAAACAAAACCAAAAAGTTTCATATCCACTCTACTTTCATTATTACAAGTCTCGGTCTTTCTCTACTTCCCTCCCGTTCTTATGCAATAAATACTCCAAAGTCTGTAGCTGCTGACTTCACTCATTCATTCAAACAAATATAGAATGTCTTCAGGATAAAAGGCCCTTAGGTCATATCGGCAAACAAAACAAAAATGTTCTATTGAAATTCACGTACTAGTAGGTAAAAATCGTTACTATTACCAATGTATACACTTATATATTATAGGCAATATGGAAGAAACAGTAATTCGGAGAACGTATACTAGGGTTGCTGATGGGTTAATAGGAGAGATGTTAAAAGGGGCCATCGGAAAGGCCTCACTGAAAAGATGAGGCATGAACCAAGACTTAAGGCAGTTGAGAGAGTTAGCCAAGAAGAAACACAGAGAAAAACATTCCAGGCAGAGGGTCAGAGCAAAGGCCCTGGGGTGAGAGCACGTCAGGTGTATTCAAGGAACAGCCATGAAAGAGGCCAGCGTGGCTACAGTTAGCTGGCGAGTGAGGAAGGCAGGCAGATCACAGAGGGCCTGAAGTCCATTATAACAACTCCATCCATGGTAAAAGTCCATTGTAAAGCTTTTATTTGATGTGAAATAAGGAGTCACTCCAGGTTTTGAGCAGAAGAGTCACATGTTAAAGTTTTTAAAAGGATCTCACCATGGTTGCGATGTTTGTTCCAGAACAGACTGTAGTGGGCAAGGCTAGAACCAGGTATATCAGTTAGGTGGCTTAGCTGAGATGAGCAGCAGGAGAGATTTGGGGAAGTGGTTGGATTCTGGATATATTTTGAAGGTTGAGAGCCATTCTTTTCCAGCAGATTGGATACAGGATGATGGGAAAATTGGGTTGTCAAAGAAGATAGCTGAGCTACAAAGGATGAAATTGCTAGCAATTATTTTGAGGGAAAACCCTAAGTGACACTTTTGTACAGATGTTACAGGCATTCTATCCTGATTTACTTGGTCTCATCAAATCTTAAATTCTCTTTAAGTCCACCCCTCTTTCTCTCCTTCCACAGCAATAATCTAATCAGGGAAAGCCAGTTTACTAAAGATACATGATGTTTCTTCTCAGAGAAGCTGTGGCTATGACTATAAAGACAGATACCCTCTCCCAGAAAGCAACCCCAGGACCAGTAAATGTGTGATGGCTACTAGTCAAGCAACAATGGGAAGTATCCACATGTCTATTATTGGCTGTATGACTGTAGGTAAATCATTTTTCCTCTCTCTGCCTCATTTTTTGTGTTAAAGGATAATATTATCCATAGGGTTACCGTGAATACTAAATGAGTAAAGAGATATCAAGCAGTTAGAGCACCACTTGGCACAGAGTAAACATTATGTAAGAGTTGCAAGTATTACTATCATTGTCGTTAAGTCTTTTTTGTTAATCTCAGAATAATTTTGTGAGAAATAATACTTAGGGAACTGAGGAGTCTCATATACATTTCCAAAAACGTGAATAACCTAATACTAAGGTACATTTGAGTCCAAACACAGAGCAAGTTGCTGGTAGGTGTCATAGAAGCCTAACAGCTCTAACTCAGTCCTGAAATATTACAGAACAGATATTACCTATTGTATGTTCTGGGCAGGAAAACATGGATTTAAACCTCATATCTCTGTGATTTTAAGAAACTGACCTATCACAGAAGCCCCATGAACTTCTCTGAACCTTTCTAGTTGTCTAAGATGTCTTTAAGGATAAAGATGGTACTTGAGCACTTCGGCTTTTGTGACATACTCAAGAATGCTTCAGCTACAGTTTTTAAATATTTACTCATCATCTATCAATATAATTCAGAAGTTACAATCTATACCTATTTCTATATGCTACTTAACTTAAACAAGTCTGTTCTCTTCTCCCAGCTTCTGATACTGAATGAATTCTACAGAAAATGCCCCTGAACAGACTTACCCAGCCAGGAATTCTCAACTCTACTTGCATCTTCTAATTACCTGGAGAACTTTATATTAATGCCAAGGCTCAGTCCTAGATTTCTGGTGTAACTGAAACCAATGCTGAGAACCAGAGATAGGTAAATCCTAGAAGTATTATCTACTGAATTTTGGGAGACAGAGAGGATATTGTTTAAATAGTGAATTGTTTAAATAGTGAATAGCAATTTAAACAATGCTGATAAGCAAGAACATTTGGAAATAATTTCCCCATGTTGTGCACTAATATTGGGAAGAGGCTTTATTTTTATATAATGAGTTAGAAAAATACAGACAAAAGGAAGATTCATGTTTCTTAGAGCCAAGCTGCATATGATTATTGACTATAGTAAGGAAATGGGGCAGGGGGTAGGGGAGTAATTATAACCAGGTATTTGGCAGTAAGTCTTAGAGGGATTTTGCCAGAGAAAAATAGAATAGTATTGTGTGTTATTGCATTTGAGAGAAATCTCAATTTGGGTCAGCAAGTCAGCTTTAAGAAAACATTTGGAAGACCACCAACTCTTGCTTTGGAAGTTTAGGATAGTTTAAGAGCCTCTAGGGCAGGTTAAAAAAATTTCTACCCTAGGTTCATAGTGGCTTCTTACTTCAGAACGTAGTTCATATGATGATGCTAGTTTAAACCCAGCAATGCTAGGGCGCCTGGGTGACTCAGTGGGTTAAAGCCTCTGACTTCAGCTCAGGTCATGATCTCAGGGTCCTGGGATCAAGCTCCGCAAGGGGCTCTCTGCTCAGCAGGGAGCCTCCTCCCCTTCTCTCTCTGCCTCTCTGCCTACTTGTGGTCTCTCTCTCTCTGTCAAATCAATAAAATCTTTAAAAAAAAAAAATACTATAAGCCCAGAAATGTTAATTCACTATTTAAACAATATTCTCTGGGTAATATTACTGGGTAATGGCTTTCTATAAACTCATTCATTCATTCATTCCTTTAAAAAATACTTATTAAATATTTACTATATGCTAGATATTTCCTTCAGATGCTTGGACCATACCAGTGATCAAGACAGACTGGACCTTAATATCCTTCTAGATGCCTTTAAATGCATGAATTTAAAGTATAACTGTAGTTCAAAGATATCTAAAGAGATTAAGATAATTTTTTTTGAGATTAAGATAATTTCTAAACTAGAAATATCATGTGGAACCCTAATAGTAAATACTAAGTGCCTACTATAAACCAGATATTATATGAGTCTCTTTAATCTATGATACTCATTTAATAAAACTGCTGTCCTGCAGAGATGACACTACTATTTAGAAGAAACTAAAAGAGACCAAACAATAAGAAAATTATTTCCTTTAGCAGAGTTTAAATTTCCATACTAGAGGGAATTCTTCATCCTAAAGCTGTCAAGAATGACTTATGACAGAGTTGCGTCAATTCATTCACACAAGAAATTTTTTCATCTTAGTTCGACTACATCAACTGTGAGAAGATTTGGGGGTTAAAAGAAGAAAAATCACATTGTCATAAGAATATATTTCCAATTTCACATTTTTTTAAGTTGAAATTATGCAAACTGTGTTTCAAGCAGGATGCATAAACTACCTATCCATATGAAGCCACATACCTTAAGGATAAATTAGTACTAACGAATATACTGTGAGACATAAATAAAAGACATTACTAGGTGCAGTGATCAGTCCTTCAGCTTTACAAACACTAAACCAAACATCACTCAGCTCAGTCAGAAATCCATAGGACTGTAATTCTGCCCCAAGCAAAAATTGAGTGACAACCCAAAGATGTCTCTAAACCATTTTGATAATAATAGAGTTTGTAGTTTCGTTTTAAGTATTCAGGTGAAGCTATTTGACTCCAATCCTGCCTACACACACGCACACCCCTCCCCCCCCCAAAAAATCCTTTTTTAAGTTTTTAACGGAAATAAGGAACTGACAATTGGGGTCAATTTGTAAGTTTCCGGGGGAAGCTGATACACGCCAACCCTGTTCTGCCAACTCCAGGCAGAGACTGATTCCAAAATGGGATTATTCCTCATTTACGCCAGGGATCATCCATTCCCTCTGCCTTCTAAAGGACCAGGAGCTCACCTTTCCGGGGAATAACCAGGCTTGTGGCTACGTTTACACAGTGCCTAGGGCGCAGGCTCTCGGGTGGCCCCCACCCCAGCACTGGCCGCTCAAATCTGGACAAGGACCAGCTCTTGTCACCTCTCGACCTGCCCGCTGGCAAAGTTTCCCCGCCGCTCGCTCGGGGGTACAAGCCAGGGGGCCGCTCGGGGTCTCCGGGACCCCGGAGCTCCCCGGGGTTAAGGTGACGAAGACCCGGTCCTGCCCGGATTACAGAAGCAGGCTGAGAAAGCCAAAGCAGCCCCGGCCATACAGACGCTGGGGGTGCAGACAGAGCAAGTCGGATGCAGGAGGGGTGTGGGGACGTCAGAAGGGGGCTTCGGCGAGGCCGCCGCCCCGCAACCCGGACTCGCCCGCGCTCACCGTCGATGTTCTCCCGGTCGCTGATGTGCTGCAGGTTGCAGCCCGTGTCCTCGCGGCTCAGGTCCGTGTCGGGCCGGTAGGACTCCAGCCGGGAGTGGGCATTCCTCCGGAGCTTGGGGCTGGACGACACGCAGCACGAGGTAGTGTTCCCCATCTTCGTTGGCCCCCAGACTCCTGCTGCTCTCGCCTTCCTCCCCGTCCCCGGGAGCCGGGCGCGGGCGGGCGCGGGGCGCGGGCGGCGGGGGCGTGGAGGGGAGGCCCGCCCGCCCGCCGCCGCGGGAGGGGGCGGAAGCCGCGGCCGGCCCCCGGGTCAGCAGCGGCGGCGGCGGCGGGGCCTCGCCATGGGCGGCGGCGGCGACGAGCGGGAGGCGGCCCCGGCTCCCCCGGTTCTCCCTCGGCCTCCGCGGTCGCCCGCCCTCCTAGGGCGGGCCTGTCCGCGGCGGAGTAGCGCTCGGGTCCGCGCGACTGCGGCCGCCGAGCCTAGCTCACCCCGCCGCGGCCATGGCGGGCGGCGCCGCGCAGGCCGCCTCCCCCCCACAGCGCTTCCCGGTCGGCGCCCGGGTCCTCGGCGGCAGCGGCGGTGGCGGCCTCCGCAAGAGGTTCCGGTTCAAGCGGGGGAGCCGCGTGTCGGTGCGGGACAGAACGGCGGGCCGGCGCTGCGAAACCGGGTGCTGCCCGCGAGGATGCTCGGGCGCCCTCCCCCGCCGTCGGCGCCCGCCCTCGCCGCAGCCCCTGCCCCGCCCCGCCCCGCCCCGTCGCGGCCGCCTCTTCCCTCTGCCCTGGAAGCAGATCAGCGGCCGAAGAGGGAGGTCCCGGGCCGGCGCGGCCCCGCGCTGAGTGTAGGGTCGGGGCCGGGGGCCGCGCCTCACGCAGGCGGGCGTGGGAGCCACAGACCACGCAGTTGGAGCTCAGCGTCTCGTTGCCCTTGCTCTCCGGCTACCGGCGTCCTCCACCTCCCCCGGGCCTAACGCTGGGACTAGAGGTGTGTGGGGCGGGCCTACGCCGCCCTGAGGCTGGTGGGGTCCTCCGGGGACTGCGGAGGGCCCGGAGCGGGCGAGGGTGCAGCCGAGAAGCCTGAGGGCGGGCTGGGGGCACACGGAGGGTGGGGATGCGGCCGCCTGCCTGGGGTGCGCGGAGGCAGTGTTTCTCTCACACCGTGGGGAGAAGTTCTTTTATTTTGAGAGTATTTAAAAGGAGACTGGACCTTGATTTGGGACTTAAAGCTTCAGTTTTGAGTTTTGCCAGGACTTGATGGTGACTTGTTTTAAGCTGTGAGATAAAGCTGGGGGGCCCCTGGTCTACATTAATGTCGAATTAGCTGCACTCTTTTGAGTTTCTAGGAAATTAGAATTTTCTAATTAGTTAATTAGAATTTCTAATTTCTAAATTAGTTAATTTTCTAGGAAATTAACGGGAGGTAGAGATCAAGTAGACATCAGCTCTCCTTTACTTTTCAGTGCTGTGCGGTTTTGTCTTGCTGAGACCAGCTTGACCTGAAGCGTGGTAGCTAAAGTAAAGGCATGTGAGTGCCTGGCTCACGCGACATGTTCAGTAAATCGTGGGCTCCAATTCCTCCCGGCACCCCAAAAAGACCTTCTTGCCTAAAGTGGCAGAAATAACCTTCCTACTCTTTTTCCATATAATCAATGAAGGAGTCATGAGAAGATTCAGGGAAAAAATGACTATTAACAAAAAATATGGTGCAACGCTCTTAATTTTATATCTGAGGAAACTGAAGTCGAAAAAAATTAAGTGCCTTGATTTGCCCAAGGTCCCAGTACTAGTTCGTGACAGATGCAAATGCTAAAAGAGAAGAAAAGGAGTAAGGAAACTTTAGACTTACATAGCATTAGCTACGTGTAGACATCTTGCCTGGGGGGTTATAAACACTTATTTTAATTCTTGATAACTAGCCTTTTTTACAACCTGTGCTCTCTGTCTTACACTCATGTTTATACACTTATTAGTCAATAATCAAAAAAGCCTCATGCTGTGAATTAGATTAATGCCATTTGTTGCAATAAGTGGCAGATATCCTTGGAAAATAAATGGCAGCAAAGTGCTGATGCTGACAAGATGAGAAAGGAAATGTAAAAGGGAAGTTCCAAAGAATTGCAGCCCTGAAAAGGTGGGTAAATATCAACGAGACAAAATAATGTTCTCTATTAAGGCAATTTTGATCTTACTGCTTCCCAAGAAAGTTTGAATAGGACATAACTGTGAGTCAGTGAATGTGTATATTCATTTTCAGGGCTACAGTGTGTGGGTAAAATAGATAAAAATTGGGACGGGGTTATCATATTGTCTGTTCTGATTGCTATTTTGCAAATGGGGCACTATAAGCATCCAACTACTGAACCATAGGTGTATGGCATATCCACTTAGGCATATTAAATAATTTTCATTTGATTGCAGAATTTATAATATTTATATCAATGATAGGCTTTGAAGGGTTTAAGACGAGAGGCAGAATAGCTGTCTGCAAGCTTCCTGTGCTGGCAGGTCATCCTGCAGTGTTAACTGAAAAGATCATCTGGAGGTGAGGGAAGACAGAACTGGGGGCTGGTAGCCACAGACTCTTGCCAAAGGATGGACAGCCATTGGTCTGCAGGGGCTTTTCTGTCCCCCACCTTCCCATTCTGCCTTTGACATTCCTGCCATGTTCCCTTTAGGAATGCATCTGTTAGACTTGAAAAGAAGTGTGACTTTTGGTCAAAAGGCCCGGGACTAGTGCTAAAGCCTCATCATTGACTTTCCTGAGTGCCACAAACACCCCCCCCACACACACACACACACACTCTAAACTCCAAGCAAAGACATCGCCTCCTTGAAACACAGTGACACTTTAGGAGAGGTTGCAGAAGCAAAGTGATGCCAAGATGAAAATGAAATGTGTTTTTTATTAAATACCTGCTAGAAGCCATGGTCTGTACTATTTTTTTTTACATCTAGGCCTATGCTGCTTCCCACATTTTACAAATAAAGACACTTTGATTCTGATCATTAACCTATGATCAGAGTACTGAGAAAAGGCCCAAGTGGAGATACTAACCTTGGTTCTGACTGCTAAGTCCTTAAAGTCCCCTCTCAGCTGTATCACCCAAACACCTCCTGCCCCCACCTTCAGGTATCACTGAACAAGAAAGAAAGGAACAAAGAAGCTGATTAATGAGAGAAGAAATCTGTAAAAGTTTTGAGTGGAAGAGAATTCTAGTGTTGCTTCTCTCCTTTTTTCTATTCTCTTTTTGAAGGAAGCTGGCAGTGACTGCTTAGGACTAGTTCTAGACTTGAAGAAGAGAGGGGATCTTATTTCTGTGGGCCCCACCCTTCTGACCAAAGTAAGTAGACAGGCAAGAAGATTGAAGAGAAGCAAATGCAGAAATGTGCATTTAGCAAGTTTTTTTGACATTACATCACTTGAGAATCTAAATGCAGGGATACTTCGTCAATAGAGTTAATCTAGCCCAGGACTGGGACCAGAGGGAGAGAAGGAAGGTGAGCACTGCAACCCAAGGCCCTGATCCTCAAATCATTCAGCCTTACAAGAGAACATCAACCTGGATATACTTGTAACCCGCCCTGCTCTTTAAGTAGAATCATTTGGGTATTTTTTTTTCTTTCACCTTTCTCTATAATTACTATTCAAGATTTTGGTCATTGTGGGATACCTGGATGGCTCAGTTGGTTAAGCATCTGACTTCAGCTCAGGTCATGACCCCAGGGTCCTGGGATCGAGTGCCGCCTCAGGCTACTTGCTCAGTGTGGAACCTGCTTCTGGCTCTGACCGCTGCTCCCCCACTTGTGCACGCTTTCTCTCTCTCTCTCTGACATATAAATAAACAAATAATCTTAGAAAAGAAAGATTTTGGTCATTGTGAAGAGGTGAATATGGAAACTCGGGTGAACAACCTAAGTCATTGCTCTTCAGATTTTTTTTTAGCAGTAGAAGGTTTTTTTTTAACAAAATTTTCAACCACAATATTTAAAGCATGATCGATATTAGTATTAACCTATAAGATTATAAAAAACAAACTATTAAGAAAAAGCTACCTTAATTGAATCAGGTAATTCAAGACCATAATTACAGTCTTACTTCAGTCATACTTACATCCGTGAAATATGAATCACCCCCTGGAACATAGAAAACGCTGAGCCAAGTTAACCCAGAACCTGGGCTTTTGGTCAAAAAAAGAAAAATGGATGGAGTCTTAGGAAGAAGAAAACCTTCCCAAAGTATATCTGCCCTTTTCTTTCTCACCTGGTGACCAGTGTCCTGTGTTACTCAACATTTGTAAGGCGATAATGGAAAAACAAAGACCCTTTATTGTACCACCAACGTTCTCTCTGTCACCATCTTATTTTCCAGTGACCTCCCCTCTAGATAAGACCTCCATCTAATACTTGAAGCTAGGCAGTCCAAAATATGATGAGCTATTGGGGAAGTATTTACTTTGATAGCCACCTGACCTTGACCAATGTAAGTGATTCATTTATTGGAAAAACATTTCTTAAAGGTGTACTGAGCCAGGTACCTTAGGGATACAAAAATGGATAAGATTTAGTTCTTACCCTTGAGAAACTCATCATCTGATAAGGAAACAGTCAAAGGATCAGGTGTAGAATTGTCCAGCAATGTGAATGATTGTAGTCAATTAGTGTTAAAGTCTGAAGACTACCAAGACTGCTACCCATAATTAAAAACCTTTCTTGCCTGTGGTTACATCTAAAATTCCACTGTGTGAGATTTACTCCTATGAAGTAAAAAATTATATCCAGAGATTGTCAGAATGAAAATTCCCACAAGCAATTAATGATGGCTAGTAGATTTAAACACTGATGCTAAGTCCCTTGGAGTAGAGTAACTGCCAGAAACAGTGTGCTGAGAAAGATTCTTGAGGTCATACTCCAGCCCAACAGGGAAGAATGCTGCCATAATTATGGAAAGGAGGACAAGGAGAAGATAGCACCGGTGCCATGTATTTCCTATCCATGAGTCTTTTGGTTATGAAACAAATACTGAAGATAGGGACAGCCATAGTCTCTGGGTTTCTGGGCGGAGGCCCACGTGGGAGCTGATTTATCTACCATACGATTGAGAATTCACCTCCTGTCCCCAGGCTAACCAGCCTTAAGAAGTCTAATCTCTCTTGCCCTTGCCAGACTCTTATCTGCTTTATCTCTCCATGCTCACCAACAGGAGAAATGGCAAAGGTATGTGCAGTCTCTGAGAGCTAGGATGTACTTTTGATAAGGCAAATCCCAGCATCTCACTGGGTCTGGGAGGGGCTGCAACTTCTCTAACTGGTGTCAGTTCCCCCATCTTCCTTTTTATGGAGCCCTCCATTTTGTGAGGACCAGCGGTACCCCCACCTCGGAGATGATAGCTGGCCATGTGACTAAGTTTGGCCAATGATATGTGAGTGGAATCTTAAAGCCCTCTCAAGGTGTTTTTCCTCTTCTCTGCTTCTTGGAATGGGGACATGATGGCTGGAATTCTAGTGCGTACTTTGGAATACCAGCTGACCTTGAAGATGAAAGCCATGAACTAAGATATGTTCTTGTATGCTTGTTTTACATGAAAGAACTAAATTATGTTGTATAAGCCAGTTATTTTGAATTCCCAGGTAATATGCAGCCAAATCTGATCCTGATTTGGCAAGGACTTTATATTATCCTTTGATACAGCCCTATGTCTCTGTGTCAACAGTTTTTACTGGTTGGCCCGAGATAATGGGGACTCTTGACTAGAACTGTGCAGTCATCTTATATACTTGGCTCTCCATAGCAGAATCGAAGTTAGAATGGGAAAATGCAGCAGGCAAGTTCTGGAGTCAAGATTAGATTTTTGTGACAAAAAAGAAGTTGTTTCTCCAAAGACAAATTAGTCCCCATGGAAATTAAAAGAAGTAAATGTCTGATGCATTATTTTAAAATAGCTCTCCTTTAGCATTCCCAGAACTAGAACCAAAGGTTCCTGTGAGCAGGAAACTCTAGGAACACAGTGTGGTATATATGCTGAACATCTACCTGACCGAGGAAATTGATTCCTTCCTGTCGAAAAGGTGCTTTGTTTTGTTTTCTGGACCCTCTTCATGACTCCTCTGTTGACTGTTTGGGAAAAGGGTAGAAAGTTGGTTTCTGCCACCGTGTATTCTTCCAAACACAGGCAAGATGTCTTTCTAGTCTAAGAGGGTTGGCTTTGGGGGCATTGGTAGGGGATTTACTGAATGTCTCCTGTGAGCCAGGCACTTTCACATACATACCTTTATGTTAGTTAACTGACCTCAGTTCAGACCCTGTTCCCAACATGACAAAACCCAGCAGCATTTTAAAAGTAAAATAAGGATAGTTGATGAGTTGTGTTAACTTATAGCCTCTTCCTCACATTTTTAGTCTCCAAGGACCGCCAAACACTCTATAGCTATATCTCAGCATTCAAACAGCCCTGGGGTCCCTAGGGGCAGCCAGGTAGATACTACTGAAGTGGGCAATCCTTTCACTTACCTTCTTAGGATTTGTCAGTAGCCTCTCACTGCCTGTAGAATAGAAACCACTCTACCTGGCACTCAGGCCACCTTTTCTCCAGCCAATCAGAACCATCAGGTCTGCCAGTCCTGTCTCACTTTACTTGTGTGACCCCATCACCTAAACACCCTTCCTCCTCCGCTGCCCACCTCTATGTTTTTAATCCTCAGCCTTCAACGCCCAGCACACTTTTTTCTTAGTCCCTCTGCTGGAAATCATAAACTCACATAGGCTTTATCTAAAACCACTCATCTCTTCCTACTTGTTTTTATGCATTAATGTGTTTTATCTTGCCTACTAAACTCTGCACTCTGAAAGGGCACCCTGTGTGCTTCCCTGCTTGTTCTTTGTGGCCCTTTGCCACAGTGCCTGGCGTGTAGGATGTGCTCAAGGACTATTTGTTACCTGAGTAAGAAACTAGGCAAGTACCTGAACACGCTCCCTCCCTTTTTAATCCCTGTGTCCCTCCATTCTTTTTTCTCAACAGAAGACCAGACTGAATGGGGGCAGGGAAAGGGGGTTGTTAGTGATGACTGTACAGAGTCTTCGCTGATAATTCCCTTTTATTATATGTTGAAATATTTGATGAAATATATCTTTCATTGTGAGGCTTTTGAGATTGATAGATATCTATAGGCAATAAAGTGTTGATTACCTTTTATGCCTTCTTTGTGAATTAATTAACCAGGAAAACAACCCTTATGAAATGGAACTGTGCTTTACAGAGCCTAGCTCTGACTGTATTAGAAACATATCATTCATTAACTTGTTTACTTCAAAAAGAGAAGTTGGAATCCCAGAGCTTAGGTTGCCCATGCTTCATGGTTTGTTTTTTTTTAAACTTGAAAGTACCCAGTTCCAGAAGAAAAAAAAGGTAATATGCAGTATGTGTATGCATTTGCATGCATATTATACTTTAATATATATATATATAATATTATATTTGTGCATATATTTATATATATATAATATATACATATTATATTTGTATGCATGCATGCAAATGCATACACTCAAAAACCACATTCATCCAGTTGACATATTTTGCTAGTTTGTCCAAGTCAGTAAAGGGGCAGTTTGCCCATGTCTGGAGACATTTTTTATTGCCACCACTGGGAAGGGAATGCTCCTCTATCTAGTGGGTAGGAGCAAGAGATGGTGCTGAACGTGCTATAGGGCACAGGACAACCCCCACAACAAGAGCTGTACAGCCCAAATTGGCAGCAGTGCCAAAGTTGAAAAGTCCTGTCTAAACTGGCCAGTTTTTCACTGCACAAATGTTACTGATTCTTTTCATTATGAGGTACACATACTTGTCATAGCACCTGAAAGAAAGTAACAAGTCATTATCTAGTTTAGCTTCCCAACGAAAATTGTTTAAAAGGAAAAAGTAACACTTATTTTCAAAAGACAAATATAGATTGTTAATTTCAAAACACTTGGTAGGATTAACTTCTATAGGAGGGCTTTTCAACAGTCCTTCTGGCTCCAGTTTTCCCATATCACTCTAGGAAGGTATATATGTGAGCCTGGAAGTCGGCCCAGTTGCAGATAAGCAGGCCTATAACTGATTTTTTTTTTTTCTTAAATGAGAAAAAAATCTAAGAGTTTAAAAGCAAAAAGAACCTTTGAGAACATTGTTGAGTTGATGTACAAGGCACAAAAAACACCACTGGATTTATGCTAAAGTCAGAGATAGTGACATTTCCTTCCTATTAGCCCTCATTCAATATTTTGTTAATGTTTTCCCTTTATTGAGGGGAACAGGATTTCTTTTGACCATTTGATCATTTCCCATATTTTTTTCTTTTACAATAATGTGATTATACTATAGATAAAATTTGATAGCCTCCATTTTTTTTTCCTATAGCGTCTGAAGTACTTTCCCAAGTCAGTAAACATTTTTTAAAAACTATCACAACTGGAGGTGCCTGGGTGGCATAGTCAGTTAAGCATCTGACTCTTGGTTTCAGCTGAGGTCATGCTCTCAAGGGCCCTGAGATTGAGCCCCATGTCAGGCTCCACGCTCAGTGTGGTGTCGGCTTGAGACTTTCTCTGCTTTTCCTTCTGCCACTCGCCCCCCAACTCATGTACTCTCTCTAAAATAAATAAATCTTTAAAAAAAAATCATGACTGCAAAATATATCTTATAGATGTGCCATGATTTATTTAACATTACACAATCATTGGACATTTCATTTGTTTCTTTTCAATATAATAAAAAAAACCAGGGGCACCTGGGTGGCTCAGTCATTAAGTGTCTGCTTTTAGCTCAGGTCTTGATCCCAGGGTCCTGGGATCGAGCCCCGCATCGAGCTCCCTGCTTGATGGGAAGCCTGCTTTTCCCTCTCCCACTCCCCCTGCTTGTATTCCCTCTCTCATGCGTGCTCTCTCAAATAAAAAAATAAAATCTTTAAAAAAAAAAATTCTTAAGTTGCATTTTTATATACTGATCCTTTTTTGCATCTGCTTATTTCCATAAAAGGAATTAGCTTGAGTCATTTTGACAGGAATTGAGACATTCCAGACAGGAATATCTTTTTTTTTTTAATAAAAGATTTTACTTATTTATTTGACAGAGAGACACAGCGAGAGAGGGAACACAAGCAAGAGGAGTGGGAGAAGAAGAAGCAGGCTCTCCACTGGGGAGGGGAGCTGGATGTGGGGCCTGATCCCAGGATCTTGGGATCATGACCAGACCCGAAGGCAGACACTTAACAACTGAAACAACTAAGCCACACAGGCACCCCCAGATAGGAACATCTTAAAATCTCTTGATAAGCGTTGCCATATAATATTTTAGAGAGTTCATACCATTTTGCACAAATAATTGTTTCCTTTCTGAAACAACAAGCTCAGAAAGGAACTTCTGGCCATTCTATGAGTTTCCATTGCCTCTAACAACATTTTATACAGACCTATATCACAGGATTTATTAATATGTGTTATTTTTTACCCACCTTTCTCCAAGTAAACTCTGAAGTGGAAAGCAAAACTTGTCTTATTTTTGGTAGACCCAGTACTATGAACAGTGGGTTTATAATGTCTAACAGACACTCCACTCCTGAGAACAGCAACACCTGGCAGACATGAAGGCACTGTCAGGTAAATCCCAAGAAGCAGTAATTGTCTCAGTCTTAGTTTCCCAGTGATGGACCACAACAGTTTTGCCTACCTAACAGAGGGAAGCTGCATACAATCAGAGAGCTGTATTCTAAATCCAGCCCTGACACTTCTTCCACTTCCGCATGTTGTTTTTCCAAGTTTTAAATTGCTTCAGTGTATCCTGTTATTTATTTTTCCTTCTGTCCAGCAGGTGAACTTACATTTGCTATTACCTACAATGTTTCCTCATGATAATATCACCTATCCCAAGACCTTCAAGACCCTCCCTACAAAATGACTACATGACTGTTAGAAACCTCATAGAAACTTCTTCCTGTTTAGTTACACTCCTTCTGCTTCTCCTGGGGACTTTACTTTGGCACAGTATATGATGCTGAGTTTTAATGAATGTCAGTCACTGTATGGTGAATGCCAAGAAAAACAATGAGTAATACAAAGAAGTGAAAATCTGTACCTTCTGCCTTTATCCCAGCTCCACATCTGCACCTTTTATCATCATCCCCAAGGATTGGGTCTTCTGTTTGAAAATGAGATGAGTTCCATAACTTCTGAAGACTTCTTGCTATGATACTGGGCTGGAGAGAAGCTGTTCAAAGCAGGCACCTCCCTCAGAAATGTGGCCTGAACATGCAGGCCCCCTTTGCTTGGTGATGATGCCCTCACTGCCTAATGGGATGCTTGAAATGCCCAGCTGGCCTCCCTTGGGAATAAGGCCTTTGATAAGTGATTTTTGGAGTAATCACACATTAAAATGTTACTGTTCTCTAATAGCACAGCGTAACCAGTAAGTATATCTGATTAGCCAGAAGGATCAGTTCTCAAGGCACAAAATGGTAGAACAGGGCTATATCTTCTTCATTCATAAAACTCTGAAGGGCTAGAGAAAAGGCAAGAGAGAACAAGACCCACTCTTAGGAGGGGCTCAGCCAGGAGCCAACGTGGAGAGGCCTGGGGGTACTCAGAGGAAAACATGGGGGTGAGGGAATACACAGGTGATAGCGGATCAGGTGAAAAACAATAAAATCAGCGCAAAGACGACTTGAATATAGGGCCCCCATGACCTTAACCTGCTCCCCTGTACAGGTCACAACTTCGCTTTGGGACACTTTCGTATATGAGTGCTAAACAGAAGAGGAGAACAAGATGTAGGTTCCCCATCTCCCATATTCTTAAGCTGTACATGGTAATATTGTGAATGGAGTAGAAAAAGGCTTTCCTTCTCAGGAAATAAAAAACACTTCCACTCTTGTTAACAGTTTTCTCCACTCACAAGTCTGTAGAACTGATTAAAAAAATATTTGAAAGGAGTATTAACATTCATAGATATTAAGTTATTTGGGTAAAAAATGCTAATTATTTCCATTTAATTCGTAATAGTGAAAAACTCAATGCAACCTAAATGCTCTTGAAGCAAAGACTAGTTAAGTAAATTCTATTACATACAACAGAATCTATGAAGTCATAAAAATAAAGATGGATATACATCTATATTTATTATTATAGAAAGCCATGAAATATTGTTGATGGGAAAAAGATTAGATATGTGAGTGTATCATTTGATCCTATCCATGAAAAATTATATTTCCCTATAAATATACATGCAAAGGGGTGCATTTAGAGATATTTACAGATAGACTGTGTTAACAATGATAACCATTAAAATCAAAATCTACCTGATTTTGTTTTCCTCTCTCTCTCTCTTTTTTTTTTTCACTTTAAATCTGTATCTTTTCCAAAAGCCATAATGCATTTCCTCGCTGAATCCTTTTACCTCAAATGCTTTTCTTCCCAGGCTAGTCTTTATCTAAAACCATTGCCAGCTAGAACAAGCAAGGATTGTGAAGTAGAATCCATGCAAATGAATAGAATGGCATCCACACTGGAGGACATTTCATCCCTGGCCATAAGATCAGGAAACAAAGGGAAATAGTGGTTCTGATGCAGGAAAGTGCAACTTGGATATTTGGCATTCTGTATAGAATTCTAGCTCTGAGACTATCAGGCATCAATTGTTATCATTTCTTGCCTTTGGGCACTGAACATGTTATCCTCCATTTACTTAACTTACTATATAAAATAATATTAGCTATGCTGCTAAACTATCTTCTGTTCACTTAGTTTCCATCTTTTTGAGGGCTATGCCCCCTCACTGCCCCAGCCCACCCCTCACCCCAGGGCTGTATTCTGAGTAGCAGAGTAGAGGGAACTCTGTTCTGTATGTTGAATCTATCGGTACCATTTAATTATTAAAACATTTTAAAAGGCAGGGGCACCTGGGTGGCTCAGTCAGTTAAGCGGCTGCCTTCAGCTCAGGTCATGATCTCAGGGTCCTGGGATTGAGCCCCACATTGGGTTCCCTGCTCAGCAGGGAGCCTGCTTCTCCTTCTCCCTCTGCCTGCCACTCGCCCTGCTTGTTCTCTCTCTCTGTCAAATAAATAAAATCTCAAAAAAAAAAGGACATTTTAAAAAGCAAATCTCCAAAATGCAGACCATTGTCTTCTCCACTAAAAAGTATTTTTTAAAGGTCTAAACTTGAAAGATAACAGAAATTAACAATATTTGACATACCAAGGGAGAGTGAAAACATACTAACCCTGGAACCCAGCAAATGGGGCTCAATCCCTTTAGGAAGTCTCCATTTAGAAAGATAACCCTAGCAAGTATCCTAAATGAGGTGATGAAAGGCGCACAGTACCTGCTTTGTAAAACCAGAGCCAGCCTTGTGACTGCCCACTCCAAAATCCAGGTCTCCTGCTCCTTTGTTAATGCTTTCTCTTCTACATCATCCACCCTTCAAGAAAATTACACCAGCTGAGCTCTGTAAGTTAAACAGCATAATTAATCAACATGAATCTGTAACAATTCTACAAATTACTAAGAATTGAGCTTATTTTTATTTTGATTTGTAACAAAAGCCCTATACAGCAAAGTAGTTGAATAAATCCCCTGATTCAATTAATCAATACAGCAAAATTACACCAATGAGTACTTGACTCTCTACCGTGGTTTCAGGGTAGAGAGTGCAAACATGGTTTCAGGGTGCAAACATGGAAGAATTGAACTGCCAAATAAGCAAGACACCTAGCAATTGCCCTAAGAGCTGGGAGAGGGAACCATCACTTCAGGCTTGGGTGGCCTTTAGGGGCTCAACGGGAGACTCCTATTTATTCAGAACCAAAAGTCCAGTAAGGAATTTTCTTTTTAAATGGAACATTAGGCTACATTTAACAATGGTCTTTATAAAGAATATCTCGTTATAATTCTAATTCTCTGAATAACAGTTACCTGGAAACACTTGAATATAATCATTCTTAAAGCTACATGAAAACGTCTGTCACCCAGCCCCACTCACAGAAGCCCTAAGAGAGATTTACATCTAAATGTCAACATAGTATAAAAATATGAAGAATTAATGAGCTATATAAATAACAAATTATCTACATAAGTTTTATCTCAAAATACAGCATTGATATTTTCTTGCTATCCTAGTTCAGTCAAGATGACCAGAACGGTCTCAGAGAAGCAGAAATAGAATTCAATTTGAACTAAAAAAAATTCAAACCTGATTATATTGATAATGCCTCTTATTTCCCTTCCATTTTTTAAAAATCAGTTTTAATGGGGGTGCCTGGGTGGCTCAGTGGGTTAAAGCCTCTGCCTTCCGCTCAGGCAGGTCGTGATCTCCGGGTCCTGGGATCAAGTCTTGCATCAGGCTCTCTGCTCAACAGGAAGACTGCTGGCTTCCTCCTCTCTCTCTGCCTGCCTCTCTGTCTACTTGTGACCTCTGTCAAATAAATAAATAAAATCTTTAAAAAAATAAAATAAAAATCAGTTTTAATGAGGTATAGTTTACATAAAACCAAATACTCCCATTTCAGTTGTCAAAACAGCTCAGTGAGTTTTAAGAATTTTAACATACCAGGATAACCACCACAAGATCTAGAACATTTTCATTACCTGCCAAATCTAGATCAGTACTCCCCACCCCCTCACCACCCCTCATCAGTTTTCTGTCACTGTGAATCAGATTTGTCTTTTCTAAAATTTCATAAAACTGTAATCATCCAGGATGTATAATACCCTGGTGTAAGGCTTTTTTTAAGATTCAAATGTGTTGTTGCATGTATGACTAGTCATAAAATTTATGACTAGTTGTGTTTATTGCTAATTACCTTCGCCATGTATGGATATTCCACATTTTTTATATATCAGAAATATTGATGGACATTTAGGTTGTTTCTAGTTTTTGTCTATTATAAATAAAGTCATTATGGACATTCATGTACAAGTCTTTGTGTAGATATATATTTTCTTTTCTCTTGGGCAAATATGTAGAAATAAGACCACTGGGTTATATCGTAAGTGTATGTTTAACTTTATAAGAAATAACCAGGCTTTTCCAAAGTACTGGTACTATTTTACATTCCCATCAACAATGTATGAGATTTGTAATTGCTCCATAGTCTTAATATAATCATTCTTTTTAATTGTCATCACTCTAGTAGTAGTAATTCACTGTGGTTTTACTTTTTTTTTTTTTAAGTAGGCTCCATGCCCAGTATGGAGCCCAACATGGGGCTTGAACTCACGACCCTGATGTCAAGACCTGAGCTGAGATCAAGAGTCGGACATTTAACTGACTGAGCCACCCAGCCAGACACCCCTCACTGTGGTTTTACTTTGAATTTCCCTGATAACTAATGATGTTGACACATTTTTGTATGTCTCTTAATATATTGGCTATTAATATATCTTATAAAGTGTCTTTTCAAGTTTTTTGCCCAGTTTAATTGGGTTATTTATCTTACTGAGTTGTCGTAGTTCTTTATATATTCTGGATACAATTCCTTTGACAGGTATGTGTTTTGGGAATATTTTCTTCCATTAGGTGGCTTGTGTTTTCTTTTTTTTTTAGCATTGTCCTTTGAAGGGCATAAGTTTTAACTCTGTAGAAGTCTAATTTATTGGGGCGCCTGGGTGGCTCAGTCATTGGGCGTCTGCCTTCGGCCCAGGTCATGATCCCGGGGTCCTGGGATCGAGCCCCACATCGGGCTCTCTGCTCAGTGGGGAGCCTGCTTCTCCCACTACCATTCTCTCTGCTTGTGTTCCCTCTCTCGCTGTGTTTCTCTCTGTCAAATAAATAAAATCTAAAAAAAAAAAAAAGTCTAATTTATTGATAGCTCGATATCAATAGCTTATCTCTCATTGTTTATGCCCTAAGAAATCTTCTACTACCTCTAGTTCATATAGATTTTCTTCTATGTTTTATGTTAGAAATTTTAAGTCTTACCTATTAAGCTTAGGTATATGATCCAATTAGAGGTTAATTTTGTATGTGGAATATGGTAAGGATCAAGGTTCATTTTTTTCTCATTGAATATCCAGTTGTTCCTACACAATTTGTTGAAAAGACTATCTTTTCCCCTTTGAATTACTGTGGCCCTTTGTCAAAATTATTTGACCGTATGTGGGTAGGTCCATTCCAGGATCTATTGTGTTCTATTGAGCCATATGTTTATCATATAGTATAGTAACGTAGCTTTGTAGTCCATCTTGAAATATGATAGTTTAAGTGTTCCTGTTCAAAATCATTTTGGCTATTCTAGATCCTTTGTGTTTTTATAAAAAAAATTTTAGAATAAGCTATAAAATTGCCTGCTGGGATTTTCAATGAGATTGCACTAAACTATGTAACAACTGGGGGAAAATTGACATCACAATATTTAGTCTTCAGTTTAGAAACTTCGTACATTTCCATTTATTTAGTTCTTTTTACTTTTGTTTGGCAATTTTTGTAGTTTGTTGTTGTCATTGTTTTTAGCTGTAAAAATCTTGCATATACTGTGTTAAATTTATCCCTAAGTAGTTCATCTTTTTGACACTATAGTAAATGGTATTTTATTTCAATTTCCAAATGCTAATTCCTGGTATATAGAAAGATTAGATTTTTGTATATTAACCTTATATATGCTAAATTCAATTCTTCTATTTGACTTTTAATAGATTATTTAAATTTTTCTACGTATACAATCATGTCATCTGCAAAAAAGTCAATTTTACTTCTTTCAGCCTGTATTCCTTTTATTTTTTTCTTAACCTATAGTACTGGCTAGAACCTTTAGTACAATGCTGAATCGAGACCTTGACAGTAAATATCCTTGCTTTATTTTCAATCCTGGTGAAAGCATTCATCCTAACAGATGATCTTACTAAAAGTTTTTCAGGTACTCTTTGCCAAGTTGAGGAAGGTCCTTTCCATTTCTAGTTTTCTTTGTTAAGAGGTTTTGTATTATGAATGGATATTGATAAACATTTTTGTGTATCGCATGAGAGTATCATCTGGTTTTCTCCTTAATTCTGTTAATGTGGCAGTTACATTGAATCTTTTTTTTTTAATATTAAAGCAACCTTGGGGCACCTAGGTGGCTCAGTCAGTTAAGTGTCAAACGCCTGATTTTGGTTCAGGTCATGATCTTAGGGTCATGAGATGGAGCCCTGTGTCAGGATCTGCAGTGGGCATGGAGCCTGCTTAAGATTCTGGCCCTTGGGGTGCCTGGGTGGCTCATTCGTTAAGCGTCTGCCTTTGGCCCAGGTCAGATCCCAGGGGCCTGGGATCAAGCCCCGCATTGGGCTCCCTGCTCAGCAAGAAACCTGCTTCTCCCACTACCATTCCCTCTGCTTGTGTCCCCACTCTCACTGTGTTTCTTTCTGTCAAATAAATAAAATCTTTAAAATAAAAGAAAAAGATTCTGGCCCTCTCCCTCAGCCCCTCACCCTGCTCATGGTCTCTCAAGTAAATAGATCTTTTTAAAAAAATATTAAAGCAACCTTGCATTATTGGGGAAAAAATCTCACTTGGTCATAATGCATTATCCTTTTTATATATTCTTAGATTCAATTTGTTAAAATTCACAGAAAGAATTTCTGCATCTTTCAATCAACTGTCTCAGTTACTAGTTTTCTTGTACTCTCATTGTCTGGGCTCAAAAAAAAAAAAAATGGAGAAATGTTCTATTTTTTGAATGAGTTTGTATACAATTGGTATTATTTCTCCTTAAATGTTTGGTAGAATTTACTAGTGAATCCATGTGGGCCTGGAGTTTTCTTTGTGGGAAGCTTTTATTTAATAATTAAATCTCTTTGGGGGTGTGTGTGTGTGCGTGTGTGTGTGTGTGTGTGTGTGTGTGTGTAGTAGCCATATACATATGGCTACTCAGATTTTCTATTTTTTCTTGAGTCATTGTTACTAATCTGTGACTTTCAAAGAATTTGTCCTTTTCATCTGTGTTGTTATATTTATTTCCATAGTTGTAATATTCCTTTTTTTTTTAATGGTTGCAAGATCTGTAGTAATGTCCTCTTTTTTTTCCTACTGATGGTAATTTTTCCTTATCTCTCTTTCTCCCAACTCACATATCTGATCTCACTAGAAATTTACCAGTTTTGTCATTTTCCAAAGAGATCTTATTAGGTTTTAGTGATTTTTCTAGTATATAATTTCCTATTCTATGTTACTATTATTTTGTTTCCTACATCATCACTTTTAACTCTTATATTTATTATTTTCTTCCTTTTACTTTGATTTAATTTGCTCTTCTGTCTTCCTGATATGGATGCTTGGATTTATTTTAGCATTTCTTTTATAATTGAGCATTTTTTCATATCCTACAAATTTTGACATATTTTTACATTTTCATTCAGGTCAAAATATTATCTAATTTGTGATTTCTTCTTCTGCCCTTGGGCTATTTAATTTAAATGTTTGTTTAGTTTTAAAATGTTTTAGGATTTTCTAAATAATTTCAGATAATTCAATTTTTTTTTCAGAAAATGCAATCTGTAATTATTTCATTTCGTTTAAATATGCTGAAGCATGCTATATGACCCAGCATTTGGATCTATCTTAGTAAATGTTTCATGTACACTTGAAAAAAATGTGTTTTACTGTTGTTGAGTGAAGCATACTATAAATATAAATTAGATCCAGTTGTTCAATAGGATGATTCAAATCATCTATGTAATTACTGATTTTCTGTCTATGTTTTCTATCAAATACTAAGACAGGGCAACGGAAGTCTCCAGCTATGCATTTGTCTGTTTCCATTTACGCTTCTATCAGTTTTTCCTTCATATATTTTGAAGCTCTGTTTTGGGTGCATACAACTTTAAAATTGTTATGTCTTTTTGATGAATTTCCAAATCTGCATTGTTCCCGTTTCTTTTCCTACTTTCTTTTGGGTTGTTTTTTAGAAGTCTGCTTAATTTCCATTATTAGATTATAAGCTATTTCTCTTCATCCTAATTATTAATGGTTCCTCTAAGGTTTACAGTATTGTTGTTTAATTTATTCAATCTACATTGAAGTAATATTATACCATATCTTGTATAAAATATATAAGACTCTCACAATATTATGCTTGCTTTTTTCCCCTTCTCTTGCCCTTTGAGCCCTTGTCATACATTTTATGTCCACACCTGTTAATGAACATCACAAAACATTGTGCTTTTTAAATTTTTGCTTTCTTTCTTTGTTCGGTTACCATTTAAAAAAATTAATAAATTAATACAAAAAATATTTCATACTTATCCACATATTGACCATTTCTGGTGCTCTTCATTCCTTTGTGTAAGTCCAAGTTTTCCATCAGATAGCATTTTCCTTTTGCCTGAAGAACTTCCTTTAACATTTCTTTTACTACAAATATGCAGGTGATCAAGTCTCTCCATTTTTGTTTATCTGAAAGTCTGCTTTTGTTTTGAAGAACATTTTTACTGAATATAGAAATCTAGTTGACCTTTTATTCTTTTAGCATTTTATAGTCATTTCATTTTTTTCTTGGATATTTCTAATGAGAAGTTTGCTATAATTTCTATCTACATTCCTCTGTGTATAATGTGTTTTCCCCTTTTCTAGCTACTTTTAAGATGTTTCTCTTAATCACTTTTTTCAGCAATTTGACTATGATATACCTCAGTTTGTGAATGTGAATATGTGTATTTATTCTGCATTGGGATTCTTTGGGATTCCTGGTCTGTAGTTTATAGTGTTCATTAAATCTGAGACACTTTTTAGTCATTATTTCTTCTGTTATCCACCTCCCCTTTCTGGGTTTCACATATATGAAACCACTTGATATTATCCCATAGGACCCTGAAGCTTGGTTCACTTTTTTTAACCACCTTATTGACATAATTTATAAACCATAAAGTTCAGCTGATTAAAATGTACAATCCAGTGGTTTTTAATGTATTTACAGTCTTGTGCAACGATCACCATAATCCAATTTTAGGACCTTTACACATCCCCAAAGGAACGCTTGCGTGCATTAGCAATCATTCACCATTCCTCCTCTCCCCCAACGCCTTCCAGACCTAAGCAACCACTAATCTACTTTATGTGTCTATGGATTTGTCTATTCTAGATATGTCATATAAATCATCATGTAATATGTGGTCTGTTGCAACTGACTTCTTTCATTTAGCATAATGTATTGAGAGTCATCAATGTTGCATAATTTATCAATACTTCATTCCTTCTGGTCACCACATAATATTCCATTGTGTGGATATACCCTTGTTTATCCATTCATTAATTGATAGACATTTGTCTTCACTTTCTGATTATTATTAATAATTCTGCTGTGAGAATTATATATCCACACAAGTATGGACATATGTTTTTATTTCTCCTGGGGTAGATACCTAACAGTGGAATTGCTGAGTCATATAGTGACTCCAGTGTTTAACATTTCAAGGAATGGCAAACTGTTTTCCAATATGGCGGCACCATTTTACAGTTCTTACCAGCAACAAATGAGGGTTCCAGTTTCTCCACATTGTTCTCAACATTTGTTATTGCCTGTTTTTCACTCTAGCCATCCAGTGGGTATGAAGTGGCATCTTACTGTGTTTTTGATTTGCATGATGTTCAGTATCTTTTCACGTACTTATTGGGCAATTGTATGTCTTTTTTGGAGAAATATCTATTCATATCTTTGCCTACTTTTAAAACTGGTTATTTATATTGTTGAGTTATAAGAGTTCTCTACATATTCTGGGAACAAGACATTTGTCAGATATAGCATTTGCAAATATTTTCTCCCATCCTATGAGTTGTCTTTTTATTTCATGGTACCTCCCACGTAATGAGTTTCTATCACATGAGGAGTGTTCTCCCATTTGGTGGACTCTTGTCTTATGGTAGATTCCTTCCATGTGGTGAGGTCTTATTTCATGATGGGGTCCTCATACATGAGAAGGTCCTATTTTGTGGTGGGGTCCTCCCGCTTTGTAAGGTCTTCCCAGATGGTGGGTCCTATCCCTGCAGTAGTAGACCTTTTATATAGTTGAGTTTTCCCACATGGTGAGGTCCTCCTACATAGTGAGGTCCTATCTCAAGGTTAGGCCCAATCTGCCTCCCAAGTCTACATCCTTACCTCATCTATACTTTCCAGAGAAACTCTAGTCTCAATCATCATCTTCCCTTCTACCACCTACCCAATCTTACATTCTTTCCCTTTCATACCCTAGTGCAGGCCCTTATTGCAGAGAGGATCATTTCTTCACCCTTGTCCTCTGAGCTGTTTCTGTCTCCTCTTGATGGCTCTCCCATGAACTCAGACCTGTTACTGACCTCCACCTCTTGTTCTCTGCATGATTATGATTACTTGGGAGAGCTTGGAATGGAGTCCTTTGACTTGAGTATCAGTCTTAAGAACTTCTGGAACCCTCTAGTTAAAACATTTTTTCCATTAAATTCTACCTTTCTCTCTCCTCCCTTTTCCTCATAACAAGCTTTGACTAAATCCAGAATATAGTTTGATTTCCCCAGTTTTCCTGCATAATATTCACACTAGTTCTAACTCTTACTGGCATCCTTGGTTGGGACGCTCAACCCTAGAACTATATTGTTCAATATGGTAGCCACAAGCCACATGTGGCTATTAGTACTTGTTATATGATCAGTCCAACTGAGATATGCTACAGTTATAAAATACATACTGAATTTCAAAGACGTAGGAACAAAAAACTGTAAAATACTTGACAAATACTTTTTTACCTTAACTACCTGTTGAAATGATAATATTTGGGGTATCTTGGGTTAAATAAAATATAAAAATTAATGTCACCTGTTTCTTTTTACTTCTTTTAAATGTGGCTACCAGAAAATTTTAAATTATATATGTGACATAGACTCTATTTCCATTGGACAGCACTGCCCTAGAACTGGTCATGTATCCCTTAAGCTATGCATTCATCCATGGCCTGAAACTGTAATGCAGCCAGATTACCTAAAGACTTACCTGCACCCTGGACTCCTCTCAGTACTATGTCCCAGGACTAGACCACCCAGCCCACAGCCCCAGAATTCAAACCCAACAGGCCCAGGGCTAGTTTGTCGTATCTTTGAATACAGCACCTTGGACTCCTCAGGATGATCTTTTACCATAACTTGAGTTTCTCCAGGCTTTCCTACTCTGCTTCCTTTTCTCTTCATTTGGTCATCTCAGCAAGCCCCACCTTGAGCCCACCTACAATCTCCTCCAGTCAGTTCACTTTCATGGAACCCTCTTGTCCTCCTCTCTTCCTGCATAAATGCCGCATGTATTACCAGGCCCAGGCCACCTCCTCCATGAAGCTTTCCTCACTGCTCCAATGCTTTATTGCCCTTCTCCTCCAATGCAAATTCCTATACTTATATTCATTTTCTGCTTCACCACTTAGCAACTGGGCACTGTTCAGAAGTATTCCCACTTTCATATATGTAAAGATGTCTACTTAACTGGTTAGCTCCTGAATGGAGGGATCATCTCTATATTTCTTTCCACCATCGTCCCTCAACCTAACAGAGTCTGATAGGTGAGGCAGGCATGTAAATATTTGGCAAATACCTACTTCAACCACTGATTAGCCAAAATATTCAATAAATTAAAAAATAGCACTTCCAAATCTCTCTAGTTAAATGGGAATTTACTGGGTAGTCGTTATATTCCAGCACTTGCATTACTACATTGCTGCTGTTGAATGACCAATATATCAACAAATTCCTGAATAAAACTAAAAATGAAAGCAAATCCATGCTTTTTGTTATTACCAAAGGGAAATATATAGTCAGAACTGCAAGAAACTTATGTCGTGGTTAAGCTTCTTTCACATTTTATTTTACAGTATAGTAGCATAAAGCAGCTACCTAACACTTCAAAAATAAAAGAACCATTTACTTTTCTATACAAGCCTTTTAGATTCCATGTTAAAAAAAAAATAAGGTCAGATCTAGTGAAACTGATTTTTTCTCTCTTCAGTAGATATAGTGGTATATATATCTTCTTAATTACTAGGTACAAGACTAAATTCAAATCTGCTACCTAGTTTTCAATTGGTGAAGCCAACAATTGCACATAGGTAGTTGTTACAGAGAGGGTGAGGACACAAACCAGTTCATAGTGTGAGAATACAGAAAAGATAATACTTTAATTAGTCAGATATTGATTCATTACTGTTAACAGATTTTGAGTCACTAGAGTGCCTTGGCAAACTCCACTTGTGGTATCAAATACTATTTAGCAGCCAAAATCCTGGTTAATGGGAGCTCATCATATAGACATTAAATTCTATTCAAACATCAAGAAGCTATTTCCCTAAAATCTAGGAGTCACCTCATATTCTATTACAAAAAGAATTAGGTAACTGGCATGGTTTATCTTCAGATAAACTTTGTAACTTTGTAATGTAAAACATCATCTAATCAATACCTTCATCAATGAATTCTTGCCTGTCAGAATGCTTCTGCAGCACATCCTACAATTCAGTTGTGATTGTAATACACTATCTTGGTATGTTCTGTTTCCATTCTTCATTGCTGTAGTTATTGCCTTAAAAACAAGAAGCTAAAACAGTTTCACAACCATCCAAGGGAGGCTCAGAAACCAAGAACATTTTTTGGCAAGATGTCCACAGAACAACTTAATTCAGTAAACATAAAGAGTCAAAACTATTCCCACTCAAAAATATGTTTAAAAAACATTACACCAATGTTGGCAATAACACTGAGGAAATGAAGAGCCTTACTCCAGGAAATAGAAATTGGTTCAAACTTTCCAAATGAAAATTATTCATTTGGTTCAAACTTTCCAATCAAAACTCATCAAAAACCTTGGAATATTAAAAACTAGTTAATCCCCAATTTCCATTTATGTGAGTTCATTCAAAAGAAGGAATCATTGAGGGGTGCCTGGGTGGCTCAGTCGTTAAGCGTCTGCCTTCAGCTCGGGTCATGATCCCAGAGTCCTGGGATCGAGCCCCGCATCAGGCTCCTTGCTTGGCAGGAAGCCTGCTTCTCCTGCTACCATTCCCTCTGCTTGTGTTCCCTCTCTTGCTGTGTTTCTCTCTGTCAAATAAATAAAATCTTAAAAAAAAAAAAAAAGGAATCATTGATACATTTAAAGATAGAATTATATGGGCTAACTTTGAAAAACAATGTGGAGAGTCCTCAAAAAATTAAAAATAGAGCTACCCTATGACCCTGCAATTGCACTACTGGGTATTTACCCCAAAGATACAGATGTAGTCAAAAGAAGGGTCATATGTACCCCAATGTTCATAGCAGCAATGTCCACAATCACCAAACTGTGGAAAGAGCCAAGATGCCCTTCAACAGAAGAATGGATAAAGAAGATGTGGCCCATATAGACAATGGAATATTACTCAACCATCAGAAAGGATGAATACCCACCTTTTGTATCAACATGGATGGGACTGGAGGAGATTATGATAAGTGAAGTAAGTCAAGCAGAGAAAGTCAATTATCATATGGTTTCACTTACTTGTGAAGCGTAAGGAATAACATGGAGGACATTAGGAGAAGGAAGGGAAAAGTGAATTGGGGGAAATCAGAGGGGGAGACGAACCATGAGAGACTGTGGACTTTGAGAAACAAACTGAGGGTTTTAGAGGGAAGAGGGTTGGGGGGTTGGGTGAGCCTGGTGGTGAATATTAAGGAGGGCATGTATTGCATGGAGCACTGGTTGTGGTGCATAAACAATGAATTTTGGAACACTGAAAAAAAATAAATAAAAAGAATTATATGGGCTATACATTCCAGTGCTAACCACGTGGCCAAGTTCTACCATCAAGGAAATGGGTGAAAAAGAAAACAGGAGAAAGGTTCACATAAGTATTTTCTTTGGAGCATGTGCTCAGGGTAAACACACATTCTGTATCTCTCATTTCGCAGCCCTGCCCACTGGCTAGCTCTCCTACTCTGCAGCCAAAATATCTCCGTGTGCTCAAAAATAGCCTGTTGTTAAATAAATTATGATCCATCCAATGGAATATAATGCACCATTAAAAATCATATCGGGGCCACCTGGATGCCTCAGTCGGTTAAGCATCTGCCTTTGGATCAGGTCATAGTCTGGTGGTCCTGGGAATGAGTCCTGCATTGGGCTTTCTGCTCAGCAGGAAGTCTGCATCTCTCTCTCCCTCTACCACAACCCCCTGCCTGTGTACACTCTTTCTCTCAAATAAATAAATAACATCTTTTTAAAAATCATATCAGAGGGGCGCCTAGGTGGCTCAGTGGGTTAAGCCTCTGCCTTCAGCTCAGGTCATGATCTCAGGGTCTTGGGATCAAGCCCCACATTGGGCTCTCTGCTCAGCAGGGAGCCTGCTTCCCCCTTCTCCCTCTGCCTGCCCCTCTGCCTACTTGTGATCTCTGTCTCTCTGTCGAATAAATAAATAAAATCTTTAAAAAAAAGTCTTAAAAAATCACATCAGAAAAGAATATCATGGTATATTATTACATATTTTAAAATAATATCACTAATCTGTGTAATTTTATTAACAGAAGGGGAAAATGGGACCATTTACACCAAAATGCTCAGAGAGGCTGGGATAAACAGGTCATTTTTATTTTGTTTTTCTGTTTATCTCTCTTTTCTAAATTTTCTACCTTGAGTGATTAATAATCAGAAAAAAATTATTCAAAATTATTCCAGCCCTCCACACAAAAAAGTTGTTTTACTTTAATCTTGGCAATTTAACCAAAGCAAGTTGTGTGGTGTCTTTCTCTGCTCTGAGTTATTTGAGTGGTGTATAGGTTGGACCTTGGGTTTTCTTGGCAGCGTCCATACTAAGGTGAACCATGTGGAGGCATTTGCCCCTCAAACAGGCGATTAAGTGCACACTTGAGACTTTGTTGACAGTAAAAACAAGGCTTTTGTACGGCAGAAGGGACCTCAGCATAGTGGCAGTTGTGTAGGCAAAGACATCAGAAAGGAATCTGTAAGCATTGCTAGCTAACAGGAGGCGTAATTCTTCCTGTATACATCATTCCTCAGTGACTTGGAATAGTAAAAAGAAATCCTTAATGATCAAAGGATTTGCTACATTGTAAAGAATTTGAAAAAAAAAAAAAATGATGTTCCGTGTGGCATCTGTATGTTCTAGAGAAGAAATTGGAAAGTCGGTTATCATGCATTTGGCATTTTCTAGTTTCTGTAACACTTCACATACATGTGTCCAGAAGAACCTATGCAGCCATTTAAGGAAGGTATGAAAGGAGTTTTTATCTCTGCTCTGCAGATCAGGAAATTGAGGCACAGGGAGAATGGAGGAGCTTGCCCTAGAGCACAGTACAGAAGTTGGAGGTAAAGAGAAAGTGAAGACCCAAGTTCCTGATTCCCAATCCAAGGCGTGAAACCTACTAAAGAAAAAGGAAGTGCTGTTGTGGAATAATGGTAAGTGTGATTCTCCCGTTGCCTCCCTTTTGCTCTCTAAGTTGTGTTCTCCAAGGCAGGGGTGGAGGCACATACCCCAGAGTAATATGATTTACTGGGAGGTAGAAGAAAATATTAGACCATCTATGGATGTTCATTTTGTAGCAAGGAAGGTACGAGGGAGGGAGTGAGGGAGGGGAGAATTAGGCTTTACAGATATTTAATATATAGACTGATACTGGTACACTCACACAGTCCTACATCAGACAGCCATGGGTCGGGAGTGGGATGCGTGCTGCTCTGAAGGGGGTGTGGGGCTCATGTGCAGGAGTTTGTAAAAAATGGGAGTTTCTAAGGACCTAGTTAATACGGATTATGTTACATAGCTTTACTAAACAAACCCTCAGCTAAGTACAAGGTAAAAACAATGACAATATAATCAATTCTAACAGGAAGTCACCTCAAAATAATTCTAAATTATCACGAACAATATTTAAATTATAAAATTATATCAACTATTTTTAATCGTAAACTTGCCCTAGTGAATGATGTACCTTGAGATGTTAGCTAATTGTAGTAGTACATATATATAATTCAAAATTAAATATGCATATGTATGAGACTGAATGCTCAAAAAAATTGTACTACTAGATGTAAATAATCAAAAAGCAGCTTGGAGGCCACAGCAATAAAGCTTATGAAAAATCTCCGCTTCTGTTTGAGTGGGACATGGTCTAACTGTTCCACTGTCATTTAAGAAAAGCAGCAAAATGACTCCCTCCCTAGAGTTCTTTTGTTGTGTTATACCTGTTTCATAATCGCAGAGTCGTGAAATTCTGCCTGCCCACGGCCACTGGCGTGCCTTCCCATGTACCCACGCCATTTAACTTTTTTAAGATTTTTATTTATTTATTTGAGAGAGAGAGCGAGCAGGAGAACATGAGTGAGAACGTGACCGGGGAGGAGGGGCAGCAGGAGAGAGAGAAGCAGACTCCCTGCTGAGCAGGGAGCCCCGAGGCAGAGCTCCTGCCTCTTAATTCTACAATGAAACAAAGACAACCTTCCTTTGGCTTCCTGCCACTTCCAGGAGAGCCCTAGCCTAATCCCCTCCTCTGCCTGCCTGTAGATTCTCCATCATCTGCTCAAGCTTCTCCATTCCTCCCCCACCTGCTTCTGTGTGGCCTCCACCCTCATGTCTACTGAATCCATGAGCTTACCTCCTCATATGGCCCAAGTGACCGCCTTCTGACCTGTTTATGTAGAGTGCCATTATTTCTTTTATTTTCCTGACTGTCCTGTAACTGTTGAAACCAGTCACTCTTTTTTCCCTTGGCAGTCTCTTGTCCTTGTTATGGCACCTAACCCCATGCCTTATCATTGCCTTGGAGGGATATCCTTTTTCTTTTTCACCTGGCTATTCTCAGATTTTTGTCTCCAGCCTTGACTTCTTATGCATAGTCCTCTCCATTTACTCAGATATTTACAGGATTCCCACAGGCCACCTCAAGCTCAATGTATATAAAATGAAACAAATCCTCCTCCACGTATCTTCCTGATTTTCATTGCTTTGTCAGAAGCATCACTATTTTCAGGACTGGTAGGGCAAGAAATTCTGAAACACTCTGATCCCTCTTCTCTCATTTATCATCTTCATCCATGCTAGCACAGAGTCCTGGCAATTTGCCTTTAAGGAGCCCCTTAGATTTGATGTTTCCTCTTTGTTCTCTGTGGCACACCCCACTCTGGACCCACATCAACTCACACCTACATCTCTCCTATGTCTTTTGCCTGGCTGCCTTCTCAAGCCAGTATCTGCCCTTCTAATCTGCCACTAGCCCATGAGGCTGGAGCCAAGCTAAACTCAGTAATAGCTTGTTTCATGATGTCGCTCTCTCCAGGGCTCAGGAGCCAGTGAGCTTCCCACTGCCACTGGATCAAGTCCAAGAGCTTTTGCTTGCCCTGTGGTGTCTTTCCAAGGAGACTGCTCCTAGCAATCCCATTTTATCTCTGACACCCAATAGATGTTCTATTCTCACTGGAGTGTCAGCCTCATTGGTCTCCTGCCCTCTGCACCTATGCTATTAGCCTTTCGCACCTTACAGACCCCTCTTCATGTGCTCTGCCATCAGATGACCTGGCCAGTCCCAGCTCTGTCATTTATTACCACTGTCACTGTAAGAAACTAACATCTCTGAACTTCAGTGTCTTCGTTTGTGAAATGGACATATTGCCACCTAATTCCCAGGGTGGGGGTGGGGGGTATGAAAGGATTGAATGGCACAACATATGGAAGGGTAATTATTTAGCCCAGCACAGGGGTCATAATTGTACCCCTTCTCTGGGGTAGAAAACGTGATTAGCAAAGTAAATGGCATGTGGTGAACACTCAGTTGGGTGAGTGCGTAAAAGGAGGAATAAACACGTAATGTATGTTGGCCTAAACAACCTTCAGCCTCTATTAGCATTACCTGACCACAGACCCTGAAAATTTTCATTCTTCTTTTAACTCCCATGACACTTAAACCTAACATGTAAAACTTTATGACAGACTCTCTTTTGAACTGTGTCATGTCTGTTGCCCCACCTTTCTAACTAGTTTCCAAGTTCCTTGAGGGCAAGGATGATGAGATTATTACACCTGACACTCATCGAGTGTGAACTATGGGCTAGCACTTGACATTGATAAACTCACTTAGCACTTGTGACAACCCGATGACAGCTTGCAGTGGTCACCCCATGTCAAGAATCCAGGAACAGAAAGCCTAGAATCGAGGATGCTGGTAAGCACCAAAGCTGAGACTCTGTAGTCTGACTCAGGGGCCAGGTGTGCTCCAGTCTACTGCTTCCCAGGGTGTGGGCTCTTACCCACTGGAGTAAGTATGAGAGTACTCAGGATTTGGTACAAGTTCTCTTGGAGCAGACATGTTCCTTTAAAACTACTGGAAAGATGGGGCACCTGGCTGGCTCAGTCAGTAGCACTAGGCCTCTTGATCTTAGAGTCGTGAGTTTGAGCCCTACATTGGGCATAGCGATTACTTTTTTTAAAACTGAGAGGAATAAAAACCAAAAAACTCTGTGAGCTGGCACTACTGCCACCTTTCTGGTCCCTTGAAGACTAAACTGTCCTTTAAAGAACATCCTAAAAGGAATCAGAATGCACACAAAAGCCAAGATTACTATACTGTTGAGTTAGGAAATTGCTATGGTATAAATGTTTGTGTCCCTTTCCAAATTAGTATGTTAATTCCTAAAGTCCAAAGTGATGATATTAGGAAGTGGGACCAAGAGGAGACTAGGTTACGAAGACGGAGACCTCTGGAATCGCATTGGTGCCCTTATAAGAGGCCCAAGAGAGCTCCCTTGCCCCTTCCACCATGTGAGGCTACAACAAGAAATTTCACGCCCCACACACCATGCTGGTGCCCTGATCTTGGACTTACAGCCTCCAGCACTGTGAGAAATAAATTTCTGTTGTTTTTAAGCAACTCAGCCTTTCATATTTTATTACAGCAGCTGGAACAGACTAAGAAATGAAGGAAGAAAGAAAAAGAGAGAGAAGAGGGAGAAAGGAAATGGGAACATATGGCAGAAGTAGTGGGAATAGCAAACAGAAAAGAAGGGACACCAGAGAGGCCAGATCTTCCCAAAGAGCCTCCACCGGTATGAGTGTCTCATTCTGAATGGTCAACAACCTTCATTTATGTGTGACTTTGCACTTTGCACTTGCACTTGGTTCCCCCCAGCAAGGGGAAAAGCTCTACTTTGAGGTGCTGAATTGGATGGACCAAAGGCTAGGGAAGAGGCTACTGGAAACCCAGAAGAGAGGCTCGTGGCCTCTCCTCTGCTGGAACTGTCCTATGAGAATGTAGTATTGCACAAGGAAGCACAGTACTTGGTGCTGACATTCACACTGTCCCTGATGACAAATTCAAGATGGCGTATAAAACAAAAATTTAAAATGCAAACTTAACACAAAATGTTTTACAACACTAGAAACTCGCTTTGAAAAACGGGTGGATTTCATGCAACTTGTATCAACCAGTTTTTTGATAGAAATGAAGCAGTGTAAGTGAAGGGCCAGATTGACACCATTGTCCCGAGGGTCATTCCTTCTAAGGATCGTGTATCAGGAGCTGGATCCCTGGGAATTTTGCCGTCATCACTGTGAAGGCAACCAAGCAAATATCTTTTGCAAATGGGCACTTCCTAGAAGCATCCACATATCCCAATTACCAGTACTCAAATATGGGAACATAGTAGGACTGTTCTTTAGTTCTTACAGGAACAGAAAATAAGGAGGATTAAGAAAACTGAAGCATGCAGCAAACTGTAGGCAGCCTAAACCTCACCTCTTCTCTGCCTTACTTAACTGGTAAACAGCTACTTGGTTACAATCTTATAACACCAGATGCTGCTGCAGCATTAGTTGGTTACAATGAACTCTATTAGCTCCTGTCACTGGAATAAACAACAAATGTGCCGATTTTTCAAAACCAAACTGTTTTGCATCTAATTTGTATTTCATGTTCCTGCTCCCTGCAAGCCTCTCCTGAAATGGATTCGATAACATCCACTACACTTTAAAGAGGATTGCTTCACATTTCAAAGGGTAACAGCATGGGTTTTTATAGTATACTTCTTAGTATAACCTAACCTGCAGGAACGTTTTTCTCTTACACACTCAACTGAAAGCTTTATAAAAATGAAATAACAATTTGCATTAAAAGGTGCATGTTTACTCTTGGTATTTTCAGTTACATAAAGGGTAAATTTATTCAAGCAAAAGGACAGCTGGCCATAACCTTTCCCTGACAACTCTGGCTACAGTTTTCTCCAAGCAACATAAGGTTTCATATTTTTCCGGAAGAGACAAAAGGGAATGCCTCATGAATTGTTCCTTAGATTTTTAGTTCAGTACCACACAACACTTCTGTAGTGGGCTCCAAAATACTACATATAGTTGTAATAGCCAGTAATGAGTCACTACCCTTAGATCAAATTACACTTGAACTAATTATCTTCCATCCACCTCCTTTCTTTGGCTCCCCTTCCTCTGATCTGAGCATCTGGTCTTCCTAACCTCTAACCTCACTACTCCCTCTAATAGCCCAGTGTTTTTCAACTGGGGCGATTTTGCAACCCTAAGAGACATCTGGCAATGTCTGGAGACATTTTTGGTTGTTGCCCCTATGGGGTGCTACTGGTCCCTCGTGGGTAGAAGCCAGGGATTTTGCTAAACATTCCACAATGCACAAGACAGGCCCCAACAACAAAAAAATTGTCTGGCCTCACATGCAGGTTGAGAAACCCTGCAATAACCTAACCAAAACATTAAAACAAAACAAAACAAAAAGCCTTCTCAAGAACTTGCAGTGGTTCCTTATTTATTAACTTTTAAATGTCAACCTCCTCAGCCTTACTTTCAACAACTCCTAACATACAACTTTTAACCATAACTAAATAATTACCTGCTGAACTGTCATGTGCAGGAACTGTGAAGATACCAGGAGATTAAGAGCTTCCCTCTAGAAGCTCAGCCTCTGATGAAGGAGACATATCACTGACAGCATGTCCAGTAGGTAACAGGAATGGTCTGTCTCCTGCTCCTGATTACCTCTCATCCCAGGCAGACCGTGATGAGTGCCATGTAGAGAGCAGTGGAAGCTTGCCTCCCACTATTCCCCACACAAACCCTGCTCTTGGCACTCTTTTGCAAAGATGAGATACTCATGGATCAGGACACAGCATTCAGATTTCTCGGTGAGGGGTGACTGTGCACTAAGCTTTCTCCACTCCTTCCTAGCCCTGCTCAAAGATTGGTAGGCCGCCAGCAAGGGTTAAAGGTGTGTGCACAGCAGCATGGACCAGCGCAAACTAACCAATACTTTGGGAATTGAGATCAGTATATTTAAACTTATATTGCTAAACCTCAATTGATCAAAATTCCCAGGAAAAAAAAAAAAACCAACATGCATTTGTTATATGGGAGAAGACTATAGTACACTATAAACTCATGGTTTTCATTTTCTCTTTCTCCCTTGTCTCTTTAATTCCTAATAAATTCTTCTTTGGTTATACTGACTAAATATACAATACCTGCAAGAACCATTTATATTTGAATTTCTCAAAATGCAATTTTCTACGCAGACTGATTTTCTGTCAGTGTGATGGTCACTCTGCTCTTACTGCTAATCGAGAGGTTAATATTGTTGTCGATGGCTGTGATCTAGATTGAATTTGTCAACCATAAATTGTTCATCCCGAGATACCCTTGGGTGCCTGCAAATTGCTTGTCTCAGACTGACAGCTTTGTTCTTGATTTTAAAATATTAACATGTCAAAGTATTAATCCATTTTGATAGAAAGATAGCAATAAAAACTCGCTTCTGGACAAAAGAGGAGGAGCCTTTATATGTCAGGCCCACATATCTCAGGTGTTCAAGAAATGAGAAGAGCCGTTCAATGCAAGCTCTGTGCAGCCAAGAATATCTGCAAAAAGGATGATTCCAATCCACCAGAGATGACATGGTAGAGAAGGTATTTCACTTTACCTTCATTCTCCCGGGTAGGACATAAATGATTCCACTATAGGATATTTCCAGGGAAGTCTTTATATCCTCTCTCAGACATCTTTTTCCAGTGTTGATGAAAACATGTTTACATTTCAGTCTATGTTCATAGTTGGGCTTCCATCATGTCTAAGCATAGGGGCCACAAATGTGTTAAACAGGATATTATGCCTGTGTTCGGGCAACAGTATTTCTGAAAGCTAATATAGTGTTGTAATCAAGACCTTAGCTCTGAAGCCAGATTGTCTGAGTTTGAATCCACTTACTGGCCACGTGACCTCTCACGTAAGCCGTTCTTCCTCCAATTGTCTCAGCAGCAATCTATCAATCTCTTCCTGCCTCAATACCTAGAAAGGAGGATAAAAGTGGGACCTGTCTCATGGGGTTGTGGTGAGCCCTAGGTCGGTTATAGAATGGGCTGGCACATAATTAACATTCAGTGGGTGGTAGTGATTGTTACTTAATCATGTGTGCATGGGCAATATCCATTCATTATGACCTCATATTTCAAAATGAAAAACCTTCCTGGTGTTACATATACTAATTGCGAAAAACAGTAGTGATATAAACAGACATGAATAAAGAAGAAAGTAAAAAGTAAAAGTCCCTTCTGACCCTTCCCCTTAAAAATAACCACTGTGAAGAGCTTGGTGTAGATCTTTTCAGACATTTTCATGTATGCGCTCACACACACACACACACACACACACACACACTCACACCCATGTACATGAGCTGATTTTTTTTTTTTTTTTTCAGATTTCTGCCTTTGGTTTCCTCTCCTTTAAAATTATGAATGATTTTGATTCAATGATTTTGATTTTTATGTTTAATTCTAATCCTAATGGACTTTATTTTTGTATTATGAAATAAGACTGCAATTTTCCAGGAGCACCTGGGTGGCTCAGTGGGTTAAAGCCTCTGCCTTCGACTCAGGTCATGATCTCAGGGTTCTGGGATGGAGCCCGGCATCAGGCTCTCTGCTTCCCCCACTCTCTCTGCCTGCCTCTCTGCTTACTTGTGATCTCTCTCTCTCTCTGTCGAATAAATAAATAAAATCTTTAAAAAAATGCAATTTTCCCCCTCATGATTATCCTGTTGTCTTAACACCAATTATTAGATAATTCCTTCCTTCCCTCATTGATTTGAAATGCTAATTTTAACATATACTAAATTCTTAAATATAAGAGTGCATTTCTAAACTCTATTCTCTCCCATTAAACTATCAATCTATTCCTGCCTCAATACCACACTGTTTTAGTTATACTGATTTTATAATATATTTTGGTACTTGTATAGTATAGTAATCTCTAGTTCTTTTTAGCAAAATGATGGTTATTTTTAATTTCACAGATATTGGAATTCGCTGAGGTGAGAAAACAGAGAGTCACTATGAGTCAACTACTCAGAGAGAATTATATAAACTGACCTTTATCAATAAAAATAGGATCTTACTGTTGCCAGCAGTGATGGAGAAATATTTTTTAAAAAATATAAAGCTCCCAAATAGGGATTTGGTGCGTCCCACTGCAATATAAAATACCACCGCTTTATCAATAATTTGAAACTTGGGCAAATGGAATATACCTAATCTTACTGGAGTGTAAGGATAAGAAAGGAGAAGATAAACTTGCATTATAAGAGGATAAATTTAGGGCTCTGAGATGGCTCATCAGTTGGTTGGGCTGCTGACTTCAGCTTGGGTCATGATCCCGGAGTCCCAGGATGGAGCCTCCAGATGGCGCCATGTAGGGCTTCCTGATCAGTGGAGAGTCTGCTTCTTCCTCTCCCTCTGCTTCTACTCCCACTCATGCTCTCTCGCTCACTCTCTCTCAAATAAATAAAATAACTAAAAATTTGTTTAAAAAAAAAGGATAAATTTAGGCTAGACACATAATGGAATTTCCCAGTTATGAAGAGAACATACATAAATCATATTCTTTTGTAAATTCTTTTTTAAAAAATATTTATTTATTTGACAGAGAGAGAGAGAGACAGCAAGAGAGGGAACACAGCAGGAGAGGGGCAGAGGGAGAGAAGGAAGCAGACGCCTCGCTGAGCAGGGAGCCCCATCTGAGCCAAGGCAGCCACTTACCCACTGAGCCACCCAGGTGTCCCTTTTTTATTGTAAATTCTTAAGAAAGGCTTAGCTCACTAGTTGCATAAAGGTGGCATTAAATCTAGTTCTTTCCTACAACAAGAAACAGGACTGTAAAATTTCTCTCCAATACATAAGTCACTCTGAGATTGTGATTTTTCTATTCTTTAAGTCACATTTTTATTCTGTTTAGATGAACAATGGAATTGCATACACTAAATGCTAATTAATAATAAGAATGAGGTGAAACCTAGAATACTAGCTTGAATAAATAATAGACCTTATATCACTGGTCTGAGAAAAACATATTTAACCTAAAAATGCTTTCAAGAAGTATATCTGCAAGCATATTTTCCCACTGAGTAATCACTAAGTAGTGGAAAGGAATAAACATAGATTTCAAAGAACCATATGGTAATGATAAATAAAAAACATATCATATGGACAAATGCAAAAAAAAAACAAGAAATGCAAATATAAGCAAAGGGGAAACAACTGCCATGTCTGGCCATGAAGCAGTGACTGGTACTGGATGTGTCCTACTATAATAAACAACAGGACACCAGAGAAGATACATAAAACAATTGTTTTCAGACAGTGAATAACAGAGGAAGCTGACCTGTGAGCACTGAGAGAAGTGAAACAAAGTAAGGCCTCTGATGGTCCCAGTTTTCTTTCTGGAGCTACTTTTCAGATGACGACGCAGGGAGGGGTAACTCTAGGAGAGCGTGGCAGTCTTGCTGAGTTGAGGAAAGACTAATGAGTTAGGGAGGCTGAGGCAGCTGGAATTTGCAGACAGAGTCCCAGAAATGAGTAAGCTAGGCAGAGCAAGAGCTCAAAATCTAAAGACGGTCCTCGCTGCATCTATGAGACACTCTAAAATGAACCCCCAGAGCCAACAGATCTCTGAACTGTACCAGTGCTGGCTGGACAGAGCAGAGACACCTTGAAGTACAGGTGACCCTTGGACAACATGGGTTTGAACTGCACAAGTGCACCTACACACGTGGATTTATTTTTGATAAATACAATGCAGTACTGTAAATGCAAGTTTTTGTTCCTTGTGATTTTTCTTAAAAACATTTCCTTTTCTCTAGCTTACTTTATTGAAGAATACAGTATGTACAGTGTCTCATACATATAACATACAAAATATGTGTTAGTCAATTGTTTATGATGTTGTTAAGTCTTCCGCTCAACAGTAGGTTATTAGCAGTTAAGTTTAATAAGTTTAATAAGCAGTTAAGTCAAAAGTTATATGCGGATTTTTTACTACATTGTGAGGGGAGTCAATGCTCCTACTATCATGTTGTTTAAGGATCAACTACATATGATGCAAATTCTTACATTATTGTAGAAGTGGCATAACACCATTTGAAGGTACATTAATAATTAAAGATGCATGCCATGAGCTTTATATCAATCATTAAAAGGTAGAATGAATTAGTATAATAAATCAGTCAATGGAGGACATAAAATGGAATACTAAAAAATAATTAATCCAAAAGATAGGAAAAGAAGAAAAAAGAAAGCATATGGAGCAAATAGAAAACAAATAGCAAAACAGTAGATTTAAACCTAACCATATCAATAATTACATGTAATGCATATGGACTAAAAATTCCTATTAAAAGAGATTATCCAACTGGATAATAAAGTTAAGTCTTACTATATGCTTTCCACAAGAAATTCACTTTAAATATACAGATACAGGGGCTCCTGGGTGGCTCTGTCAGTTAAGTGTCTGACTTTGGCTCAGGTGCTGGGATCAAGCCCCATGGTGGGTTCCTTTTCTTCTCCCTCTGCCCCTCTCCCCACTCATGCTCTCTCTCACTCTCTCTCAGATAAATAAAATATTTAAAAATAAATAAATAAATATACTGAAAGAGGAGGGATAAAAGTGGAAGGATGGAAAAAGATATACCATGTAACCATGAAACGTAAGAAAAGTGGAATGCCTGTCTTCATATTGGACAAAGTAGATTTTAAAACAAGGAATATTCCCAGAGATTAAGAGGGATGTTTTATAACAATAAAATGTCAAATTACCAAGAAGAAATGACATTCCTAGGACACCTGGGTGGCTCAGTTGTTAAGCTTCTGCCTTCAGCTCAGGTCATGATCCCAGGGTCCTGGGATTGAGCCCCATGTCGGGCTCCCTACTCCGCAGGAAGCTTTCTTCTCCCTCTCCCACTCCCCCTGCTTGTGTTCCCTCTCTCACTGTGTCTCTCCCTGTCAAATAAATAAATAAAATCTTTAAAAAAAAAAAAAAAAGAAAAGAAAAAGAAATGACATTCCTAAACGTGAATATACCCAAATGCTTCAAAATACATGAGGCAGGGAATAGTAGGGGGACCTTATGCTTGCCCTGTTCCTCAAATACAGATAGAAAAATACGAAATACTTCTAAATACCCAAGAAATCAGTCGAGGACTGAGAGAACAAGCTGCACATCTAAAGGGAGAGAAAAGGCCACATTGTGGAAGGTGGGAGCTGCAGAGTTGATTTAGGGGAGAAAAGAATTGCAGGTGCAGTGGAAAGGGAGCCTTGATCATGGAGAGAGGAGCAAGAGGGAAAGAGAGAGAGAGAGAGAGAGAGGGAAAGCAGCACAAAAGGGACTACACAAGAAAAACTCTTGTCCAAAATCATTGACTAGGAAAAGGACAGGGGCTGATTATTGCAAGTTTTACAAGCAGCAGAGCTCAAAGTCTGAAGTTTTAGAAGTCTTCTCCATAGTTGGGGTTGAGCCCAGTGGGCTTAACAGTGCTCCTGTGGGGAAGGAGACCACAGAGTGGGCAGCATGGCTTGAGGATCCCCTGAGGTGCAGAAGGAGAAACAGCCTCCTTCCTTGGAGTGCAATTGGGAGAGGTGGTACTGCCTCTTAGGGAACAAAAGACACAATGGGCACCATCGAGAGATCCCATTAATTAGTACAGCAGCAGAGGCACTTGCTGAAGGCAGCTAACCTGGAAGCATGTTTGGTTACCAATGTGTTTTACCATTAAACTCTGAGCCCCTAGCTTTTCTGGTACAAACCAGCATGAACCCCAGTGCAGTGAGACCCTCCTTGAGAGAAACAGTGGAGGTCCTTGCCCTGCCGGGTCCCTACAATTTGATATGTTGAAACCCAGCTGGTGTGCCTGAAATAAAACACAGGAGCACTTTGCCATGAGGCAGAGAGATGCCTTGGACACAGACACCATGAAAGCAGAGTTCTAATGGAGCCAGGGACACAAAAGAAGAGACTGCTCAGTTTTTTATGAGGGCTCCCTGAGCAGTGGCAGGCATGAACTCCCCTCTCTGTGGACAAGAGAGTGGGGTGATGCCATCCAGTCCCTCGACCAACCCTAGCCCACAGCACAGACATACTTCAGTGAGCAACACACTGCCTCCAGTGGAGACTCAAGCCATACACCAAGCCCTGGCCCATTGTGCCCTGCAGGTTCATTTCCACTGGAGTAAGTTTGCCTGAGAAACGGAACATCAGGCCCCTCCCCCAGAAGACCATAGACACCCCCTACATGCACTGAGTCTGATCATAAAGTGCTGCAAACCTTCAGCTCTAGGAAAATAGGACCTAGTTTTTTTCCTAACTAGCAGACCAAAACACACCTAGTTAAAACATGCCACACTCTAGACCAGGTCCGAACAATCCCACTGCAGGCAAGGAGAAACTCTGCAGAGGACTGATCTGAGGGGAAAAGCAGTCAAACACAATAGCAGAATGCACACAGTGTACAACAAAAAAACTTCCTGAAATGCCAGGCCCTGGACAGTATATTAATAATTAATATTAATTAATTAATAATTAGTGGCCTATTCTTAATATAGCCATGACTCTTCAGGAACAGAAACATACAGGCTTCCCTAACACTCAGAAGACAGAGACCTAGACAAAATGTCAAGACAGAGGAATTCACCCCAAAAGAAAGAACAAGAGGTCACACAGGGATCTAATCAACACAGATATAAGTAATATGCCTGAACCAGAATTTAAAATGACAATCGTAAGGATACTAGCTGGGCTTGAGAAAATAGAAGACACCAGGAAATCCCTACCACAGAGATAAAAGACCTAAAAATTAGTCAGGCTGAAGTAAAAAAATGCTATAATGGAGATGCAAAACTGACTGGATGTTTTGACAACAAGGATGGAAGAAGCAGAGGAATGAATCAGTGATATAGGTGATAATATTATGGAAAACAATGGATCAGGAAAGAAGAGGGAAAGAAAAATACCAGATAATGAATGTAGACTTAGAGACCTCAGTGACTCCAAAAAGTGCAATAACATTCATATCATAGGAGTCCCAGAATAAGAGAAGGAAAAGGTGAGAGAAGGTTTATTTGAGCAAATTAGAGATAAAAAACCTCCCTAATGTGGGGAAGGAAACAGACATTGAAACCCAAGAGGCACAGAGACCTACCATCAAAATCAACAAAACTCAGCCAACACCAAGACATACTGTAGTAAAATTTGCAAATACACAGACAAGGAAATAATCTTGAAAGCAACAAGAGGGAAAAAATGTCTTTAACTTGCAAGGGAAGACAAATAAAGTTTTCAGCAGATCTCTCCACAGAAACTTGGCAGACCAAAAGAAATTGGCATGATATATTCAATATGCTCAATGGAAAAAATATGCAGCCAAGAATATTTACTCCAGCAAGGCTGTCATTCAGAATAGAAGGATAGATAGTTTTCCAGACAACAAAAACCAAAGGAGTTTGTGACCACTAAACCAGCCCTCCAAGAGATATTAAATGGGACTCTTTGGGTAAGAAAGAAAGACCAAAAGCAACAAAGACTAGAAAGGAACAGAGGAAATCTCCAGAAACACCAACTTTCCAGGTAATACAATAGCACTAAATTCATATCTAACAATAATCACTCTGAATGTAAATGGACCAAATGTTGCACTCAAAAGACATGGGTTATCAGAATGGCTAAAAAACCAGGACCCATCAATATGCTGCCTACAAGAGACTCATTTTAGATTAAAGACACCTGCAGATTGAAAGTGAGAGGATAGAGAACCATTTATCATGAGAAAGCTGGAGTAACCATACTTTTCTCAGACAAACTAGATTTTAAAGCAAAGATTGTAACAAGTGGTAAAAAAAAGATACTATATCATAAGAAAGGGGCCTATCCAACAACATCTAACAATGGTAAGTACTTATACCCCAACTTGAGAGCACCCAAATATATAAATCAATTAATAATGAACATAAAGGAACTCATTGATAGTAATACAGTAATAGTAAGGGGGCACATCATCTAAGCAGAAAATCAATAAGGAAACAATGGCTTGAATGAAACACTGGACTAGATGGATTTAACAGATATATACATAATATTTCATCCTAAAGCAGCAGAATAGACATTCTTTTTGAGTGCACATGGAACATTCTCCAGAATAGATCAAATACTGGGTCACAAATCAGGCCTCAACAAGTACAAATAGATTGAAATCATACCATGCATGTTTTCAGACCATAAATATGACAAATACATGGAGATTAAAGAACATCCTACTAAGGGAAGAAGGGGTTAACGAGGAAATTAAAGAAGGAATAAAAAAAACATGGAAGCAAATGAAAATGAAAACACCACAACCCTTTTGGATGCAGCAAAGGTGGTCAGAAGAGGCAAAAATGTAGAAATACAGGCCTACTTCAAGAAATGAGAAGTCTAAAATACACAACCTAACCTTACACCTAAAGGAGCTAGCAAAGGAACAGCAAATAAAGCCTAAAGCCAGCAGAAGAAAGGAGATAATATAGATCAGAAAAATATAGAAACAAAGACCCAGTAGAACAGATCAACAAAACTAAGAGCTACTTCTTTGAAAGAATTAATAAAATTGATAAACCCCTAACCAGACTTATCAAAAAGGAAAAAGACCCAAATAAATAAAATCTATATATTTATAAAATCTCTGCCTACCTGTGATCTCTCTCTCTCTGTCAAATAAATAAATAAATAAATAATAAATTTATTAATAAATAATCTTTTTTTAAAAATATGGCCTCAGGATAAAGATCATATGAAGGCTGTAGGACCTCTTTAAAAAAAAAAAAGAACTTATCAAACTCAACACCCAAAAAATAAATAATCCAGTTAAGAAGTGGGCAGAAAACATGAACAGACATTTTTCCAAAGAAGACATACAAATGCCTAACAGACACATGAAAAGATGCTCAACATCACTGGGGGGCCTGGGAGGCTCAGTCAGTTAAGTGCCTGATTTCTGATTTTGGCTCAGGTCATGATCTCAGGGTTGTGAGACCAAGCCCCAAATTGAGCTCTGCACTCAGTGGGGAGTCTGCTTGAGTTTCTCTTTCTCCGTCTCCCTCTACCCCACCTCCCTATGCTCTCTCTATCTCTCTAATAAGTAAATAAATAAATCTTAAAAAAAAAAAAAGAAAAGATGTTCAATATCACTGATATCAGAGAAATACACATCAAAACCATAGATACTACTTCATACCTGTCAGAATGGCTAAAACTAACAACACAGGAAACAACAGATGTTGGCAAGGATATGGGGGAAGGGGAACCCTATTACACTGTTGGTGGGAATGCAAACTGGTGCAGCCACTCTGAAAAACAGTATGGAGGTTCCTCAAAAGTTAAAATTAGAACTACCCTCCAGCAATTGTACTACTAGGTATTTACCCAAAGGGTATAAAAATACAGATTTGAAGGTGCACATGAACCCTGTTGCTTATCAGAATATTATCAACAATAATCAAACTATGGAAGGAGCCCAGATGTCCATTGACTGATGAACCGATAAAGAGGCAATATATATATATATATATATATATATATATATATATATACACACACACACACACACACACCAAGAAAAATTACTCAGCCATTAAAAAGAATGAACTCTTGCCATTTGCAATGACATGGGTGAAGCTACAGTATATTCTAAGCAAAATAAGTCAGCCTGAGGAAGACAAATACCATATAATCTCAGTCATATGTGGAATTTAAGAAATAAAACAGATTAACATATGAGAAAGAAAAAAAGAGAGAAAGGGAAACAAACTGTACAAACTTGAGGGTTGATGGAGGGAAGTGGGTGAGGAAATGGGCTAAATGGGTGATGGGTATTAAGGAGGGCACTTGTTGTCATGAGGACCGGGTGTTATATGCAAGTGATGAATCACTACATTCTACACCTGAAACCAATTTTACTGTATTTTAAAATAAACACTTGAAATTTAAAAAACTAACAAAAGACCCCACAAAATATATAAGGAAAAAACTGACAAAAATGAAAGGGGAAAAAGAGAAATCCACAATTAAAGTTGGATATTTCAGCACCTCCATAATCAATAGAAATAGTAAACAGAAAATAGATACGAATATAGAAAACTCAAATAATCCTTTCAAATAAGTGGATCTCAAAATCTATAAAGAACTTCTCAAACTCAACACCCAAAGAACAAATAGATATGAACAGACATTTCTGCAAAGAGGACATCCAAATGGCCAGCAGACACATGAAAAAGTGCTCCACATCACTCGGCATCAGAGAAATACAAATCAAAACCACAGTGAGATACCACCTCACACCAGTGAGAATGGCTAAAATTAACAAGACAGGAAATGACAGATGTTGGCGAGGATGCGGAGAAAGGGGGACCCTCCTACACTGTTGGTGGGAATGCAAGCTGGTACAGCCACTCTGGAGAACAGTATGGAGGTTCCTCAAAAAGTTGAAAATAGAGCTACCCTACGATCCAGCAATCGCACTACTGGGTATTTACCCTAAAGATACAAATGTGATCCGAACGGGCACATGCACCCAAATGTTTATAGCAGCAATGTCCACAATAGCCAAACTATGGAAAGACCCTAGATG
>CM053611.1:110688599-110711493 GCA_028646535.1 Procyon lotor
ATTTGCAACGACGTGGATGGAACTGGAGGGTATTATGCTAAGCGAAATAAGTCAGTCAGAGAAAGACAAGTATCACATGATCTCTCTGATATGAAGAATTTGAGAGGCAAGGCGGGAGTTTGGGGGGGTGGGGGAGAGAAATGAAACAGGAAGGGATGGGGAGGGAGACAAACCATAAGAGACTCCTAGACTCAAGAAATGAACTAAGGGTGGCCGGGGCGGGGGGTGGGTAGGGATAGGGTGGCTGGGTTGTGGACATTGGGGAGGGTATGTGCTGTTAAGTGCTGTGAAATGTGTAAGCCCGACGATTCACAGACATTTACCCTGGGGCAAATAATACATTATATGTTAATAAAAATTAAAAAAAAAAAAAGACAAAAAAAAAAATAAGTGGATCTAATTGACTCTTAGAGAACACTTCACCCAGCAATGGCAGACTTTGCAGTGTTATCAGTGCCCAGTGGAACAGTTATCATATGCTGAGCCATAAAGCTAGTCTCAATAAATTCAACAGGATAGAAATCACATGAGGCCCTTACAAAATGCAATTTAACTAGAAATCAATAACTGAAAGATATCTACGAAGTACAAAATATTTGGAAATTAAATAAACCATAGTCAAAAGAGAAATTATAAGAGAAATGAGAAAATATTTTTATAAAATTTGTGGGTTGTACTTAGCTAAAGCTGTGCTTTAGAGAAAAATTTTAAACATTGGGTACTCATATTAAAGAAGAAGATCTAAGGGCATCTGGGTGGCTCAGTTGGCTAAGTGTCTGATTTTTGGTTTCGGTTCAGGTCATGATTTCACGGTTGTGTGATCGAGCCCCGGGTCAAGCTCCTTGCTTAGTGTGGAGTCTGCTTCAGATTTTCATTCCCTCTCCCTCGGCTGCTCCCCTCACTCATTCACAGTCTCTCTCTCTCTCTCTTTCTCAAATAAATAAATAAAATATTTTTAAAATAAAAAATATCTGAAATTAATTACATTAGATGCCATCTTAGAAAAGTAGATAAAGCCACAGTATATAGAAGGAAGAAATAATAAAGATTCTATTGGAAATCAGTGAAGCCAAAAACAAACAATAGAGAAAATCAATGAAAATAACCCATTCTTTGAAAAGATCGATAAATTTGGTAAACATCTAGCTAGATTAGTTAAAAAAAAATTAGAAAGTAAACTGTTAATACCAAGAATTAAAGAGGCAGCACCATGACAGATTCTCCAGAATTAAAATAAGGAATATTATTGGTATTATATCAATATATTTAACAATTTATAGTATTTATGATAGACTATTAGATAGATAATTCCATGAAAGATAGAAGTTATCAAATTGACACAGAAACAAAAAATATGGATGTTTCTATATTCTGAAGAAATGAAATTCCTAATTTTAAATTTCCAAAGATGGGCACCTGGATGATTCAGTCAGGTAAGTGTCTGCCTTCAGTTCAGGTCATCGGGCTCTCTGCTCAGTGGAGAGCCTGCTTTTCCCTCTCCCTCTGCCTGCCTCTCTGCCTGCTTGTGCTCTCTATCTCTCAAATAAATAAATAAATAAAATCTTTAAAAAAATTTTTTTCCACAAAGAACTCCAGGCTCAGGTGGCTTCATTACAAAATCCAATCAAACATTTGAGAAAGAAATAACATCAGTTTAACCCAAACACTTTCACATGCAAAAGAATGAAGTTGGACACTTACCATATACAAAATTTAAGTGAACCAAGAGCAATGATTTCTTGAATATGACACCAAAAGCACAGCAACAAAATAAAAACTAAACTGTACTACACCAAAATTAAAAACTTTTATGCAACAAAGAACATGATCAACAGAGTGAAAATGCAACCCACAAAATAGGAGAAAACATTTGTAAATTATTTATCTAGTAAGGGGTTAATATCCAGAATACATATAAAGAACTCCAACAGTTAAAAAATAAAGAATAATTTTGAAAATGGGCAAAGGATTTGAGAAGACGCTATTCTCAAAAAGATATGCAAATATATAATGAACACATGAAAAGATGCTCAAAATCACTCAATATTAAGGAAATGCAAATCAAAACCACAATAAGATGTCACCTCACACCCATGATGATTGTATTATCACAAACAAACAAAAAATACTCAACCAAGTGTTGGTGAGGATGTGGAGAAATTAGAACCCTTGTGCACTGCTAATGAGAATGTGAAATAGTACAGCCACTATGGAAAAAATTCTTTAAAAAATAAACAACACAATTACCATATAATCCAGCAATTCCACTGCAGGGTTTATACCCCCCGAAGAATTGAAAGCAGAAACTAAAACACGTATTTGTACACCCTTATTATTCAGCATTATTCACAAAAGTCAAAAGATGGAAGCAACCTAAGGGTCCATCAACAAATGAATGGATAAACAAAATGTGCTACAAATTTGGTATATATATATAGATAGTGGAAGATTATTCAGGGATAAAAAGAAAAGAGGTTCTGGGGACACCCGAGTCGCTCAGTGGGTTAAGCATCTGCTTTCAGTTCAGGTCAGGATCTCAGGGTCCTGGGATCAAGCTCTACATCTGGCTCTATGCTGAGCGTGCAGCCTGCTTGAGATTCTCTGTCTCTCTCCCTCCCCCCAGCTCATGCTCGCTCTTTCTCTCTTTAAAAAAAAAAAAAAAAGCTTCTGGAATGGTGACATGCCCAGTGAAACAACCATAACTGGTAAAAGTTATAACTTTCCTAAGGCAATATATCAAATGAAGAAACATTTATTAAATCTCTATAAGAACAGCAAGCATCTGTAGCACTTGAGCCAGGGCCTTCTACCTCCCCTTGACATTGTGTAGAACAATGGAGCAATTGACTAGCAGTTAGTGAAGCCTAACATTTGTGTGTAATACCAAATGAAGCAGACAACTTAACAAAGAAGCTATGACAATGTCACACCAAATTGAAAATATCTATAAAGATATGGAAATTATTTTTATTTTTTATTTAAAGATTTTTATTTATTTATTTGACAGAGAGAGAGAGAGAGAGATCACAGGTAGGCAGAGAGAGGGGGGAAGCAGGCTCCCTGGCAAGCAGAGAACCCAATGCAAGACTCGATCCCAGGACCCCAAGATCATGACCTGAGCCAAAGGCAGAGGCTTTAACCCACTGAGCCACCCAGGCACCCTGGAAATTATTTTTAAAAACAAATGGAAATTTTAGATTAAAGTACAATTATACAAATGAAAAATTCACTTGAGAACCTCACCAGTAGATTTGAAATGGCAGAAGTAAGAATTAATGAACTTAAAGATAAGAAGATATATTATGAAGTCCAAGGAACAAAAAACAAATAGAATAAAGAATAATGAAGAGAAAAATGTGGGATACCATTTTTTCCCTTTTTAAAACATGTTTTCATTTAGGGGTGCCTGGGTGGCTCAGTCAGTTAAAGCCTCTGCCTTTGGCTCAGGTCATGATCTCAGGGTCCTAGGATCGACCTCCTCATGGGGCTCTCTGCTCAGCAGGGAGCCTGCTTCCCCCTCTCTCTCTGCCTGCCTCTCTACCTACTTGTGATCTCTCTCTGTCAAATAAATAAATAAAATCTTTAAAAAAAGTTTTTATTTAAATTCCAGTTAGCTTACACACAATGTAATATTAGTTCCAGGTGTACAATATAGTAAGTCAACACTTCTATACATCGATCACCTGGTGCTCATCACAAATGCACTCTTTAATCCCCATAACCTATTTCCCTCATCCTCCAACTCACCTGCCTTCTGGGAACCATCAGTTTGTCCACTATAGTTAAGCGTCTGTTCCTCAGTTTGCCTCTCTCTTTTTTTTCCTTTTGCTCATTTGTTTTGTTTCTTAAGTTACACATATGAGTGAATTTATATGATATTTGTCTTCCTCTGATTTATTTCATTTAGCATAATACTCGTTAGCTCCCTTCATGTCATTGCAAATAGCAAGATTTCATTCTTTTTATCACTGAGTAGTATTCCATTGTATATATATAACACATCTTCTTTATTTCTTCATCAATTCATGGACACTTGGACTGTTCTCATAATTTGGCTATTGTAGATAATGCTGTTATAAACATAGAAGTGTGTGTATCCCTTTGAATTCGTATTCTAGTATTTTTGGGGGTAAATATCTAATAGTGTGATTGCTGGATCACAGGGTAATTCTATTTTTTAACTTTTTAAGGAACCTTCATACTGTTTTTTTAAAGTGGCTGCACCAGTTTGCAATCCAGTGCAAGATTGTTCCCCCTTTTTTGGGATACCATTAAGTAATGGAAGTACCAGAAGGAGAGGGGGAAAAGAGTAGGGAAAAAATTAAACAACATAATGACTTGAAAACGTCCCAAATTTGATTTTTAAAAATCTACACACCTACCAAGCTCAAACAACTCAAATAAATGCAGAGAGTCACATCTAGAAACATCATAGTAAAAGTGTTGGAAGCCAAAGAAAAAGAGGAAATTTCTAAAGCAGCAAGAATAAAATGAGTTATCATTTACAAAGGTACCCCAATAAGATTAACAAATTATTTCTCTTCAGAAATGATAGAGAACAGAAGACAGTGGAGTGACACATTACAAGTGTAGAAAGAAAACCAAATTAAACCCAAAATCTTCTATCCAGAAAAAACGTCTTTCAAAATGAAAGTGAAATTAAAAATTCATAGTAATTTCCAGGTAAATGAAAAACTTATGTATTGTCTTACTAAGGCTAAATGTAAATGACCTAAGACAGTAATTCATATCCACATGAAAAGACAAAGTTTTGTTTTTATTTTTGTTTTTTACCATTTATTTATTTATTTGAGAGACAGAATGAGAGACAGCATGAGAGGGGAGAAGGTCAGAGGGAGAAGCAGACTCCCTATGGAGCCGGGAGCCCAGTGTGGGACTCCATCCCAGGACTCCAGGATCATGACCTGAGCTGAAGGCAGTTGCCTAACCAACTGAACCACCCAGGCACCCTGAAAAGACAAAGTTATTGGAAAAGCAATTGTATGAATAATATGTACATCATGTATACTTGGACCCATAACATATAGAAATATAATATATTTTCCAATAACAAGCACAAAGAAGGTAGGTGGGAGAAAAGCTGCATTGGAGTAAGGAAATGATACTAGCTGACAACTCAAATCCACAGGAGCAAATGAAGTGAACCAGAAATGGTAAATATTAAGGTAATATACCAAAGTCTATAAATATATATTTGCTCTTTTTTCTTTTCTTAGCTCCTTTAATAGACCTAAAAGTACATAAAGTAGTAATTATAGCATTGTATTGTTAGATGTGTAACATATAGAGATACAATTTGTATAATAATAATTGCACCAAAAAAGGGAAAAGGGAATAGAGCTATAGTCATATCTATATCTCACTGGAATTAAGCTAGTATAAGTTTAAAGTAGGCTCTAGTAAGTTAAGATGTATTTGGTAAGCCCTAGATAAACCACTAAGAAAATAACAAAAGATAGTGAAAAATATCATTAAAAGAAGTAAATGTTCCACTAGAAAATATTTATTTAAAACAAAGAAAGTAATAAAGGAAGAACAGAGGAACAAAAAAGATGAGACATACAGAAACAAAATGTAAAGTAACATATGTAAGTTTAATTATATCCATAATAAATTAAATGTGAGTGTACTAATCAATCAATCAATCAAATAGCCAAAACTGTCAGACTGGGAAAAAAAATATTCAACTATATATTGTCTACCAGAGATACATTTTAATTAATTAATTAACTTATTTGTTTGTTTATTTTGAGAGAAAGAGAGAGACAGCAACTGGTGGGGGGAAGAAGAGAGAGAGAGAATCTTAAGCAGATTCCACACCCAGTGCAGACCCCAATGTGGGGCTCTGTCTCATGACCCTGAGATCATGATCTGAGCCAAAATCAAGAGTTGGACACTTAACCAACTGAGCCACCCAATTGCCCCCAGAGATACATTTTATATTCAAAGATATAGATAGATTGAAAGTAAAAGGATGGAGGAAAGATATATTTTGCAAACACCAATCATAAAAAAGCTCTAGTGGCAATACTATCATCAGCTAAAATAGACTTTAAAGCAAAAAAATGCTATTAGAGATAAAAGGAACATTTTATAATGATAAAAGTCTCAAGCTATCAGGAATATACAACAATTATAAACATATATGCACCTAACAACAGAGCCACCAAAATGCAAAAACTGACAAAATTGAAGGGAAAAACAGACAATTTGACAGTAATAGAGACTTTAATATTCCACTTTCAACAATAGAAAGACTAGAAAGAAGATAAACAAGGAAATAGAGATTTCAACATTTATAAACCAACTATACTTAAAAGACCTCTATAGACCACCACCACAATGGTAGATTACATATTCCTCTCAAGTGTACATTCACCAAGATAGACCATTGCTAGAATATAAAACAAGTATTAATAATTTTTTAAATTTAAATTATATAAAGTATGTTTTACAACCATAATGGAGTGAGAAAGGGAAATCAATAACAGAAAGAAATTGGGGACTCACAAATATGTGGAAATTAAACAGTATATTCCTAAATAATTAATGGATCAAAACAGAAATCACAAGGCAGATCAGAAAATACTTTGATATGAATCAAAATGAAGACACAATTTTCCAGAACTTACGTAATGCAGCTAATATGGTATTTAGAGGGAAACTTATAAAATACCAAATTTAAAAAGAAAAAAATATCTTAAATTGACAACCTAAACTTCCACTTGAATATAGTGGGAAAAAAGCAAACTGAAGCAAACAAAAGGAAGGAAATAACAGAGATTAGAGCATAGATAAACAAAATAGAAAATAGAAAACAACACAGAAAAACTTAAAAGATCAATTTGGTCCTTTAACAGAAAAAACTGACAGGGATGCCTGGGTGGCTCAGTCAGTTAAGCATCTTCCTTTGGCTCAGGTCATGATCCCAGGTTCTTAGGATCCAGGCGCACATTGGTCCTCTGCTCAGGAGTCTGTTCCTCCTTCTGCCTCTGCCCTTCCCACCCACTCATGCTCTCACTCTGTCTCTCAAATAAATAAATAAATAAAATCTTAAAAAAAGAGAGAAAAAGATAACAAAACTGGCAAATGTTTAGCTAGTCTGAGCACACAAAAAGCAAAATGAGGAAGAAAAAGACTCAGATTAATATAACAAAAAAATGAAAGGAGGAGCGCCGGCGGATCGGTTAAGTGTCTGCCTTTGGCACAGGTCGTGATCTCAGGGTCCTGGGATCGAACCCCACATGGGTCTCCCTGCTTAGCAGGAAGCCTGCTTCTCCCTGTCCTTCTGCCTGCTGCTCCCCCTGCTTGTGCTCTCTTCTCTCTGTCAAATAAATAAAGTCAATAAAAAAAAAAAGGAAGGAGGGGCAATACTACAGACAGAAATTTTTAAAGATTATAAGGAATACTATGAATAACTCTATGCCAATAAGTTAAATAATGTAGAAGAAACAGACAAATGCCTAAAAGAGATAGAGAAATTGACTATTGAAATTGAATCAAGTAGAAATAGGAAATTTGAATAGACCTATAATAAGTAAAGCAATTGAATTTAATTAGAAAACTACCAAAATAAAAATTCCAGACCCAGATAGCTTCACTGGTAAATTCTACCAAACATTTAAGTGAGAATTATTCTCTCTCTATATACAATGGAATATTACTTAGCCATCAAAAAGAAGAAAGAAATCTTGCCATTTGCAACAACATGGGTGGAAGTAGAGTCTATTATGCTAAGGGAAATAGTCAGAGAAAGATTTATGATTTCATTCATATGAAGAAATGAAACTGATGAAAGAGGAGGAGGAAAGGAAAAATAAAAAGAGGAAAACAAAGAGGAAGGTAAACCACAAGAGATGCTTAAGTAGGGAACAAACTGAAGGTTGCTAAAGGTGGGGTGGGGGGCTAGTGTAAATGGGTGATGGGCATTAAAGAGGGCACTTGCCGTGAGCATTGGGTGTTATATGCAAGTCATGAATCACCAAATTCTACCCCTAAAACTAATAATACACCATATGTTAACTAGCTTGAATTTAAATAAAATCTAAAAAAAAATACCAATTCCTCACAGACTCTTCCAAAAACCTGAGAGGATAAGACACTTTCCAAATCATCTATCATTCCAGTATCACACTGATACCAAGCCAGAGAAAAACCTCACTAGATAGGAAAACTGAAGACCAGTTATCTTTTCTGAAAACAGATGCAAAATTTCACAACAAACCACTAGCTGAAACTAGCAAAATTTAAAAAGAAATATGCACTGTCATCAAGTGGAATTTATCCCAGAAATGCAAAGGTGGCTTAACTTCTGAAAATGAATTAATGTAATATAACATATCAATACAATAAGGGACAAAAATCACATGACATCTCCATAGATGTAGAAAAAGTGTTTGACAAAATATAACAACCTTTCATGATTTAAAAAAATCCAAAACACTTAACGAGAAATAGAAGGGAACATCCTTAACCTGATAAATGGCATCTCTAAAAAATGCACAGTTAGCATCATACTTAATGGTAAAAGACTAAATACTTTCACCCTAAGATCAGGACCAAGATGTTTCCTCTTACCACTTCCACTCAATATTTTACTGGAGGTTCTAGTCAGGGCAGTTACCCAAGATGAAGAAATATAAGGCATCCAGATTGGGAAAAAAGAAATAAAATGATCTCTGTTAGCAGATGGAATGATTTATATGTAGAAATTCTGAAGAACTTACTAGAAAAAAAGATTAAAACTAATAAATGAGTTCAGCAAGATGGCAGGATAGAAGATCAATATACAAAACTCAACTGTATTTATATACGTTTCTAATGATCAATCTGAAAATGAAACTAAGAAAAAAATTCCATTACAATAGTGTGCAAAGAAATAAAATACTGAGGAATAAATTTTAATAAATGAAATGCAAAACTTGTACTTTAAAAACCATAAAATATTTTGTGTGTGTGTGTTTTTTTAAAGATTTTATTTATTTGACAGAGAGAAACACAGCAAGTGAGGGAACACAAGCAGAGGGAATGGTAGCAGGAGAAGCAGGCTTCCCCCGCCAGGCAGAGAGGCTCGATCCCAGGACCCTGGGATCATGACCTGAGCCGAAGGCAGACGCTTAATGACTGAACCACCCAGGTGCCCCAAAACCATAAAATATTGTTGAAAAATTAAAGATGATCTAAATAAATGGAAAACAACCCACATACATGGATTGGAAGACTTAATATTTTAAGATGGCAATACTCACATATTGATTTATAGGTTCAATGTATTTACCAGAATTCCAGCTGATTTCTTTGCAGAGATTGGCAAGATGATCCTAAAATTCATATGGAAATTTAAGGGACTTGGAGAGCAAAACAATCTTGAAAAACAAGAACAAATTTAAAGAGCTCACACTTCCCCATTTCAAAACTTATTAGAATGCTAAGTAGTCAAGACCATGTGGTACTGACATGATGACCCACACTGAGAGTCCATAAATAAACCTTCACATTTACAATGAATTGATTTTTTACTACAATGTCAAGACAATTCAACAAGTATAATATTTTTAACAAATGGTGTTGGTTATTCACCAACACGAATATTCACACACAAAAGAATAAAGTGGATTCTCTACCTCACACCATATACAAAGACTAACCCCAATGAATCAAATACATAAGTGTAAGAGGTATAACTATAAAACTCTTAAAAGGAAGATATAGAGTAAGTCTCCATAATCTTAAATTAGGCAATGGGTTCTGAAAGATATGACACTGAAAGCATGGACAACAAAAGAAAAAATAAATTGAACATTATAAAAATGTAAAATTCTTATGCTTCAAAAAATTTAAAAAATAAATTAAAACTCTTGTGTTGCCAAGGATACCATCAAGAAAATGAAAATGTAATTCACAAAACGGAGAAATTGCATATTCTGATATATCTGATAAGTATATATAGAGTATACAAATAACTTTTGTAACTCAGTAATAAAAAGACAACCTAAGTAAAAAAAATAGGGGGCAAAAATTTGAATTTCTCCAAAAACACACAAACATGCATCAGTTATTAGGGAAATGCAAACCAAAACCACAATGAGATGCCACCTCACACCCAATAGGATGACTATAACCCTAAAGATAATAACAAAGATGGTGGAAATGCAGAGAAATTGGAACCCTCCTACACTACCGGTGGGAGGACTGCTTTTGAGAAGCAGTCTAGTAGTTCCTCAAGATCAAACATAGAGTTACTGCATGGCCATGCAATTTACTCCATACATACACCTAAGAGAAATGAAGACCTGCATCTACAATTAGTTGTGCACAAATGCTATAGTAGCGTTATTCATAAGAGAAAAAAGTGACAACACCACCAACAACTGATAAATGATTAAGTAAAATGTGGTCTAGTTGTGTAATGGAATATAACTTGGCAATACAAAAAAATGAGTGCTACACTAATACTTGCTACATCTTGGATAAGTCTTAAAAGCATTAGTCTAAGTAAAAGAAGCCAGCTTCAAAAGACCACAGTTTGCATGATTCCATTTATATGAAATGTCCAGAATAGTCAAATCTATACAGATATAATGTAGATTATTATGTGTCTAAGACTGGAAGAGTTGAGGGTAAATGTGAAGTGACTGATTATGGATGGTGGTTTCCTTTTGAAGTATTGAAATGTGGTGATGCTTGTACAACTCTCAGAACATACTAAAAACCACTGAATCATTCGCTTTATATGGACAAATTATATGGTATGTGAATTATATCTCAATAGAGACAAATCTATTATGCAAAAGAAAAAATCTATTAAAAAGTCAATGAGGGGCGCCTGGGTGGCTCAGTCGTTAAGCGTCTGCCTTCGGCCCAGGTCAGATCCCAGCGTCCTGGGATGGAGCCCCGCATTGGGCTCTCTGCTCTGCAGGAAGCCTGCTTCTCCCGCTACCATTCCCTCTGCTTGTGTTCCCTCTCTCGCTGTGTTTCTCGCTGTCAAATAAATAAAAATCTTAAAAAAAAAAAGTCAGTGAAATTCACATTCACAAGTTCACAAGTATCTGGAGATTTTCCTTTCCCTTACTGAGTTCTAGCTTAATTTCATTAAATTTAGAGAACATAACTTGTATGATTTTAATTCTTTAAATTTGTAAAAAGTTTGGTTTATGGTTCAATTGGTCTATCTTGGTGAATATTACCCATGTACTGGAAAAGAATGTGTATTCTGCTGTTATCCCTGAAATGTCCTATACTATCAGATCCAGTTGGTTGATAGTGTTGCTCGCTCGGTTCTTCTCGATCCTTGCTAATGTCTCACCCACTGGTTGCATTACAGAGAGAGGAGTATTCAAGTCTTCTTCTGTAACAGTCGATTTGTCTTTGTCTCCCTTTGGCCCTGTCAGCTCTTGCTTCATGTATATTACAGTTCTGTTCTCAGGTGCACACACTTCTAGGATTGTTATGTCTTCTTGGTGAATTGAACATTTTATTATTGTGCAGTGTCCCTCTTTATGCCTAGTAATTTTTTGTTCGAGAGTCTTCTTCGGTGTTAATATATCCATTCCAGGTTTCCTTTAATGTTTGAGTGGTATATCTTGTTTTATCCTTTTATTTTTTTTACTTTTGATTTATCTACTCTCGAGCTCCTCCTCCCACCCTTCCTCTCCTACCTTCCCCTCTCCTGTCTTACCCTCTCTGTCACAGGGTAGTTTACAGCATGCTTTCCCATATTGTTCCTTTAAAAATGGATATGTAAACACTTTTTTTGCAAGACTAACGTACACATTTCACACACACACACCTGGCAAACACTAGCACAGTGCCCTGGCACATAACAGGTGCTCAAAAAAAATGTGAATTCACTTGACTTTCACCCTCACTTCTGTACCAGCAAAGTAGCATCAACCAGAGTGAAGAAGAGAGTGTACAGGACCAAGAATGGCAAAATGGAGAGAAGTCATAGCAAATGCCTATTTTCTCTTCTCAGAATATGGTTTTGCTCAAAAACGATTGCTTTTGAGCATACCCATCTGTTTTATAGCCATTCGGTGGGCTCCAGTAGGGGGCCTACTCAGGTGGTCCAGCTCCTAACACACTTCTATGCTCCTTCCCCCCTCTCCTTCAGACCACCACTCAGTAATTGGTCATTTATTTGGAATATCTTAGATATTTAGCCTGCCCCTTTCCTGCTGCTATCTATCATTATTTAAACAAACCAAGTCTCTATCTTTAAAAAAAAAAAAACAGGGGCGCCTGGGTGGCTCAGTCGTTAAGCGTCTGCCTTCGGCTCAGGTCATGATCCCAGGGTCCTGGGATCGAGCCCCACATCGGGCTCCCTGCTCAGCAGGAAGCCTGCTTCTCCCGCTACCATTCCCTCTGCTTGTGTTCCCTCTCTCACTGTGTTTCTCGCTGTCAAATAAACAAAATCTTTAAAAACAAAAAACAAAACAAAAGGAAAAACAAAAAAGCACCCCTATCTCTAGCACTCTTCCCCCTCTACCTCCAAATGCCACATCTCTTGCCTCTTCTTCATAGCCAAACTCTATAAAATGTTTTTCCACTTCTCACCTCACATTTACTCCTTGACTTACGAAAGCCTGGCTTCTGCCCAGATCATCTAATCATGTATTCTCCTACTATTTGAAGCACCTCTGCTGTCTGATAGACATTTCCAGGGGTAGGGAGGCCAGTGTGATTGGATAGAAAGTAGTACAAGATAAGATAGGAGGGCTGGCCAGAAGCCAGATCATGGGTCACCTTGTGAGCCGTGCTAAGAATTTGGATCTTTCTTTGGGTGACATGAGAAGCCACTGGGGAATTTTGAAAAGAAAGATACGACAGGGTCTAATTATATTTTAAAATGTTCACTGTGGTTGCTATAAGAATAGACAGATGTAAGGATGGGGGGAGGCGAAAGGGTCAAAACAGAGACCAGTCATGATCTCAGGGTCCTGGGATCAAGCCCTGCGTCGGGCTCTCTGCTCAGCAGGGAGCCTGCTTCACGCTCTCTCTGCCTGCCTCTCTGCCTACTTGTGATCTCTCTCTCTGTCAAATAGATAAAATCTTTAAAAAAAAAAACAAAAAAAACAGAGACCAGTGAAGTGATTATTGAAATAATCCAGATGAGAGATGATGGTGTCCTGGACCAGACGAGTAGTGTTGGAATTAGTAAGAATGAGTCTGATTCTCATTATATTTTTTCTTTTTTTTAATTAACATATTATGTATTTGTTTCTGATTCTCATATTTTTGAAGATGAGGTTGATAGAATTGTTAGAAGGGGACGTGAGAGACGAAGGAAAGTAAAAAATGGCTCAAAGTCAAATGAAGTTACCATTTACTAAGAAAGGAAGCCACGAGGAGGATCTGATTTGGGTAGGAGACGGAAGTACAAAATCAAAAGTTCAGTCTTGTGTATACTGTTTGAATGGCCTAGTACATAGCTAATTAGAGATGCCAAGAAAATGGTTCATTATGTGAGTCTGGAATTCAAAGGAGAGGTCTGGGCTGGAAATATACATGTAGGAGCTATTAGCATATAAATATTTAAAACCATATGCCCCGGAAACAAACCCATAAATACAGAGAGCAAACTGATGGTTGCCAGAGGGGAAGGGGGGGAGGGATGGGCAAAGTGGGTGAAGAAGAATGGAAGATACAGGCTTCCAGTTATGGAATGAATAAGTCACAAGGATAAAAGGTACAGCGTAGGGACTATAGTCAATGCTGTTGTAATAGCCTTGTATGGTGACAAATTGTAGCTACACTGTATAGCAAAATGTATACTGTTGTTAAATCACTATCTGTACACCTGAAACTGATGTCAACTTCAATTAAAAAAAACAAAACAAAACAAAACATGTCTGGGGCACCTGAGTGGCTCAGTTGTTAAGCATCTGCCTTCGGCTCAGGTCATGATCCCAGGGTCCTGGGATCAAGCCCTGCATCGGGCTCTCTGATCAGCAGAGAGCCTGCTTCTCCCTCTCCCATGCCCCCTGCTTGTGTTCCCTCTCTTGATGCCGCTTTCTTTGTCAAATAAATAAAATCTTAAAAAAAAAATAAATAATTAAAATTTTAAAAAAAACCACATCTAGACGAAATATCCTAGACAACAAGTAGCAAGAAAAGTTTAAAGCCTGAGTCCTGGGGTATTCCTTAATTTAGAGAGTAAGATGAGGAAGATCCATTGAAATAGAAGGAGCAAAGAAGTAAAAGAGGAGTGATGTCCCTGAAGCCAAACAAAGATAGTATTTATACTTCCTCACAAAGTGAGGAAGAATTCTGAGTTGCTACTGAGAGATCCAGTAAGATAAGAACAGAAAATTATCCATTAAATTTAGAAACATTCACAACTTTTTTATTGTAAAACAGTTTTATTGAGCTATAACTCAGATACCATACAAGTTACCCCTTTACAGTGTGGAATTTGATGGGTTTTAGTATATTCAAAGAGTATTGCCACCATCACCACAATAGATTTTAGGACATTTTCATCACCTTGCCCAAGCTCATCCATAGTTGTAAAATATATCAGTACTTCATTCCTTTTTATGACTAAATAATATTCCATTATGTGGATATACCAAATTTTATTTATCAATTCATTGGTGGATGGACATTTGAGTTGTTATTCACCATTTGGATACTATGAGTAATAATATGCACCCTTTTAAAAAAGATTTTATTTATTTGAGAGAGACACAGAAATAGCAACAGAGACCATGAATGGGGAGGAGAGGGAGAAGCAGGTTCCCCACTGAGCAGAGAGCCCAACACGGGACTCTATCCCAGGACCCAGAGATCATGATCTGAGCTGAAGGCAGATGCTAACTGACTGAGCCACCCAGGCACCCCAATAATACGCTCCTATGAATATTTGTGTTCAGTTCTCTTGTGTTTCCATATGTTTCCATATCTCTTGGCTATATATTTCTGGATCAAAGGTTAACTTTTTGAGGAATTACCTAATTGTTTTCCACCGCAGCCATACAATTTTACATTCCCACCAGAAATCTATGAAGAGTTCCAAGTTCTCCATATCCTAACACCTCTTATCTGATGTATTTATTATAGCTGTCTTTGGAGATATAAAGTGGTATTCCATTGTGGTTTTGATTTGCATTTCTCTAATGACTAATGATGTTCAGCATCTTCCATGTGCTTGTTGGCCATTTGTATACTGTCTTTGGAGAAGTATCTATTCAAATCCTTGCCCATTTTTTAATTGGGTTATCTTCTATTATTGGGTTGTAAGGGTAATTTGTATATTCCAGATCCAAGTTCCTTATCAGATATGATTTGCAGAAATGTTCTCTCATTCTATGGGTGTCCTTTCACTTTCTCATAGTGTTCTTTGAAGCCCAAAAGATTTTAATTTTGTTGATGTCCAGTTTTTTCTCTGGTTGCTTGTGCCTCTGATGTTATGTCTAAGGATCCAATACAGGGTCATGATTTCTATGTTTCTTCTAAGAGTTTTATAGTTTGGGCTCTTACACTTACTTATTCACTCCATTTTGAGTTAATTTTTGTAAATGACATGAGGTAAGGGTCCAACTTCATTATTTTGCATGTGGCTTTCCAGTTGTCCCAGCACCATTTGTTGAAAAGACTATTCTTTACACACTGAATGGTCTTGGTACACTGGTTGAAAATCAGTTGACCATAGTAACATGAATGAAACATGGAAATTTTGGTATTTGCAAAAAGCAGTTCTAATGAAATAATGGAGACACAGTCTAATGGGAGTGAGTTCACAGCACCATGAAGGGAGAGAAACTGGAAAGAAGGAATAGAAGTAAGTTTTTTTGCCAGTGGGAGGAGCAAAAAAATGGAGCCATAAAAGAACGGTGAGGAGTTCAGCTCCTGACTAAAAACCTATGTGTTGCTGAAAAGGAAACTACAGGCCCCCAGGTGGAATCACTTATGTTAAGGGCCCCAAGTCAGGAAATCAAGATTTAGGGAAATACCTAACCTAACTGAACTTCCAACCCCTTCCTCCAGGAATGTAACCTTTAACCAGTCAACCTGGAATTTCCTGGTCAACACTAGGAAATTTACTGAAAGACTCTTATTCCCCTTAGGAGGGTGACCTTGCCTAAAACAATGCGTTCTTTGCTAATAATTTCCTTTTTTCCATTCCCTGTCTGCCTTTAAAACCTTGCCTTTCCTGCAGCTCAGCAGAACTCCCCTCTCTCCACTTGCCAGAATCGATTAATAAAACCAGTTAGATCTTTAAAATTTACATGGTTGCATTTTTGTTCTTTAATAGTGTGATCTTTCAAACTTGACCATAGGCAATTACAGAGGCCTCCCCAGCAGGCCTTACAGGGGGAAAGCTGCCCCCCTAACCGGACTTGGTGCACAGCCAGCGCACTGCAGTCTCTGAAGGGAGTTAAGGACTCGGCCTCCTCTGGCCAGCCTTGCTCTCACACGCATTTGCAAGTCGGATCCACGTGCCTTCAACAGGAGCATCTTTCTCTGGGGTCTTCTGAAGCTTTGCTCAGGTGTCTCTCCTTATGGAGAAAAGAGTGGAAACCTTGAAGACATCCTCTCTGCTCTGACTCAGTACTCACTTCTTTTGCACTACCAGCCCTTCTCCCTTTCGCTCTCCCCAACTCCAGGGTCCAGAAAATTTCAAGAGCCTTTTGGTCTGGGCTCTTTCAGCAATGAGACAGTGAGAAAGATTAGCCACTCCTAATCAACTAACCCTTGACTGATGGAAAGTTCGTGAAGGAAACTAGACCAGGGCTGAGAATGACGGTGTTTTCTCCAGCTTTGCCTCTTGCTTACATTACACTATTGCTTTCAGTGAGTCTAGTCTTCACTCTTACTTTCATCTTGGCTTGTTTCAATCACTACTCCAATACCTGGAGGCTCAGCTCCCTCAAGCTCCTCTGAGCCCAGCCAGTGACAGAGGGTTACTTCTTTTTTTTATTTTTTTAAGATTTTATTTATTTGAGAGATTGAGAGAGACAGCACAAGCAGGGGAGAGGGAAAGGGAGAAGCAGGCTGCCCACTGAGCAGGGAGCCCGATGTGGGGCTCGATCCCAGGACCCTGGGATCATGACCTGAGCCAAAGGTAGACGCTTAACTGACTGAGCCACCCAGGCGCCCCAGAGGGTTACTTCTTAAATGGAAGGCATTACCGGCATAACTGTATGCTGATAAGAATGAGACAATAGAGAGAGGAGGAGATGAAATGAGAGAGAAAGATAGGATAGCTGGAGTAATAAAACATGGTAGGTCTACCTAGATCCTCTTACTGGAGGGCTGACACACTCACCCACAACTGCTGGCAATATAGGCTCAGAGCCATGTCCTTCACTGGAGAATGCCCTCAGCCACAGCGCACTAGCTTGCCCAAGGCCACTTCCCTTCCCAAGACTAGCTTATGCAGGGACACGGGATATTCTTCATCCCAGACCACCCTGTAGGGTTGGCTATGTTGCAACTGCATTATAAGGCAGCTTCTCTCTCCGCTCTACTGTGTCTACCTCACTTCTCTACACATGTCTCTCAAGAGCATTTCCCCAACAAACCTCCAGCTTGCAGTACTCCTTCTTTGTTTCCAGGGAATAATCTAAAGATTGGAGTGCTCCCAGGAAGTAGACTCTAAAATGGGATTTTTGAGCTGGATCCCCTGCTATTAGGCTAGCAATAAGGACCCCATCACTAGTGGCGGTGGCCTGTGGACAGGTCTTGGGACTATAGCAGTTCAATTGCCAAAACTTTCACCAGCAGTGAACAGTTGGGATATGACTAGAGTAGGATGCCCTGGCTGGAATACCTCTGAGCCCGAGAGGTAAGAGGAAAATGATAACTATAAAGACTTTGGAATTGGGTAGCTGTTGCTAAGCACATAGGTTCATTGAAAAGAAATAATGACAGGTGTTCAGGACAACTGATTCGTCACCAATTCAGGACTCAATCAACATGAGAGCCAGAGGGTCTCTTAGCAATGTTTCTGGAAATCCTAATCTCCTGTACCTGGAGAGCTGACAAAGAGGAGAATGCGACTCAGAGCTTAATCTTAGCAGTAGCAGAGCTCATCTCCACCAGGTCTCTGTGCAGGGTCGAGTCTAATAGAAAAGGAGTAGAACCCCAAAGAATTGGGATGGGAATATCTGGATAGATGTCATTAAGAACCCATGGGGCCTGCAGAAGTGATCCATTTCCCCATATTAAAATACAGTACTCTCCCTTCGCTTAAAGATCTTGCAGAGGCCTCAAATGAGGCAAGTGCTTTGCAAGACTTTGCTGTCAATGTTCAGGATCAAGCATAGCCCATCTGAGGATGTCCTGGGCCTGCTGAGGGAGGAGAGGGACTATATACCAAAGGAGCTACAGAATCCATGCCTACAGGAGCTAAGAGGATATACATCAATGGAATCCTGGGTGCTGGATCAGGAGCAGCTGAATATCATATTAGGTAAGTAAGAGTTATCCACTCCTGGGAAGCAGAATTTAACACACTGGCAGGTGTTGTGACACTGTGAGGCTCTTTGAGACTTGAAAAAGTACAGGGCCACACTAACTGAAGGCATGTTGCACAGAGCCAGAACACCCACAAGCTATGTTCTACATGAAGGCCTGCAAGACACTCTACTTAGCAAAGCAATGAGGAAAGGACTGGTGACAGGGAGCCAAGAATTGTGGGGAGCTCAGTGGTGGCTGTCTTCTGGAGCTCAGTGCTGATGAGAGGGGATACCCTTCACAACTGGGTTCCTTGACATAGCAATGAGGATTGCAACTGTCCAAAAGGATAGAGCCAGGTGGCAGCACTTAACCATTAAAATCAAGGTGAGTGAACACAGGCTGGAGTGGCAACTAGGTGAGTCCCCAGACGGAGAACCAGGAAGAGGACTAACAGAACACGATGTTCTACTTGATTTTTAAAAAAAACAGCATATTTTTTAGTTGTCAGTCGGAATGCTCAACTGTAAGATAAGAGCTAAGTGTAAATCTCTGCAACTCCTCAGGAAAGATAGTAAGTCAAAAACATTGTAATCAATGCCTCCTTCAAAGCCTTAAAGTATGAGTTGGTGATGGTCTCTCATATCCCCATTTGACCACCAACCTCGCCCTACAAAAGCCAGAAGAATCATGGCAGATGATAAGAGACTGTGGCAGCCTTAACCAAGTGGTAGCCCCAATGGCAGCTATTCTGCTGGATGGGGCATCTTTGCCCCTTAACCCAACCTCAGACACAGACATATAGGAGACCACTGTCTGGCAAATGTGCTCTTTTCCATCCCTATCAGAAAGGATTATAAGCAGTGAACATTCAAATGGACAGGAAACAATACACATTTCCCTCTTTCCCCAGTACTATGTTAACTTCCCTATCTCCCATCACATTGTAGCTGAAAGGGACTTGGACATTCTACAGAGTAAGATGTTGAGCCGCTATATTGATGCCATAGTGCTAATCAGATCAGAGGTAGAAGGACGGCTAAGACACCTGCAAACTAGAGGGTGGGAGGTAAGCCTTTGGAGGATTAGGAGCCTGCTACATCAGCGAGGTGTCCAGGGGTCTAGAGGGCTGGGGCACACCTGGATATCCTATCACTAAGAAAAGCATAGTGTTTGGTGAGCCCCTCGAGGGTCTGGAGATAGCATATTCCACGCTTGGGAATATGGCTCTATTCCATTCACCAGATGTCTTGGAAGGCTGCCAGATGGGGCCCTGCAGCGAGAGCCGACTGGGGTGGGAGCAGTCATGCTGCTAGGCCTTCTGACCCAGCAGACCAGAGCTACTGGAGGTATCTATGCTGGGAGAAGATGCTGTGGGAGTTTATGACAAGCCGAGTGGGAGAATCACAAGGTAAACCCCTCAGGTTTTGAAGCAAGGCTATTTACCTCTTCAAATAAGGAGGAGGATAATAAGGAGCCGCTCCAGGCAATTGGTCCTGCGAGAATTGATCTCTCTAACCACAGGACATCAGGTAACCCTGAGCCAGAGTGGCTCACTGTGACTGGTGTCTGTCAAATGCACTGGAACATACAGTTGGGATGAGGGGACAAAGTGGTCAACATCGAACCTTCTTAAGGGACACAGGCACACTCATGCAGGATTGGACCCAGGCCCAGCCAGAGAGTGCCAGCAAGCTGCCCGGGCTGCTGAGAATGAGGATAGGCAGCTGTGGAGACTGGAGAAGAGAGGAGGAAGGCGAAATGCACGTTTGGAGGAGTGCTGGGCAGCATGGGCTAGGGAAACAGCAGGCTTTCAGGCAACACTAAGAGCCTGCTTGAAATGTATGCTGATTTGTGACAATGTCACGATCTTAGGTCGTTACATTTTTCTTACATTTTTCTCCATTCCCCTTCAGTTGCCTGGATGCAGGTGGGATATTTTTTTTTTTTTCACCAGGGCTGGAATTGTGCGTCTGTGTGCAACAGAAGGAGAGAGGGGCACGTGAGGTGAGGGTGTAGGCTGGGGAGTAATTCTAAGGATGGACTGCGGAACCCAGTGGGTACAGGGGGCAACAACACGCAGGCAGTGAGGTAAGTGGCCTGGAAGTCTTCTCAGGGTTGAAGGGCTGCTGGCATGAGGCTAAAGAGAGTGAGCCAGAAGATAGATGGAGGTGGCTGAGTGGGAACCTCAAACTCCTGAGCCTGTCAGAGGACAGGGTTCTGGCATGAAGAGGCAGAAGCTCTGTAAATACTGACAGGTCGCACAGACAGAAGAGCACGCAGCAGGTCAGCTGAGAGGAATCTCACTATTTCAAGGGACACAGAAAGTTCTGACACTAATCTGCAGTTACCACAGGGTCTAACTTGTGGCATTAGACTTTAAGCCAGCCCTGGAACACTGCCTGTGCATTTCCTTGACACCGACTTGGGGACATGGGATATAGGACATTTGTCTTCATCTTCCTATTGCATGAGAGACCCACCATTGCTAGACCATGCACCTACCTCATAGGGTTTGTGTGCGAATTAAGTGAGCTAATATGTATTCAGTGCTCAAAATAACGACTGACATATAACTAACTCTCAGTAGGTATTAATCGTCATTAATTAGAGAACAAATTAAAAGGTAACTGTAAACACACACACACACACACACACACACACACACACACAGAATAGACAGATCTATAGAGATAGAAAGTAGATTAGTAGTTGCCAAGGGTTGGGGTTTAGAGAGAGCAATGGAGAATGAGTGCTAATTGGTACAACATTTTTGTATGTTTTGGGGGATGGAGTAGGAAAATTAATGTAAAATTAGATTGTGGTGGTGGTTGTACAAATTGGTAAATATACCTTTAAAAACCCATATATATACACCTTAAAATATACCTTAAAAAACGCCAGAGAGACTGGCGGGGGTGGGAAGGGGTCCAGACTGTGGTTCCTGAACCTGCAGCTTTCTGCTCCTTGCACCATTTTGTGGGCGGGGTGCGCGCGCTCCCACAAGTGCATAAGAGAGTCTGTTGTGGTCCCGGAGCCGGCAGCTTTTTGCTGGGTGCCCCCCTCTCTGGACTGAGTGCAACCCTGACTAAAAAGACATCTGTGGTCTGCGGCAGGGAATCTGAGCACACCCTGCACAGGCCTGGAGCCCAGAGGTGGAGCCACTGAACAGTGGCTGGGGGTGCGTGCCACTTCTGACAGGCTGCACTATGAGCAGAATTTTGCGGAGGGGAGTGTGTGTTCTGGACCACCCAGAGGGGAGCAGACTGAGGCTTCTCTGTGACGAGGAGGTCTGGGTACATGCAGGTAGATTCCTTGCTTGGACTCTCTGAAAAGGTGAAAAAGCTACAAAAAGCCAAAAACCTTCAGAGAGCGAAAGACTGATAAACTGGTTTCCACAGAGCTCAGCCCCTTGACTGGGGGTCAGGGTGACTCAACCCAAGCAAGACTGATTGGAAAACAACGTGGCAGGCCCCTCTCCCAGAAGACAAGTAAAAAAGAAAAAACAAAAGGACTACAACTACAGGGTCCCCATAAAATTTTAAATCCCCAACATCAGGGGAAATCAATATATTAAGCATCTGATAATACCCTCAAACCTGTATATTTCATAGATACAAGTTTTTTTTTCTTTCTTATTCTCTTTCTATTTTTTTAATTCACTCATTTTCACATTTCTTGGTTTTGTTTTGTTTTTAATTTTTTTTAAACTACTTAACATTACAACTGGAGGCTTAATACAATGATAAACTCAGGAAGACCTGAAATAACCTTCCTCGCCCACGAGGAGTTATAACAACCCTCCCATCTTATCATTCTGTCAGTGTTTCTACATATTTGCTTTTGTTCTGGTATTATATAAATCTCATTCCTGGGGTTCATTGTGAGTATGTTCTTATATTTCTTGTCATTTACTTTTGTCAGTCTATATGTTTGTTCATGTTGGTTTACATACATTATAAATCTTATTTTGGGGGCCCATTCTGGCTGGGATTTCTTCTTTTTCTCTTTCTCTCTTTTTTTATCCTTATTCTTTCTTTTTGGTGGTGAATCTCAATTGCTCCTAAACCTTCCAGAGTGCACCCTGCCTGGATCGTGGGTGACATACTCAGCTACACATCCTCTCATCCACTTCTCTTCAAAAGGACTAGGAGGAGGAATACCCAACAGAGGAAAAACCCAGAGACTGCACCCTCTCCCTGAGAACTATTAGACATGGACATAAACAGTATGTCAGAAAGGGAATTCAGGGTGACAATTATTCAGGCAATGGCTAGGATGGAGAAAAACATTAATGACAACAGAGAATCTCTAAAGGCAGAAATGAGAACCGGTATAGCTGATGTAAGAAACGCTATCAGTGAGATCCAATCCAATCTAAATAGTCTAACAGCTAGAGTTACAGAGACAGAGGATAGAATTAGTGATCTAGAGGATAAAATGGTTGAGAAGAAAGGTCAGGAGGAGAGCTGGA
>CM053611.1:110711993-110815273 GCA_028646535.1 Procyon lotor
CTACAGACTCATGAAAAAATGTTCATCATCTTTACCCATCAGGGAGATTCAAATCAAAACCACACTGAGATACCACCTTACACCAGTTAGAATGGCCAAAATCAACAGGACAGTAAACAACAAATGTTGGAGAGGGTGTGGAGAAAGGGGAACCCTCTTGCACTGTTGGTGGGATTGAAAGCTGGTGCAGCCACTTTGGAAAACAGTGTGGAGATTCCTGAAGAAATTAAAAATAGAGCTACCCTATGACCCTGCAATTGCACTACTGGGTATTTACCCCAAAGAAGCAGATGCAGTCCAAAGAAGGGCCACATGTACCTCAATGTTCATAGCAGCAATGACCACAATTGCCAAACTGTGGAAAGAACCAAAATGCCCTTCAACAGATGAATGGATAAAGAAGATATGGTACATATATACAATGGAATATTATGCCTCCATCAGAAAAGACGAATATCCAACTTTTGTATCAACATGGACTGGACTGGAAGAGATTATGCAGAGTGAAATAAGTCAAATGGAGAGAGCCAATTATCTTATGGTCTCACTTATGTGTGGAGCATAAGGTAAAACATTGAGGGCATTGTGAGAAGGAAAGGAAGTATGAATGGGGGGAAATCAGAGGGGGAGATGAACCATGAGAGACTATGGACTCTGAGCAACAAAATGAGGGTTTTGGTGGGGAGGGGGTGGGGGGTTGGGCGAGCCTGGTGGTGGGTATTGAGGAAGGCACATATTGCATGGAGCACTGGGTGTGGTGCATGAGTAATTAATCTTATAACACTGAAAAAATAAAATAAACATATTTGGGGGAAAAAAAGTCACAGCATAAATGATTGTACATGCCAGGTGGTTAGGACATGTTTACTTGAATGCATTTTAATTGGTGTAATTGCATTTCTGGGAGGGAGCATTTTCTTCAGTGTCTCATTCTGTGTTGGCTTTATTACTAGCCCGTTATCTACTCACACAGAGCAAGAAAACCATGCACTTCTAGGGGGATAGGAATAATGCTAATTTTATTCATTTAGCAATACCCAGGGAAAAGATAAGTTGATACAGAGAAAAAATAGTAACTAACACTTTTCTTAGAAATATCTGCTTACTTTTTGCCTTTGGCCTGGTTCAGTATGCTTGACTGTATATACCTCAAGGCACTCATCATTCATTCATTAAAGAACTATTAATTGAACTCCTTCTATAATGAGAAACAGAATATTGCCCAAATATGAGTAGTGGAGAATTATCTTAGGAAAAAATAAATTTAACTTTTTATAGTTTTTTGACTACAATACTGATTCGTGTGCAGGTATGCAAGGGAGGAGGTTGGGTCTCCAAGTAATTCCAGAAGAAGCATAAGGAAGTCATATAGGTGTTTGGTGGCAGCTGTGGTATAGGTCACCCATGCAATGACCTCTCAGCATCCCACACAAGACTGGCCTTATCCCTGTGGTTCTCAAACTTCAGTGCACATCATGATCACCTGCAGGGCTTGGTGAAACTGGAGATTGCTGTCTTTGCCTAGAAATTGACTCAAGAAATCTGATGGGGGGGGGGGCTAAAAACATTCATTTCTAGAAAGTTCCCATGAGATACTGATGCTGCTTTTAGAAAAGCTACCCTAGTCAGAACTGTGAGAGAGGTTTAGTACCACATCTTTAGTACCACCTTATCTTCTTTAAGCTTCCTTCTTACTTTTGGGTATGTATGAGATCTTATTACTAAGAAGAGTCTTAGTCTTAGTCCCTACTTTGGACCAAAGCCAGCTTTCTGATAATTTCCCTTCCCCTCTTCCATTAAATCCAGCTTCTGGGGGCCCTCTTATGGAAGGCCCTGTTTCTGGTACGAAACAGCCACCCAATCTAATAAGCGAATCAAAGGAATGCTTAGCTGTTGCCAAGACATTCATGTGTGACCCAATGCTATAACACTGTTTCCTCTTGATATTCAGCTTGAATTTTCTCAGCCTTCCTTCAGGCCAGATGTTGTTCTACTGCTCGGCAGTAATGTCTATACTGATATGCCATTTTAATAGTTTGTTTTCAGAGAAGGCATAGCTTCATTAATCATTTATTAAATTATTAAAGCAAGAGAAATCTATCAGTCTCATATTCTCAGCATGGAAATTACACAGTATCTTTTAAATGCATGGCACATAAATTCCCCAAAGATGCCTTAGGAATGGGCTCATAAGTAGGCCTATAGCAGAAATCTGAGGATTTGGGCCAATGCTTTAATATTCTTTGTTGAGGGGTGCGTGGGTGGCTTAGTTGGTTAAACATCACCTACACTTCAGGTTGTGATCTCAGGGTCCTGAGATTGAGCCCTGCATCAGGCTCCCTGCTCAGCAGGGAGTCTGCTTCTCTGTCTCACTCTTCCTCTGTGTTCTTTCTCTCTCAAATAAATAAAAATTAAAAAAAAAATCTTTGTGGGGTGGGAAGCCATGGAGTCTATATGTGTATGTGACTATAAATTAATAAATCATTGTATCTACAGATCTAAAATCAGACTTTTAATTTTTTTTATTTTTTAATTTTTTTAAATTTTTTTTATTTTTTTAAAGATTTTATTAATTTGACAGAGAGAAACACAGCGAGAGAGGGAACATAGGAAGAGGGAATGTTAGCGGGAGAAGCAGGCTTCCTGCTGAGCAGAGAGCCCGATGCAGGGCTGGATCCCAGGACCCTGGGATCATGACCTGAGCTGAAGGCAGACGCTTAACGACTGAGCCACCCAGGTGCCCCAAAATCAGACTTTTTCAAAGGAAGGGGAAAATTAATGTGGACGAAAGAAGATTCGAACAAACTATCAACTACTTTGACCAAACAGATGTATAAAACAGTACACCCAACAACTACAAGGATGTATGTTCTTTTTAAGTACAATGGGGCATTCACAAAAGTAGACACAATGAGCCATAGATTAAGTCTTCTTAAGTTTCAAAAGAGTGAAATATTTTTGTAACAACAAAATCAAATTAGAATTTATTAAAATTAAGATATAAAGAAAAGCCCCAAATATTTGAAGAGGAAACAACACACTTTTAAATAACTCACAAGTAAAAGAATAAATCACAAGGAAGTTAGAAAATATTTCTAATTGAATGCTAAGGAAAATACAACATATTAGATTTAATGGAAGCAGCCAAAACCGTACTTCTCTAGAAGGAAACCAATACTTCCAAATACTTAAATATAGTGCAATAAGAAAAGAAAAAAAAAATGTTTAAACGACAGTGATCTAAGGTTGCAACATAAGAGTCTTCTTAGGAAAAGAAGAGCAAATTATGGGCACCTAAGTGGCTCAATCAGTTAAGCGTCTACCTTTGGCTCAGGTCATGATCCCAGGGTCCTGGGATCAGGGTCCCTGCTCAGCCGGGGGGTCTGCTTCTGCCCACCCCATGCTCTTCTCTCACTCACTCTCTCTCTCTCAATAACTCAAATAAATAAATAAAATCTTAAAAAAAAAAAGAATGAAAAGAAGAGCAAATCAAGTTCAAGGTAAATAGAAGGAAGGAAATAAAAATCTGAAATCAAGAAATGGAAGGCAAACAGATATGGAAAATTAACAAGGCTAAAGGTTGATTCCTTGACAAGTTTAAACAAGTTGATAAACTTCTAGTAAGACTGATCATGAAAAATAGGGAAAAATATAATTTCAACAATTTAGGTGAAGCAGGAAAATTATTTGAAAGACAAAATTTATCAAAAAGAAGATAACTTAAACATTTGTATATCTACTATGTAAATGGAACTTGGTAATCAATAATTTTCCCATAAAAACTCTAGGCCAACAGTCTGGGTGAATTCTATTAAATAATTAAGGAAAAATAATGACAATTATACATAAATTTTGTCAGAATAGAGATAAGTCCACATAAACTTGTAAGATATGACAAGAAAAGAAAATTATAGACCATACAGAGATAGAGGCAATAATTCTTACAAATAATTATTAATTGAGGTGAAAATGGATAACATATCACAAGTAGGGTTTATCACAAGAATGCAAGATTGGCTTCACATTTGAAAAATCAATGTAATTGTCCATATTAACAGAATAAAGGAGAAAAACTATGATTGTCTCAATAGACTCAACCCAATGTAAACCAAAATCCCTGTGGGCTTTTTGTAATTAAAATTTGATTCTAAAATTTCTGTGGAAAATCTCTAAAATAGCCAAAAATCTTGAAAAAAAAAGAAAATTAAAGAATTATGCTACCTTGTTGCAAGATTTACTATGAAGCTACAATAATCAAGTTGGTATGGTAAAGGGCACCTGGGTGGCTCAGTTGGTTAAGCAACTGCCTTTGGGTCGGTTCATGACGCCGGAGTCCTGGGATCGAGTTCTGCATCAGGCTCCCAGCTCCACTGGGAGTCTGCTTTTTCCTCTGCCCTCCTCCCCTCTCATGCTCTCTTTCTCTCACTCTCTCAAATAAATAAATAAAATCTTTAAAAAAAAAAAGATAGTTTGGTAAAGCAAAATAACAGAAAAATAAATCAACAAAACAGAATAGAGTCCAGAAATAGATCCACACATATATGGTCAATTGACTTGACAAAGATACTGCAATGTTTGTGTGCCAGCTTGGGTAGGTTACGGTGCCGTTTTTTTGTCAAACGTTAGAGTCTACATGTTGCTGTGAAGTTATTTTGTAGATATGATTAATGTTTACAATCAGTTGACTTTAAGTAAAGCCGATTTCTCTTAAGGGTTTTGGTGAGCCTTATCTAATCAGTTGAAGACTTTAAGAGCAAAAATTGAAGATTGTAGGAAAAGAACCAACTCTGCTTCAAGATTGGAACATAGAAATCCTGCTTGAGGACGCCTGGGTGGCTCAGGCAGTTAAGCGTCTGCCTTTGGCTCAGGTCGTGATCTCAGGGTCCTGGGATTGAGTCCCTACTCAGCAGGGAGTCAGCTTCTCTCTCTGCCTCTGCCCCTCCCCCCTGCTTGTGCACGCTCTCTCTCTCTCTCTCAAATAATTAAAAAATCTTTAAAAAAAGAAAAATATCTTGCTTGAGTTTACAGCTTGCTAACCTGCCCAAGTTTTGGACTTGCCAATCCTCACAATTATATTAAAATCTCTCTCTGAGAGAGAGTGAGAGAAAGAGATAGAGGAAAGTAGATATAAACAACTTCTACAAATCAGTAACAAAAGGACAAACAACCAAAATTTTTTTTTAAATGGTCAAAAAAAGTATAGATATTTCACAAAGGGAGATAAATTATTGAGTAATAAGAAAGTCATCAGGGAAATGCAAAGTAAAACCACAATGAGATATCACTTTACACCCGCTTTAATTGCTAAAACTAAAACACTGACAGCACCAATGTCAGTGAGAATATGGAGCAACTGGAAATCTACATTTCTAGTTGAAGTGTAAGATGTGTAAGATGGAAACCACTTTGGAAAACAGTTTGGCAGTTTTTATGGAAGTACCCCATGACACAAGGGAAATGAAATTATGTGTCTACACAAAGTCTTACACAAGAACGTCATAATTGCATCCTATATAAAGCAGAAACTTGACACAACCCAAATTTCCATCAAAAGAGGTATGGGGGTGCCTGGGTGGCTCAGTCAGTTAAGCGTCTGCCTTCGACTCAGGTCATGATCTCAGGGTCCTGGGATCGAGCCCCGCATTGGACTCCCTGCTCAGCGGGAAGCCTGCTTCTCCCTCTCCCACTTCCCCTGCTTGTGTTCCCTCTCTTGCTGTCTATCTCTGTCAAAGAAATAAATAAAATCTTTATTTAAAAAAATTATGCTATATTCACATAATGAATACTACTCTGCAAGTAAAAAAAGTGAACTACAGGTACTTTCAAGACTATGGGTGAATCAAAAATCTTATGTTAAGTGAAAGAAGGCAGAGAGGAAAAAAGTACATACTGTGTGATTCCTTTCAAAAGAACTTCAAGACTAAGTTACACCAATATATGGTGATAGAAATCAGAACAAGAATTGCCGAAGGGAATGGGTACAGGAAAACGTTCTTGAGTGATGGAAATGTTCTAGGTATTGTGGTTTGGCTTAGTGACTACGTGGGTATATACATTAATCAAAACAGATTGAGGGGTGCTTGGGTGGCTCAGATAGTTAAGCCTCTGTCTTCAGCTCAGGTCATGATCCCAGGGTCCTGGGATTCAGCCCCGCATCAGGCTCCCTGCTTGGCAGAGAGCCTGCTTCTCCCTCTCCCTGCTTATGTTCCCTCTCTCACCATGTCTCTCTCTGTCATATAAATAAATAAAATCTTAAAAAAAAAAAAAAACAGATTAAATCGCACACTTAAGATCTGTACATTTAACAGTATATAAACATTTTTAATTAAACATTTTTTTAGAGCAGTCTTTGTTTTACAGCAAAATTGAGCAGCAAGTATTAATTAGCTCCCAGATACTCTTTATCCTCATAAACACACAACCTTCCTCCCATCAACCTCCTGTAACACAGTGGTACATTGTTACAATCAGTGAACCTACGTTAACTCATCATTACCCCAAATGTTCTATACTGGATGGGTTTTGACAAAGATACAATTTCATGAGTCCACTATTGTAGTATCATACAGTATCACACATGCCCTAAAAATCCTCTGCGCTCTGGCTCTTCTTCCTTCCTCCGCACCCAACCTCTGGCAACTACTGATGTTTGTTGTCTCCGTAGTTTTGCCTTTTCCAGAATGTTTTGACTACAGTACATAGTCTTTTCAAATTGGATTATTTCATTTAAATTTCCCTCATGTCTTTTCATGGTTTGATAGCTCGTTTCTTTTTTAGTGCCAAATAATACTCTATGGTCTGGATGTACACAATTTATCGATTTACCTACTGAAGGACATCTTGGTCGCTTCTGAGTTTTGGCAGTTATAAATAAAGGTGTTATAAATATCTGCATGCAGGTTTTGTGTGAATAAGTTGTCAGTTCCTTTGAGTAAATACCAAAGGGCATGATTGCTGGGTCATATGGTAAGAGTATGTTTAGTTTTACCAAACTGTCTTCCAAAGTGGCTGCACCTGTTGTTTCACATCCTCACCAGTATTTGGTGTTGTTAGTCTTCTGGATTTTGGACATTCTTTTTTTTTTTTTTAAAGATTTTTTATTTATTTGACAGAGAGAAACACAGCGAGAGAGGGAACACAAGCAGAAGGAATGGTAGCGGGAGAAGCAGGCTTCCTGCTGAGCAGGGAGCCTGATGCGGGGCTCGATCCCAGGACGCTGGGATCATGACCTGAGCCGAAGGCAGACGCCTAACGACTGAGCCACCCAGGCGCCCCGGATTTTGGACATTCTAATAGGGGTGTAGTGATACCTCTTTGTTTTAGTTTGCAATTACCTAATGGCATGCGCTTAGAGATATATTGTTTATTTGTCAAGTATTTTGGGATTTTCCAGCTATCTTTCTGTTATGGATTTCTAATTTAATTCCGTTGTGATCTGAGAGCAGACACGGTATGATTTCTATTCTTTTAAACCTGTTAAGGTGTGGTTCATAGACAAGAATGTAGTCTATCTTGATGAATGTTTCATATGATCTTGAGAAGAATATGCAATCTGTTGTTGTTGAATGAAGGAGTCTATAGATGTCAGTTATATCCAATTAAGTGATGGTGTTTTTGAGTTCAACTATGTCCATACTGATTTTTCTGCCAGATGGATCTGTCCACTTCTCATTTCTTGCTTTTGATCCATTCTGATAGTCTGTCTTTTAATTGGTCTATTTAAACCATTGATGTTTAAAGTGATTATTGGTACAGTTATATAAATATCTACCATATTTGCTACTCTTTTCTGTTTGTTGTTCTTTGCTCTTATTTCTGTTTCTGACACTTTTTATGCCTTTTGTGGTTTTAATTGAACACTATATATGATTCCATTTTTCTTTTCTTAGCATATCAATTATACTTCTCTTTTTTATTTTTTTTTAAATTTTTTTTTTTTTTTAAAGATTTTATTTATTTGACAGAGAGAAACACAGCGAGAGAGGGAACACAAGCAGAGGGACTGGTAGCGGGAGAAGCAGGCTTCCTGCAGAGCAGAGAGCCCGATGCAGGGCTCAATCCCAGACCCCTGGGATCTGACCTGGGCCGAAGGCAGCCGCTTAACGACTGCGCCACCCAGGCGCCCCTTCTCTTTTTTTAAATCAAAATGTAATTGACAAACAATGTTACACTAGTTTCAGATGTGAAACATAAGTGATTTCATAACTTTATACCTTATGCTGTGCTTACCACCAGTCACCATACAATGCCATTACAATACCATGGACTGTATACCCTATGCTATAACTTTCATCCCCATGACTTCTTCATCCCATAACTGGAAGACTGTAACTCCCACACCCTTTCACCCATTTTGCCCATCCCGTTACCCACATCCTCTCTGACAACCACCAGTTTGTTCTTTATATTTATGGGTCTATTTCTGTTGTGTTTGTTTGGTTTGTAGTTTTGAATTCACCATATAAATAAAATTACATGACATTTTTCTTTCTTTGTCAAATTTATTTCATTTAGCATAATACCCGTTAGGTCTATCCATGATGTAAAAAATAGGAAGATGTCATTCTTTTTATGGCTGAGTAATATTCCATTACACACACACACACACACACACACACACCCCACACCCCACATCTCCTTTATCCATCCATCTAGCAGTGGACACAAGCTTGCTTCTGTATTTTGAATATTGAATATTAAGAATGCTGCAATGAACCTAGAGATGCTTATGTCTTTTCAAATTAAGGTTTTCATTTTCTTTGGGTAAATACCCAGTAGTGAATTACTAGATTGCATGGTATTTCTCCTTTTAATTTTCTTGAAGAACTTTATACTGTTTTTCACAGGGATTGCATCAATTTACAGTCCCATTAACACTACAGGCAGGTTCCCTTTACTACACATCCTAGTCAATACCTGTTGTTTCTTGCCTTTTGATGCTAGCCATTCTGACTAGTGTGAGGTGATAGCTCATTGTGGTTTTGATTTACATTTCCCTGATGATTAGTGATGTATCTGTTGACTATCTGTATGTCTTCTTTGGAAAAGTGTCTATTTGGGTCCTCTGACCATTTTCAATTGGATGTGTGTATGTGTGTTAAGTTGTCTAAGTTCTTTATATATTTTGAATATTAACCCCTTAACAGATACATCACTTGCAAGTATTATCTCCCATTCAGTAGGAATGCCTTTTCATTTTGTTGATGGTTTCCTTTGCTGTGCAGATCTTTTTATTTTGATGTAGTCAATTAGACTTTTTAAACTTCTTAAAATGATTACCATAGATTTTGCAATATACATTTATAACTAATCCAAATTTACCTTCAAATAATACTATACCAATTCACAGGTAGACAAATACCAAATAATAAAATATTCCTGACTCTTCCCTCTCATTGCTCATGTTACTACTGTCATTCATTTCATTTATATACAAGCATGCATAAATATATATATGTATATTTAATACATTGCTGCTCTTATTATTTTAAATGAACTTTTAACTGTTAGATCAATTAAGAAAAAGAAAAATAAATTTTTAGGGGCACCTGGCTGGCTCAGTTGAAAGAGCATGGGACTCTTGCTCTTGGGCTTGTGAATTCAAGCATTGTATGCAGAGATTACTTAAATAAATATGTTTTTAAAAAGGAAGAAAAATAAATTTGTATTTTACTTTCATTTAATAATTCTCCAATGCTCCTTTATGCAGCTCTAAGAGTCCAACCTCTATTATATCCTTTCTCTCTGAAAAGCTTCTTTTAACATTTCTAGCAATTTGGGTCTACTGGAAATAAATTTCTTAAATTTGTGTTCACTAGAGAAATCTATTTCTCTTTCACTTTTGAGGGATATTTTCACAGGGTACAGGATTCCTGATTGGTGATTCGTTTCCCTTCTATGCTTTAAATATCTCATTCCACTCCCTTCTTGCTTGCATAGTTTCGAAGAAGAGGTCACATAATGCTCATCGTCATTTCTCTTTTGGTAGAGTGTATTTTTCTTGGGACTTTTTTCAAGATTTTTTATCTTTGATTTTCTGTACTTTGAATATATGTTGTTTTAATTACATTTACAAGTTTTTAGAGATCATTTCGCACTGAGATTCAGATACTTTCTTCTGCATCAGAACTTTGTTGTCCATATGACCTGGATTTTAAACATTTAGAAGGACAGTACATTTTCAGTTATGTGTTAACCTATCACATTCTCAACTTTGTAAGTCAATTACTTTATTTTGCCACCCAGTTCTTTGCCTGACATTGTTCAACTCAATCAGGAACTTACAGGGTAGACAAAAGGCCACAGTCATGTCTGAACTGGCTTTTTTTCATTAGTTTCTTTGGTCTTAATTCTGGGAACCAATACTTGGTATCTTTTTCTCTCATAAATGAGAGCAGGAGCCCCATCACCTTCCTTTTACACCTGCATCTTCAAAGTAGCCTCTTCCATGGCTTCCTACTGAACTCAGACCAAATTCACTCCCATCCTCCACTGCCGGGAGAAACTGGACCATGGGCTGGTTATCCCAACACAATGAGTGCTCTCTGCTATGCTGAGACAATAGCTGCTTTCCACAATGGGCTGTCGTCCATGCCTCCTTTGGACTTGGCAGCTATAGAGCTAACCAAATCAGAGGACTTTGAATACGTAAGCAGAACCCACATGAGGAATAGTTTTCTAATGACTGACACAAAAGTCCTAGTGTGAGGCTGGAATGACTCTCTTCTGGAAAGGGCTGTTTTATATGCTGCTGTTACAGTAATGTCATCTTTCAAGACAAGCCTTAGAAAGTAGAATAAATTCCATTCAAATCAAATCAACAGTACTTGCTAAGCCACAAGTTGAAAACAGGAATCCCAAATAAGACCTATCCTGCTGCCAATGATTTCCCACCCGCTGTCTGCTGTAGGGAGTATCTCTGTGACAGAATATCCATTAGGGCTCTTGTTCCTTCTGTTCTATTTGTTCGCTGTCACTGAGAAATATTGTTAGTTCTACGCAAGAGGGTGTTCTCTATACAGGTTACAAATAGAACAAGAAATATGTGTGCTTGTGTTCGTGCATGAGAGTTTTATTTTTTTTTTATTTTTTTTTTATTTTTTAAAGATTTTATTTATTTGACAGCGAGAAACACAGCGAGAGAGGGAACACAAGCAGAGGGAATGGTAGCGGGAGAAGCAGGCTTCCTGCAGAGCAGAGAGCCCGATGCGGGGCTCGATCCCAGACCCCTGGGATCTGACCTGGGCCGAAGGCAGCCGCCCAATGACTGAGCCACCCAGGCGCCCCTGCATGAGAGTTTTAAATCATCTTAATACATAGAGTTCTTCCACAAAGTAATCAAGAGAAGCAAGCCAAATTCCTCATGTCAGAAGTTATCTGAAGGTAATGTAAATCCTCTTCTGTCATCTTTGCTTCTCCATACCTACCCAAGTATGGCTTATGTCGTTTAGATTAAAAAAATAATTACACTTGTAGTATGTGAAGAGTAGGGCTGCCTTCAGCAGTGTGGCTCATAGACTTTCCTGCAGGTGGCTTGCAGGTGTGTCCTTTGCAGTGAATGGAAGTAGTGAACATGTGCCAATGACATGCTGCCGACTGCATATCCACCTCTACTAAGACTTATTCTGTGCTCTTGATTTTTTTTTTTATTTTTTAAAGATTTTATTTATTTATCTGACATGGAGAGAGAGATCACAAGCAGGCAGAGAGGCAGGCAGAGAAAGAAGGGGAAGCAGGCTCCCTGCTGAGCAGAGAGCCTGATGCGGGGCTCGATCCCAGGACCCTGAGATCATGACCTGAGCCGAAGGCAGAGGCTCTAACCCGCTGAGCCACCCAGGCGCCCCTGTGCTCTTAATTCTTAAAAGCTTTAGAGCACCATACCCTGAAAAGCCCCACTTTCTCCTTAGCCACTAAGGAAAATTAGGTAACTTAAGGCAACCGTTGGCCCCAATTTAGTGACATGATGCCTTTGTACAACCTGAAATCCTCATTTAAAGCCAGGTGTGGAAGAAATGCCTTGAGTCCTTTGGCATTGACTTTTTAATGCTCTATTCCATTGGTTCTCAACTCTAGCTTTATGAGGTGGAGATTACACGTGGGAGTCGCTACAGGCAAAATGCCTCCAAAGAAATAAAAATTTATTTTATTTTATTTTGTTTTTTAAAGATTTTATTTTATTTATTTGACAGAGAGAGATCACAAGTAGGCAGAGAGGCAGGCAGAGAGAAAGGGGGAAGCAGGCTCCCCGCTGAGCAGAGAGCCCGATGTGGGGCTCGATCCCAGGACCCTGAGATCATGACCTGAGCCGAAGGCAGAGGCTTTAACCCACTGAGCCACCCAGGTGCCCCTATTTTATTTTATTTTTAAAAAGATTTTATTTATTTATTTATTTATTTATTTATTTATTTATTTGACAGAGAGAGAGAGAGCACAAGCAGGGAGAGCAGCAAGCAGAGGACTCAGCCACCCAGGCACCCAGAAATAAATAATTTAAATACAAAACTGCAAACCTAAGTTTAATAACTGACAGTAGAAATAACCCAGAGATCTCCAGCCAAATGTGTTGTAGTAAAAAAAACCCTAATCTCCAACTTTCTTCTTTATTTACCTAACTTTTCCCCCTTTGTCAAGAAAACAAATAGGTTAGTACATAATATGCCCCAAATTATTTCCTCATGTTATTATCTTCATTACCTCATATCTCCAATCTACTAATATTCTCAATATATACTTAGTCCTTTAATTGTTAAGATTTTATTGTGGACAGATCCCAGGCATATTATCAGCATTCTTAAAATTAGAGACGTGATTCTTCTCTCAACATCCACTTTAAGAAAATAAAAATGTGGGGCGCCTGGGTGGCTCGGTCATTAAGCGTCTGCCTTCAGCTCTGGTCATAATCCCAGGGTCCTAAGATTGAGGCCTGCATCGGGCTCCCTGCTCGGTGGGGAGCCTGCTTCTCCCTCTCCCACTCACTGCTTGTATTCTGTGTCTTTCTCTCACTGTGTCAAATAAATAAATAAAACCTATTAAAAAAAAAAAAGAAAGAAAGAAAAGAAAAATACTTTTTTTGTGATGTATGCTTGGTGTGATGCTCATGCTATTCCTTATTTAACACACCAAGCCTTGCAGGGATCCCCCAAATTTTTAAATGTAACTGTTAGATTCTAGGGTAATTCAGGAATCCCCAAAACAATTCCTTCAGTTAGCGTTTGTCAGGATTTGGGTGTTGTAGAGGGAAGTTATGTTCTGGTAACAGGCCTTGCATGGAGATGAGAACCGGGCAGTGATTCTAAACCCTGGAAAACTATCTGATCAAGCTCAGGTGGGGCTCAGGCTTATTTTTCCAGAGTTTTGTAGGTGGTCCTCATGCACAACCAATGTTTAGAACCTTTATCTTAGGAAAAACTTCTATCTTAGGGTTTGCCAACTGGCGGCTTTCTCAACCTAGTCCCTGATCTGGATCCTAGACTTGACACACTACTACAGTTCCAAAGGGGAGGGACCGTGGGAACGATGGGATGGTTTCAGTCCCCCCCATAGGGGGGCGCCTATGGCAGGAGCAGTCTCAGTGTTGCAGGAGGCAGGCTCTTACATGGAAGAGTTGCTCTGTGCTTTGACCCAAAATGAAACCCATGATTCAAGATTCTCTTTCCTCCGAAGTCTCGTCTTAAACAGTTTCTGAGAAGAGTTAGCATGAATTAGTTCATCAGTTGCTTTGGTTGTGGTAAGAATGACCAGGTAACATGATACTGCTAGGGGGTGACAAGTACTTTGGGAGCAGGAGGCCCCAGAAAAACACAGAAAAAGGCATTGGAAGTGGAAATAGACAGAACAAACTGGACCAAATTCTCAGTTCTGACATAGAAATTGTGCTTTCTCTGAGCCTGCTGACTTCGGTTTCTTTCTGAGGCATTAGTGGAAGCTGTCCAAGGGGTAAGAGGAGCAAGTGAATCTCCATAGTGATGTGATATCTGAGGGTCTCCTTTTCAAAAACTCTGCTGGCTGGTTACACTTGAAACGTTTAGGAGACAACATTTTTTTTTTCCTATCTTGAAGAATTAGACTGAAAATACAACTCCACCCTGGGAGGGTAACAGAAGTTAAAGTCATAATTTTTTTAAAAAGGCCCTTAAATCTAGGGCAGTGGTGGGTAACCTATGGTCTGTATGTCAAATCCCACCTGTTGCCATTTTTTTTTTTTGTGAGCCTCAGGCTAAGAGTGGTTTTTACATTTCTAAATGATGGGAAGAGAAATCAGAAGAATAGTATCTTGTGATGTGAACATTATGAAATTATTTTCAGTGTCTGTAAATAAAGCTTTATTGAAACATGGCCATACTCCTGTGTTTACACACTGTGTACTTCAGTGACAGCTGAGCAGTTGTCACAGAGCTGTATGCAGTATTCTATTGCTTTGTGTACTGTTCAGGGCACCTCAAAACACAGTGACATGGCTTCAGTTCAATAGCATTTTGAGTGCCATACATATTACCATAACATGACATTTTATAATTTTTTTATGACCACTGCATGCCCATCATGTCAAGACAGAAAAATGGACAGAAAAGTCAACTTCAAGTATTACACTTACACAATGCCGTGTGGATTATTTTGTCATCAAATTGGATGACAAGAACTGTGTCTATTACAAAGTGGTGTTATTTAGCTGTGCTAAAAATACAGTCTCTGTTGATATTACTAGATAGATGAAGCAATCATAACAATTTTCCCAACTCACAGGAAAACACATCAGAAAAAGCAGGAAGTAGAAGAAGGAATACTTCATTATAGTAGAATTTTTTTCACAAAACTTTTTGAAATGAAACTGCCTTGGAAACTTTAGCTCATTTGTTAGATAAAGCAAGGTATATACCAATGGTCATATTTGATTCCAAGCCAAAGAAATATGTCCAGAGAAAATAAACTGGTTTAAAACTATTAACTTTTTGGGCGCCTGGGTGGCTCAGTCGTTAAGCGTCTGCCTTCGGCCCAAGTCAGATCCCAGCGTCCTGGGATCGAGTCCCGCATCGGGCTCCCTGCTCCGCGGGAAGCCTGCTTCTCCCGCTACCATTCCCTCTGCTTGTGTCCCCTCTCTCGCTGTGTTTCTCGCTGTCAAATAAATAAAATCTTTAAAAAAAATAAAATAAAATAAAATAAAACTATTAACTTTTGGGCAAAAATTTACTCAAAGAGTTGAGGACATTGGAAGCAACATCAATAGTCTATTTATTTATTTATTTATTTATTTATTTATTTATTTATTTTTAAAGATTTTATTTATTTATTTGACAGAGAGAGAGAGAGAGATCACACGTAGGCAGAGAGGCAGGCAGAGAGAGAGGGAGAAGCAGGCTCCCTGCTGAGCAGAGAGACTGATGCGGGTCTTGATCCCAGGTGATCATGACCTGAGCCGAAGGCAGGGGCTTTAACCCACTGAGCCACCCAGGCGCCCCTCAATAGTCAATTTAAAAAGAAGTCAAAGGATTTCAAGTGGTCTTCCTTGGCTTTTGATAAGCCAACATACCGTTCAGTTGTCATTTATTCAAGGAGTCAATGGCAGATCTGAAGTCACTAAGCTTCGTCTCTATGAATAGTCTCCATGAAACAGTTACAATTGAGAATATTTTCAAAAACAGCAAGAAAACACTAATCCAGTACAGCCTGAATGGAATCTGCTAAGATGTGCTACTACAAATGTTGATAAAAATGTATGTGGAGAAAAATAGGGCTTAGTTGGATGAATTTACAGTTTTTGAAAATGTAAGGTGTTTAAAGACTTCGTTGCGTTCATTGTACTATTTATCAGCGGTTACTTCTGAGGAACATATTTGATATCATATGTTTTTGAATTGGTAGTGTCGACAGTGAGTTTCCATTCTCACAGACTTAATAATCTTCAGTTCTATAAATTTTGTCATAAATAGAAGCAAATCTCTACTTGTTCTGCCACATAGCAGTGTGATGGTTTAGTGATGATGAAATTTTATTGAGATTATCTTCAGCTCAGAGTCAAGATTGAAATTTCTCTGAATGAGAACTTTCTTCAATCACAGTGATTTAACTTTGAAACATTTTGGAATTTTTTTTTTATTTTTTAAAATTTATTTATTTGACAGAGAGAGACACAGTGAGAGAGGGAACACAAGCAGGCGGAGTGGGAGAGGGAGAAGCAGGCTTCTCACCAAGCAGGGAACCCCATACAGGGGTCGATCCCAGGGTCCTGGGATCATGACCTGATCTGAAGGCAGACAATCACTGAGCCACCTAGGCATCCCTGACTTTGGAAATTGGCTATTGCTGTAGATTTAATATTTCTTAACGAATGGAGCCTAAAACCATTAGGCAAAGTTGTGGTTATATAGAAAACTTCCACTGCTGTAAAGTCATTTTGGTGATAGCTAATTTTGTTTGAATCATAAGCAATATCAAGCTTCTGTATTTACTTCCTATGTTGTCAAAAATTAAAGCAAGAAGTGAAATCTCCATCCCACACAGATTTGCAGAGAATATATTTTCCCAGCTCAACCTACAGTTCCAGCAGTATTTTTTGGACCTCACTCCACATGCAAAGGAAAAGTCCCATATTTCAAAATCCATCTAATTGTGCAATTGGAGCTTCCCTTTAACTGTCAATCGAGCCTATTAATCTACAATAACATGCTAAAAAGCACATATAAAGGAACGAATATAATAGAGTTCTATAAATGGCTCAAGTAGTTAATGTTCTCTACTAAAATCATGTGCTTATGATTGATATCACTATTCAGCAGTACATATTTGTGTGACAAGACATTTTCTTATTCTGTAAGTACCTACCCTCAATTTTGCCTCTTAGCCTGTAAAGCCTAGAGGATTTACTATCTGGCTTTTTATAGAAAAAAGAAAAACCTCTGATCCAGGGGACTGTGAACATGTGAAAGATGGAGGAAGACTTTATTAAGATCACTTGCTAGAAAGTTTGGTTAAGTACAAAGCATAATTATTCTGATTTAGCAAGCAAAGCCTTGTCTGCAGTCATGTTACTTTAATCAAAAATAGAATTGGACCCAAAGCTACATCTTTCTGCTATAAACTTACCACATACAATATTAGTTTCAGCAAACAACAGCAGCTGTCTTGCATCAATGTTGCCAATTTGAATTTTTATTAGTTTTATAGATTTGTTTGTGTTTCATCAGTACATCTTACTTTAGCTTCAGACATCAGTAAGATCTATCCTCATAAGTAGTTTATATCTAGTATTTGTTCATATATGAAGCATTATAAAAAAATAAGCTTGTCACAATTCTGAGGCTCACATTTTTTTTTCTTCAAAAGAGCCCATTAAATACTTGAATTTGAAAAATGCTGTCTTAACTCAAACTTCCCCAATGCCAGATGCCAGAGCAACTGTCGGTCAGGTGTGAGATGTGAACATAGGTGAGAACCCCTCTAATCCTCCCAGATATATCTTCATTTATTGAAGAGGAACTCTATGAATACACCTAAATCTGATTCTTCAGGAAGTGTTTAAAAAAGTAAGTGAAATATTTCTCATCAAGTAGTCATGGAAATGATAGAGCATCTGGAAGAAACTGTGTGGGCAGAACTGACCTTAACAAGAGTGGTCTTAGCTCTTCAAATGCAGTGGTTCTCAAAATTAACATGCACAAAACCACCTGATGGGCTCGTCTAACGTGCACGGTAGCAAACTTTTCTCCCAAAGAATTTCACTCAGGAGTGCAAGAAGGAGGCCCAGGAATATTCTCTGATTGATGACACATGGACCGCCATATTTTGAGAAACATGCCTTTAGGTTCCTGATCTTCATGGTTTCATTCTGCCCTTTACTTTAGAACCCAGAGGATTCTCTGTAAAGCTCCCCGAACTCCCTATCACAAGAGGTGAGGTAGGAAGAAGATATTAGCCCATTCCACCTTGGTATCTTATTAATTGTTATTACAATCCTAAACTACACTTGTTTGTGGAACATTCTAGAATACAGCAGGTGGCTTGAGCTATTTTGTGTGTAACTAACTAGGAGTAACTCAGGTTTTAAGATTCAAATACCAAATAGAGGAACTTACAGGTAAAAAATAAAACGTGACCAGGACTCATTTTCTATCAATCTAGTTATTTTTTAAAAAGCTTTAAACAACAATCTCAATGGTCTTACATTTGTGATTTTCTGCAATCGCCACTGAAGGTCAAACATACATGAAAAAGCCCTTGCTTCATTGCCTAAAAAGACAGATGAATACTTTCATTTTAGATACAAATCATTAGTCCAGCACATACTTACTGGTTAATATAAAATCTGTACTACTGAGTGGAAGTCTCGGGCATCAACAACCTAGTGTCTCTAAATAAGACTTTAAACCACTAAGTCACCTAAATTGAGGCCACTTCCTAAGCCAACATTGCTAAGGACTTTTACTGGATATGTTTGTACAAGTTACTCGTCCCCAAGACCTGCTGCCCTTTAAAACATAATACATTTATTAGAAACAAAAGCTTTTTCTATGAAAGAAGAGATTTTTAGCACTGGAAAATTACAGGATCAGGGCTCACCTGGTAGCAAAAAGCTCCAGGGCAGTGAATTCCAGTCCCAGCTCAGCTTCTGATGTTGATATGACTGAAGGGGTTTGGGTTCGTTGCCCAGTTTCCTCACCCATGAACCTGGAATAACAACACACCCTCCTTTACAAAGGAACCATGCTGTGTAGCAAACAAAGTGACAGCCGCTTTTGCTTTTTCCCAATTTGAAAGACGTAAGTAGAGCCTCATTGTTCGAGATACTCCTCCCCACACATACTTCAACCACTCCTGACATTTTAACTATTAATGACTTGCTTAGTCTCAGTTTCAAAACCTTCTATTCAAATCCCTTTGGGTTCCTTAACCTTGCTTATCTCCCTGGCTTCGATCTCTGTTGGTGAACCCTCACCGACCTTCCTGACGAACATTACGCTTGACTCCCAGATCACCTATCCTTCCTAGCAACCTGTGGCCCGGGTCCTCTCAGGTGTCTCCACACACAGTGCTCACCGCCATGCCTCTGCCCCGCTGCGTCTGGACAAGCCTGTCAGCCAGCCAGCTGTCCCTGGGGAGGTGGCAGAGGCTCTTGTGGGGGCTGGAGCGCACATCTCTCCCTGACTCTTACCCCTTCCTCCCACGTGCAGCCCCTCACCACACTGTAATAATGCCCCTTATGTGTCATAACAATGTCATGACCCCCCTCCGGGCATGTGTTACCTCCTGGCTTCTGTCAGATTCCTGGCATTCTGTACAGAAGGCAGGTCAATGCATGCTCCCAAGATGGGAATTAATTGTTAGACTTGTCATTCTTCAACGGTTTGGTTTGTACATTCGGGCTGGAGAAAGATGAGATGAGAAGAGAAAGGACACACCCTGAGGAATCACCTAATATCCTGAAAACTCTAACATCAGGCCTCAAGTGTTGTGTATATCTTAACATTCAACTCCCCAAGATTGTTCCCAGCTAAATGGTATCCCTCTTTGCTTTTTTTTTTTTTAAGATTTTATTTACTTATTTGACAGAGAGAGAGATATCACAAGTAGGCAGAGAGGCAGGCAGAGAGAGAGGGGAAGCAGGCTCCTGGCTGAGCAGAGAGCCCGATTCGGGGCTCCATCCCAGGACCCCGAGATCACGACCTGAGCCGAAGGCAGAGGCTTTAACCCACTGAGCAACCCAGGCGCCCCGATTCCCTCTTTCCTTAATCAATAAACATTTTGCAATCATACAGACACCATTAACTGAAAATGTTGTTTTGGTGTACTATTTGTACTTAGTACATCATGAAAAGGCATCTGTATGATTCTTATATATGGAAATAGTACCATCCCACTAAGGTGGCATTATAGGGAAAGGCTCCATTCTATGTAAAAGAAATTTCTGGATAAATGAAAATTACCTCATTAAAGACCAATCTTCCAAAACATTTCACCATTTTTTCAATCTTTAAAAAATAAAGAAGAAGAGGGGCGCCTGGGTGGCTCAGTGGGTTAAAGCCTCTGCCTTCAGCTCAGGTCATGATCTCGGGGTCCTGGGATCAAGCCCGCATCCAGCTCTCTGCTCAGCGGGGAGCCTGCTTCTCCCTCTCTCTGCCTGCTTGTGGTCTCTCTTTCTCTCTCTCTCTGTCAAATAAATAAATAAAATCTTAAAAAAGAATAAAGAAGAAGAAACAAAAGCAAAAAGGGGGCATCTGGGTGGCTCCGTCAGTTAAGCATCTCCATTCAGCATAGGTCATGATCCTGGGGTCCTGGGAGCTATCTGCACAGTGGGGAGCCTGCTTCTCCCTCTGCCTCTGCCTGCTGCTCTGCCTGCTTGTGATCTCTTTCTCTCTGCCAAATGAATAAATAAAATCTTTTTTAAAAATTTCACCATTTTTGGGGGCGCCTGGGTGGCTCAGTCGTTGAGCGTCTGTCTTCGGCCCAGGTCAGATCCCAGAGTCCTGGGATCGAGCCCCGCATCGGGCTCCCTGCTCTTCAGGAAGCCTGCTTCTCCCGCTACCATTCCCTCTGCTTGTGTTCCCTCTCTCGCTGTGTTTCTCTCTGTCAAATAAATAAAATCTTTAAAAAAAAAAAAGTTAAAAAAAAAATTTCACCATTTTTTGATGGCACTCCTAATTTTTGAAATAATAATAAAATTAAACGCTTCAATACCTACATAATTAGATTATCGATGGATATATTTCTAAAATATATGTAGATGCTTGCTTCCTCATATAATGAAAATCAAACATAATTTGCTTTTCAATTTCAGCTCCAGAGCATCATTAAGAGTATCCATTATTAAATGTTGTAATAATCCAGTAGAATTTTTATCACTCAATATTAGACAGTCAGATGATACTTCATGCTATTATTTTACTTGCTGACTTCTAATTTGTTGCTCCAGGGCAACAAACCAGGTAACCAAACTTGAGTTAGAAACATGCTTGTGGGGGCACCTGGGTGGCTCAGTGGGTTGAAGCCTCTGCCTTCGGCTAAGTTCATAGTCTCGGAGTCCTGGGATCGAGCCCCATATGGGCCTCTCTGCTCAGCGGGGAGCCTGCTTTCCCCTCTCTCTCTATGCCTGCCTCTCTGCCTACTTGTGATTTCTCTGTCAAATAAATAAAATATTTTTTTTTTAAAGATTTTATTTATTTGACAGAGAGAAACACAGAGAGAGAGGGAACACAAGCAGAGGGAATGGTAGCGGGAGAAGTAGGCTTCCCGCCGAGAAGGGATCTTGATGCAGGGCTGGATCCCAGGACCCTGGGATCATGACCTGAGCCGAAGGCAGACGCTTAACGACTGAGCCACCCAGGGACCCCAATAAATACAATCTTAAAAAAAAAAAAAATAGAAACATGCTTGTGCACCATTGGTGGGAATGTAAAATGGTGCAATTGCTATAGAAATACTATTTCACTTGTCCCCCCCCCCCCCTTAGAAATAGAATTACCTAAGGGGCACCTGGGTGGCTCAGTGGGTTAAAGCCTCTGCCTTCCGATCGGTTCATGATCTCAGGGTCCTGGGATCAAGCCCCTCATCAGGCTCTCTACTCAGCGGGGAGCCTCCTTCCCCCTCTCTCTCAGCCTGCCTCTCTGTGATCGTTCTCTCTCTGTCAAATAAATAAAATCTTCAAAAAGAAAACAAAGAAATAGAATTACCATATGATTCAGCAATTCCATTTCTCAATATATACCCCAAAGAATTGAAAGCAGGCTCTCAAAGAGGTATTTGTACACTCACATTTCATAACAGAACTATTCTGGTTGGCCAAAATGTGGAAGCGACCTAAGGGTCCATTGACAAATAAACGGATAGGATGCCTGGGTGGCCCAGTCGATTAAGTGTCTGCCTTGAGCTCAGGTCATGATCCCAGAGTCCTGGGATCAAGCCTCACATCGGGCTCCTTGCTCAGCGGGGAACTTGCTTTTCCCTCTCCCTCTGCCCTCCACCCCTCCACCCCCTGCCCCGCTCCCATGTGCTCTCTTTCAAATAAAATCTTCCAAACAAACAAACAGAAAGCACAAATGAATGGATAAACAAAATGTAGTATATCCATATGATAGAATATTATTATAAGGATTTTTTCCCCCAGAGTCCTACATTGTCCCGGGCACAGTTATCATTCTCACCCAGGCCTTGACCTGTGTGTATCAAAACCCACCCTTCACGCCCCCTCTACTCTGTCCCCCAATAAAGTCCTTTGGAATCCCATGTAGTGGCTTTTTTCTGATCCCTCCTTCTTTTAGATCACAGGAGGGTCAAAAAAGGAGAGAAAGGAACTAAGGGAAGATCAAGTAAGGAAAAAACCAGCTCAAGAGAAGGATGGGGGGGAGGACAATAGCCCCTCACTTCCTGCTTTGCATCAAGCATGAGGACTAGATTAGTGCACGTGTGTGTGTGTGTGTATATATTATTATTCCATTTTACAGATGAGAAAAATAGGGCTTATGGTGAGGATCCCTTTTCAAATGCTGAAAATGAGTGAAGTAAGAGGAACAATTACAGTGTTGTAAGTTCATTATTTTCTGATTATATCCTTCCTACTTGGGGAGGGGTGAGAAGAGGTTAAAAAAAAAAAAGGAAGGAAATCTCTTCATATGCACAGCATGGATGAACCTTGAGGATACAATGTTAAGCAAAATAAACGAGTCACGGAAGACAAACACTGTAGAAACAGGTTGGAGAGTTGGGGAGGAGGGAAAACAGAGAGCTGTTTAATGGATCAGAGTTTGAGTGTTCAAGATGAAAAGAGTTCTAGAGATTGGTTGCATAGCAATGTGAACATACCCAACACTATTCAACTGTATACTTGAAAATGGTTAAAATGGTGAATTTTATATTATGTGTATTTTACAATTAAAAATAAAATTTATAAAAAGAGAAACATGCATTAATTCATTCAATAAGTATTTCTTTTGTGCCTACTGTCAGACCCTGCTCTTCGTACCAGGGAAAAAGTGCTGGTTTTGTCCTTCATGGAGCTCACATTCTATTGTATAGTATATAATAGTATATATACTTATGCAGTCTATCTAATAAAGTGTATAATTTTAGGACATTGGTTTTAGAACATAAATGATTTCTCTATGAGATCTGCACCCTGACCTATTTGAGTGAAGAATAATATATCTAAAGTTTAAATATCTTAATTCTAAAAGAATATGATGATTAAACTGTTGAAACTGACCTATCACCAACACTTTTTGGGTGTGTTTGCTTAGTTTTTCTTTCTGTTATATAGAATAAGGAATGCGATATGAGAGACTGAATATACAAATGGGCAACAGCCAGAGCATATATGAAAATAAAATACTGACCCACAACTCGCGGCAATATGCCCAGGAAACCAACCTCTTATCTACAATAAACAACCCAGGAAGCCAGCTTGCTATAAATCAGACTTACAGGGAACAAGATTGCTATCTCTAGTGACAATGCAGGAAGCTAAACAATAACTTCTTTAACAATCAGCCTAAAATGGCCAAGACTTGATTAATGACTGACAGCTTCCCTAAATTTTGTCCCTGCTTCCAATTTAGGACCAACCAGCGAAAGCCAAGTAGGCACCCCTAACCAGTCACCTAGGATGCCCTGCTCTCAGGCAGCCTTCCTCCTGCCTCCCCATGCCAACAGCCTCCAACCGGCCATTCCCAAAGCCTCCCCTCTGCACACTTTACAAAGCTTTCCCAGTCCTCTGTGGGCCTTTGAGTCCCTGCCAAAACACAAGGGACAGTGGCTGTCTCCCTTACTATAGCAAGCACACAATAAATAGCTTTTGCTTTTCTCATTTTGTTGGTCTTTGTGTATTTCCACAGATGTTTACTATATACTTGCAAACTGCGAGCCAATCTGTTAAAACAGTTTATAACTCTCAAGACATCATTGTTCCAGCTCCTGGGTTACTAGCAAGATGGCTAGTCCTGCCCGTCTGCTGGTTACCAGCTCTCACACAGGGTCCCCTGACATTAACCAGTCATCCAGCAGATGGCATAGTCACCACACACACCTGCCCACGATCAAGAGTTTTCATTATTTCAGTGGCATAATTTTTAACAATGAACGATCATTTGAAAAATTCTTTTAGAAAAATTATTTTTCCATTTAGATTTCTAGTTAATTTTCTACTATATTTACTTCAGGCATCAAGAAATAGTTTCCATTTGTTTGTTCCAATGTTCGTGGAGGGTTGGATGACCTCTAAATAATAGGAACATTTGTGGATCCTACTTAAGATTATACGTACAAGAACTTGGGAACTATTTCTGCTTGCTTGTATCTGAATAACTACTGGGTAAACATCAGGGGTAAGAAATACTTGATAAACTAAAGCTGGGTTGACTTGGGTGCTGAATAATCTCTGCAATGGATATTACCTTTCAAACACATGATGTATTTTTCTCCTTGTACCTCCAGGTATATGACCTCCCTCTCTTCCGTTGGCAGCATCCATTTGCCTCAGGTCAAATTATTGTTCTTAAGGCAGAAAGGCAAAGAGAAAATATTATATATTTTCTGCAGTCTAGTCTTTGCTTTTGAGAATTTTGAAGATCACAGGCTTACAAAACAGGTTTTCAAAGAGAAAGATCTTTCTAAAATCCAAATACTCTTTCTTCAGGTTTCAAGAGGCAAATCTGGCTGGCTCATAGATTATTACAAGCACATAATTTTGAACAATGGATGACCGTTTGAAAAATTTAAAAGTAGAACAATTTTAATTTAAACAGGAGTATAAGGGAATACCTTGAAAAGGAAAGGGAAAATAGAAAAATCCCTTCTTCTTTAGGTGTGGGAAGGAACAGCAAGACAAATGTGTAGTAAGATTTCCCCTCTAATGAGAGAACTAATGGGGAGGACGACATCTCCTGGGCTGAGAGGAGAGATTTGGAAGATTTCCTGTGTTGTTACAGACTCATTAAATCATCTCTCAGATTAGATTCTTATTTATAATGTTAAGTTAAATGCATTACGTAATCAGTCTTAGACTTTGGAATTCATGTATTTCATGGGAGTCTCTGCTCTCCTCCCTGCTTTACCGTCATCTTTCCCTGGGGGTAAATGGAGAAGGTATAACACAAAAGATCCTTTTGTTGAAACCCATTTGTTGTTTGTTACCTTTTTAAGACATTGAATGTGTCAATTATGTTAGTCCAAGAAAATGAAATATATATATTTTTCAGAAAAGTGATTAATTCTCACATAGGGCTCCTTTTGAATCTGTGCAGCAGGAAAACTAAGCCCAGGATATAGGGTGTTATTTTAGTTTCTTTATCAGTTTGGCTCCCTCTAGCTGTCAATTTGAAAAATTTTAGTAGGCTCTAAAAAGGCCACATTCTTGGCCCCCTTTTACAACACAAAGCAGAGTGCTCTCTTCATAAGAAGGTTTGGGAGGAAATGATAGACTGATAGAATGTATTTCTTAGCAAAGATCATATTTAGTCCTTTTTTGAAAAATTACTAAGGTTTGTACCCAGTAAAATTTAGATTTCGATTAAAAAACAAATAATTTTTTAGTAAAAGTAGGCTCCAAATATATTATTTTGGCAACTCTATGTATTTTACAATGACTTACATCTCATTTGACAAATGAGGATTCTGAGGATCAAAATATCTTACTCCAAACTCTTTATTTTCCCCATTTTCCCATGGCTTATTCTTGCTTTTTTCATTCTTAGGCTTCTTAAGTTGCCTCCAAAAAATCAGCTCAGAGGTCTGATCAGAGGACACTTGATTTTAAGCTCTAAGGATCCTGAGATATTTTTATTTTAACATGACCAGAGGCAATGATCCGATAAGGATTCATATTCGTGCAAGTGCCCAAGAGACCTTTACCGCTTACTGAATCCTCCCCACCTGGACCCTAGCGTTGACCTGCATATTTACAGAGAAGGAATTAAGGCTTCGAGGGACTCGTCCTTAGTGATTACTAAGTAAGGAGCTCAGTTTTAACTCACATACTCGGCCAGAACCAGATAGTAGCGGCTCCAGGCTCCATGGGCCGTGCAGTCTCTGTCACAACCACTCAACACCGCCGTCGTCCCACAAAGAGTAATGGCCAACACACACATGGATGGGCGTGACCAAGCTCCAGTAAACTTTTGTTTGTGGACACGGAAATTTGAATTTCCTAGAATTTTCACATATCCTGACTTTTTATTCCTTTGACTTCTCTGAATTGTTTTGAAATGTAAACCACATTCTTAGCTCTAGAATAGGGATTGACAAAGCGAGCCTGTAAGTCAAACCCTGCCCACTGCCTGTTTTCGTAAATCAAGTTTTTCATCTCTTCTCTCCTTGGTGTTCTTCTTGAAGGGCATTCCCATTAATTCTTCATGGTAGATTAATTCATACAACAGATGTTGTGATTAATCAAGTTCAATGTTCTATTGTTCTGTGCTGCAATGTAGGGCTTTTATGTAAGTAATTGTCTTACAGTCTTCTGGAGCTCTTTTAAAAAACAAATTGGTAGGATTACATGATATCTGTGAATTGGCATAAAACTAGTGATTGTTTTAATGAAATTTTTCTTTAATCAAATAGTCCCTTAAACTTTCTCTTCTTAGTTGGGCACTAATCTAGGTACAATAACTACTGAAAGAAATACACTTACCTTTTCTGACAACTCATCAGGAAAACATTTGAATTTCTCTTTGGAATTACATTCGTGCTCATCCTTTGCGGAAGGACAAATAACTCTGATAGACGTTGAGATCCTAGTGGCACTTCACTGAGTATGTGCTTCACTGTGCTGTGCCCAGAGGAAGGTGTGCGAAGGAAAAATGGAAACGTCTGTTTGGGATCTTTGTTTTTTTTCTAATACCTATTATTCACATATTATATCTTTTCCTTTCAAGCAGTAACATTTTTTTCTCCTAAAAATAGATTAAATCTTAAGCCACCTTCCTAAAATTCATAGCATCTGACACAAAAGGTGAATTTGAAATTGTTAAAATTTAGATTTAAAAAAAAATTTATTGTGTTATGTTCATCACCATACAATACATCATTGGTTTTTGATGTAGTGTTCCAAGATGTAAAATTTAGATTTTTAATTATTTTTATTGTGTCTTCTTAGTGTTCAAAAGAAATGGCTGAATTGGGACACCTGGTGACTCAGTCAGTTAAGTGTCTGCTTTCAGCTCAGGTCACTATCCCAGGGTGCTGGGATCAGGTCCCACATTGGGCTTCTTGCTCGGTGGGAAAACTGCTTCTTCCTCTGCCTGCTGCTCCCCCTGCTTGCATGCGCTCTCTCTCTCCCACTCTCTCACTGACAAATAAATAAATAAAATCTTTTTTAAAAAATGGATGAATCATAATTGATTATGGGAAATAGTTAAGGTATTAGGTATTACAGAGTAATGTCAGAACATGCCACCCCAAGATATGCTACTTTCACCTAATGATTATTTTGAACTGAAGGCAATTGAGAAGAAGATAAAGGAAAAGCTATCTGTACCCCCCAATTTGCCTAAAAGCAGGACATACATTTACAAAGCTGTCCTCCTCCCCTCGCTCTGGTAAGGACCAAAGTTAATCACTAGAGACAACTTTAGACCTTAATCAGCCTGGAGACAGCACCAGAGAAGTCTACATAACAATCTTTACTAACAAGTTTTTATTTACCATTAGTTTTCCATAAATGTGTCTTCCCACAAGTGGGATCCCCAGAGACTCAAAGTTCTTTTCCTTTGTCTTGTTGCTTCTCTAACACTTTTGTGTTCCCTTACTGAGATGCTGCATGAGTCTAAGTTCTAACCACCCCTTTGAGTTACTTGTCTCTGAGTGTTCCAAGCATAAGGGTGGTGCACATGCTAATGAACTTCTGCATGGTTTTCTCCTGTTGACTTGTGTTTTGTCAGCCCAGTTTATGGGGCCCCAGCCAGAGAAAAAGAGGGTATTGGAAAAAGAATATACCTGTTCCACTATAGTATCTTGAAATTATGTTCTCTGCTTCACAAAGGGATTGTGTTCCTGGTTCAGCATAAATCCCTCCCCAAACACATGCCCTGAGGCCTGAGTCCCCAGTCATGGCAGGCAAAGAAGAGAAGAGCTTCTACAGATGCAGTTCTCACCCCTGGCTGGGTATCAAAATTGTTTGGAGAGCTTTTAAAACCACAGTTTCCTTAGAGTGTTGGATTCAATAGGCCCAAGCTGATGCTCCATAGTTAAGAACACTTCCTCTTGCGAGGGTGAGTAGAAGTCTACATGATTCCCTAAGGCCACTGGAATAAATTACCACAGACTGGGTGGCTGAAAACACAGATTTATTATCTCAATGGTGGGGGGTCATAAGTCTGAAATGAAATGGCAGGGCTGAGTTCCTTCTGGAGGCTCTAGGGGAGAATGTCTTTCCTTAACATTTCCAGCTTCTGAAGGCCATTTCATTCCTTGGCTTGTGGCCCCTCCCTCCATCTTCCAAGCCAGTGCTGTAGCATCTCTCTCTCTCTGACACTGATTCTCAGGTGTCCCTCTTATAAGGCCCTTGCAATTACTTTGGACCCACCCAGATGATCTAGAATAAATTCCCCATTTCAAAGTCCTAAATCACAGCTGTAAAATCCCATGGAAAGTGACATACTCACAGATTCCAGGGGTTAGGGTGTGAACATTTTTGGGAGACTTTATTCGGACTACTCCAGAGCCTGATACAAGGCAAACATACAACTCCATCCCCAGGACTCTGCCACCTGCAGACATCACTAATTGCTCCACTATTCAACTGGTCTGTCCAAGGTTTTTCTTTTGCAGGAGTGGAGGGCAAAGAGAGACAGAAAGGAGCAGGGAGAGAGAGGACTATGGTGCGAAAGAGATCTTCTTTGGCTCAATCACTTTTGCCATCCCTGCTATCTGCATGACTAAGTAGGGACTTTACCACAAGGAGAGTATCTTATATATTGATGGATAGATAAACAGGAAGATATATATATATATCATATATATATATATCATATATATGTGTGATATATATATCTACAAGCCCATCCTCTTTGCAGCCAATGCAAAGATATACATTTCATACTCAACTGAGTCCCCCAAAGCCATAATCTTGAGTCTTTTTCTACCAAGGCCTGTTCGTCATCGCAATCCTAACCATGACTTAAGGCCCCACACTAGAGAAGAAGTGGGGCATAGTCTTAATCATGGCCTTGGACTTGCTCCAAGGGCCCTCCTGCTCAGCAGTGAGACATACTTATCCTTATTCTCTAGAAGTTTGTGGTCAAGAATTTAGCATCCTGTTTGGGGAGGGTATGTGCTATGGTGAGTGCTGTGAATTGTGTAAGACTGATGATTCACAGACTTGTACCCCTGAAGCAAATAATACATCATAATTAATTTTTTTAAAAGATTTTATTTATTTATTTGACAGAGAGAGATCACAAGTAGGCAGAGAGTCAGGCAGAGAGAGAGGGGGAAGCAGCCTCCCCGCCGAGCAGAGAGCCCGATGCGGGGCTCGATCCCAGGACCCTGAGATCATGACCTGAGCCGAAGGCAGAAGCATTAACCCACTGAGCCACCCAGGCGCCCCTACATCATAATTAATTTTTAAAAATGGGTAGAAAAACAATCTTAAAATCCTCCATATCTAAAATAGTATGTAAATATAAAAAAAAGATGTGGAATGAAACATATCAAAATAGTAATTTCTAGATAGAGTGAGTTCAGGGAAAAAAGGAAAGGGAATATTTTGCCTTTTATTATATATATTTCTATTAAAATTTTTTTATGATAATAATAAAAAAAAAAGAATTTAGCATCCTGGGTTATGCCTGCTTCCACTCCACTGCCCACATCTGGCCACTCTACTACCAGGTCTTGGTCCCAGAGGACTCTCGATCCTGTTTCTTTCCTCTCTTCCTCTTGAATTTAGCTTCCTTAACAGAATCGGGGCATCTCTCTGTTTCCTCAGTAGTGCTCTGCTATCCTGGTAACTTGCTCCAAAAGAGCCCAATCTCACAGACTGCTTCCAGTAGCTCCCCATCTGCCCTGTGCTTGTGGCACAAGTCTCTCCGGTTTCACACATATTCAGAGGTCTTTCCTCCTTCTGTCAGTGTGTATTTAGAAATCTGACATATGATTCCTGACAACACTCTTTACTTCCGAGTTGCCATCTGAATGTTTCCAGGCATTCTGCCACAGGCACCAGTGAGTTGACAGCTCTAAATCCACTCAATCCACCACTGAAGGTGTGACTCCATAAATTCCTTCTTAAATCTCTGTGCTTCTCTGCCTCTGAGGCTCCCATTGCTGCAACATTTTGGGGCAAGTTCTAAAGATGGACAAAAAGGCCCCTCTCTAGTTCTTGTCCTGAATTCCCCAGTAACATACTTGGTTTCTGGTATCTTCTTACCTAGATAAGAGCTTCTGCACTTACTGATAGCCAGGCTCATAGCCAAACCGATACTGCAGACTCCAGGGGTTCTCATTTTATAAATCAAATAGAATAGGGTCTTCCTCCAACTATGACTGCCAGGGATCTTTCACCCTCCTATGAAAGTTGCCAGTTTCTCCTTTTAAATTATGTATCTATTCTAGACCTTGGGGGTAAAATGGACAGAGAGTTCAGAAAGATCATCTCTCCTCAAAATTAATCACCACAAAAATGGGAGGATTAGAAGAAGCAAAATGATGCAGTAGCACTAAAAAAAGGTATGTATGTATAGGAGGTGGGGGGAGTTGTCTCATTCACATCATAATCTTTAAAAACTCACATCAACTTTTCCGCAACAGGTTTGCCACCAGGACACGGGTATTGTGAAAACCACCACTAAGCCTCAACCAAAATGCAAAAGGAAAAGACTCATATCAGTATGGTCGTCATTGTATGATTCAGGAAGTCTACCACTACTGGTCATCTGATCTACAAATGTGGTAGGATTGACAAAAGAACTATTCAAAAATTTGAGAAGGAGGCTGCTGAAATGGGAAAGGGCTCCTTCAAGTATGGCCAGGTCTTGGATAAACTGAAGGCTGAAGGTGAATGTGGCATCATCATTGATATCTCCCTGTGGAAATTTGAGATGAGCAAAGTATTATGTGACCATCACTGATGCCCAAGACACAGAGACTTTGTCAAAAATATAATTACAGGGGCACCTGGGTGGCTCAGTTGTTAAGCATCTGCCTTTGGCTCAGGTCATGATCCCAGGGTCCTGGGATCGAGCACTGCATCAAGCTCCCTGCTCTGCGGGAGGCCTGGTTCTCCCTCTCCCACTCCTCTCGCTTGTGTTCCTTCTCTCACTGTGTCTCTCTCTGTCAAATAAATAAATAAAATCTTTAAAAAAAACATATATATAATTACAGGCACCTCTCAAGCTTTCTGTGCTGTCCTGTTTGCTGCCACTTGTGTTGGTGAATTTGAAGCAGGAATCTCCAAGAATTGGCAGATGCGTGAGCATGCCCTTCTGGCTTATACACTGGGTATAAAGTAATTAATTATCAGTGTTAACAAAATGGATTCCACTGAGCCACCCTATAGCCAGAAGAGATATGAAGAAATCATTAAGGAAGTCGGCACCTACATTAAGAAAATTGGCTGTGGGAGAAGGGGGAACCCTCCTACACGGTTGGTGGGAATGCAAGCTGGTACAGCCACTCTGGAAAAGAGTATGGAGGTTCCTCAAAAAGTTGAAAATAGAGCTACCCTACGACCCCGCAATCGCACTACTGGGTATTTACCCTAAAGATACAAATATAGTGATCCAAAGGGGCACATGCACCACAATGTTTATAGCAGCAATGTCCACAATAGCCAAATTATGGAAAGAACCTAGATGTCCATCAACAGGTGAATGGATTAAGAAGATGTGGTGTATATATACAATGGAATATTATGCAGCCATCAAAAGAAACAAAATCTTGCCATTTGCAATGACATGGATGGAACTGGAGGGTATTACACTGAGCGAATAAGTCAATCAGAGAAAGACAATTATCATATGATCGCTCTGATATGAGGAATTTGAAAGGCAGGGCAGGGGGTTGTGGGAGGTAGGGAAGGGAAAAAAATGAAATGAAACAAGATGGGATCAGGAAGGAAACAAACCATATGAGACTCTTAATCTTACGAAACAAACAGGGTTGCTGGGGGGTGGGAAGGTAGGGATAGGGTGGCTCGGTTATGGACATTGGGGAGGGTGTGTGCTATGGTGAGTGCTTTGAAATGTGTAAGCCTGATGATTCACAGACCTGTACCCCTGGGGCAAATAATACGTTATATGTTAATTAAAAAAAAAATTGGCTACAATCCTAACAGTAGCATTTATGTCAATTTCTGGTTGGAATGGTGACAACATGCTGGAGCCAAACGCTAACATGCCTTGGTTCTAGGGATGGAAAATCACCCATAAAGATGGGAATGCCAGTGGAACCACAGTGCTTGAAGATCTGGGTTGCATTCTGCCACCAACTTATCCAACTGAGAAGCTCTTGTGTCTGCCTCTCCAGGACATCTACAAAGTTGGTGGTATTGGTACTGTTCCTGTGGGCTGAGTGGAGACTGGTGTTCTTAAACCTGGCATGGTGGTCATCTTTGCTCCAATGTTATAACTGAAGTAAAGTTATTGAAATGCACCATGAAGTTTTGTGTGAGGTTCTTTCTGGGGACAATGTGGGCTTCAGTGTCAAGAACGTATCTGTCCAAGATGTTCATTGTGGCAATGTGGGTCACATCACAGCAAATTTGACCCATGAATGGAAGCAGCTGGCTTCATGGCTCAGGTGATTATCCTGAACCATCCAGGCTAAATCAGTGCTGGATATGCACCTGTGCTGGATTGTCACACAGCTGACTTTGCTTGTAATTTTGCTGTGCTAAAGAAGATCGATTGTTGTTCTGGAAAAGCTGAAAGATGGTCCCAAGTTGTTGAAATCTGATGATGCTAGCCATTATTGGCATAGTTCCTGGCAAGCCTATATGTGTTAAGAACTTCTTTGACTCTCCAGGCTTTTTTGCTATTGGTGACATGAGACAGATGACTGTTGTGGTGTCATCAAAGCAGTGGACGAGAAGGCAGCTGGAGCTGACCAGGTCACCAGGTCTGCCCAGAAAGCTCAGAAGGCTAAATGAATATTATACCCAATACCTCCCACCCCAGTCTTCACCAGTGGTGGAAGAACAGTCTCAGAATTGTTTTGTCAATTGGCCATTTAAGTTTAACAGTAAGAGATTGGTTAATGATAAATGCATTGTAAAAACCTTAAGAATGAAAGGAATGCTTTGTGGACCATTTGTTTTGTGCGTGTGTATGTGTGGTGGTTTTAAGTAATTAGTTTTTAAAATCAGTACTTTTTTTAAAAAAAGATTTTATTTATTTGACAGAGAGAGAGAGAGAGATCACATGTAGGCAGAGAGGTAGGCCGAGAGAGAGGGGGAAGCAGGCTCCCCGCTGAGCAGAAAACCCAATGTGGGGCTCGATCCCAGAATCCTGAGACCATGACCTAAGCTGAAGACAGACGCTTAATGACTGAGCCACCCAGGCACCCCTAAAACACAAGCTTAATGAGAAAAAAACGCAAATCCCATCGAGAGAGAGAGAGGAAGGCAGAAGAGTCTCACTATCCTCTTGACTGAGCAGGGTTCTAGATGCTTCTAATTCATCCTAGTTCCCACTACCATAAACACTATAAGAGGAAGGAAGGTGAGTAGGGGAAAAATCCTGTAAAACTCACCTTAATACTCCCAATAAAAGAGGCAGGTGAAAAAGATACATAGGAGGAGCCCAAGTATACGTTTCTATGCTTCTACCACTCACCATCTTGTTTTCTGAGCAATGGAAATCCCAGCAATAAACAGGGACTGGGGAAAATACAAGACTAAGTGAAATTAATACAAGATTTTATGAGGGAAAAGGGTCAAAAGGAAGAATCAGTGTGAGTGCCTGGTCAGTTTCATCTGTTGTTTGTTTTCCTTTATTGATCCATTGTTTTCAGCATCAAATATGATGTTTGTTTGATATATTTAAAATCATATATAAAAGAGCAAATTTTAATGCTTCTACTATAGTTTTAATATCTATATTATGGGTGCTGAAATATTATGAAATGGGTGCTGAAAGTAGTAAAATTTTTTGGCATTCATGGAGATGATTTTTTTCCTCTTTAACTAATACATATGTGAATTATATCCATAGATTTCTTAATATTGAATCATTTCTGCATTCTTGAGATGAACTCCACTTAGCTGATCTATATTATTCTTTAAAACTACTGTTAAATTAGGGTCACCTGGGTAGCTCAGTCAGTTAAGCGTCTGACTCTTGATTTCAGCTCAGGTCATGATCTCAGGATTGTGGGATGGAGCCCCATCTTGGCTCTGCACTCAGCAGGGAGCCTGCTTGGGATTCTCTCTCTCTCCCTTTCCCTCAGCCTCTCCCCCTGCCGCTTTCTTGCTTGCTCTCTCTCTCTCTCTCACTTGCTCTTGCTCTCTCTCTCAAATAAATAAATCTTTTTTAAAAAGTACTGTTAAATTATATTTGCAAATAGTTTATTCAAGATTTTGGCTTCCATATTAAAAACCTAGATTGGTCTACAATTCTTTCCCAGTCTCTGGCACCAACGCAGAGTGGTTTGACAGCCACCATGATGAGGAACTTCTGACTACATTCTAGAGTAGTTATTTAAGCAGTACCTGCTATCAGAGAATAATAGGAAGAACTCCAAAATGTGAGCAAGACATCAGCTGCATTCCCTTGTTTCTGTAACTGTTCATGCTGTCTCTATTTGCCTTGAATGTATACTACCATAGAGTCATAGAGTTACACACACACACACAAAACCGGTGAGCAAATGTTTATGAGTTAGGAAGAGATGTGATCCTGGGGAGGCCTTTATACACATGAATGCTTCCCATTCATTAGTTTCCTATTGCTCTTATAACAAATTACCACAAAGTTAGTGGCTGAAAAATAACACAAATTGATTCTCTTACAGTTCTGGAAATCAGAAGTATAAAATCAAAGTGTCAACAGTCTATGTTCCTTCTGGAGTCTCTAGGGAAGAATCCATTTCCTTGATGTTTCCATCTTCTAGAGGTCATCTACATTCCTTGGCCCCTTCCTCTGTATTCAGGGTCAACAGAGAAAATCTCTCTCTCTCTCTTTCTCTCTCTCTGTGTGGTCACATGGCTTTTTTTTTTTTTTCACTCTGACTTTCCCACTTTCTTCTTATGAGGATCCTTGTCTTTGGGCCTACCCAGATGATCCAAGATAATTTCTCCATCTCAAGATCCCTAACTTAATCACATCTGCAAAGTTTTTTGCTGTGTAAGGTAACATATTCACAGGTTTCAGGCCTTAATTCCTAGACATTTTGGGGAAAGTGATTATTCATCAACCATATTGAAAATTTATAACATAATCTTGGTTTTAGATCAATTTGCCAGTTTCTATGGAAGAAGACACTCTGTTAGGATGTTTATTGGAATAGCATTAAATTTATAGAGTGATGGGGCGCCTGGGTGGCTCAGTTGGTTAAGCGACTGCCTTCAGCTCAGGTCATGATCCTGGAGTCCCGGGATCGAGTCCCATATCAGGCTCCCAGCCCTGCAGGGAGCCTGCTTCTCCCTCTGACCTTCTCCCCTCTCATGTTCTCTCTCTCTCTCTAATATAAATAAATAAAATCTTTAAAAAAAAATTATAGATTGATGTGAGAATTGGTATTTTTTAGAATATTGAGATTTCCCATTCATAAACACAGTTTATCTCTTTATTTAGCACTTCTTTTGTACTCTTTAGTAAACATCTATAGTTTTTTCTGTGAAATTATACAGCTTTTTGTTATATTTATTTTTAGGTACTGTATATACATTTGTGCTTTTGTATAAAGGATTTTTTAGTATCACAGTTTCTACTTGCTTTTTGTAGGTATGTAGGAATACTATTGAATTTTAATTTCTTTACCTTGTACTTAGCAACCTTACTAAATTTTCTGTAATTTCTAAAATTTTATCTGAATATTCTCTTAAATTTCGTACACATTCTTTTCTGTAAATCATGTTTTTCCCCATTCTTTTCTTACACTATTTTTTCTTGTCTTATTGCATTAGCTAGGTACTTCATTGCAATGTTGAATAATGCTTCTAACTTTTTACTTATATGCTGGTTGTTCTTAGTACTTTGTCAAGTTTCAGGAGTTCCTTTCTATTCCTGGTTTTCCCAGAGATTTGATTTATTTTTATTTTTTTAGGTACTTTTTATTTTTTTAAGTATTCTATACCCAATGTGGACCTCGAACTCAGAACTTCAAGATTAAGAGTCACTATGGACATTGGGGAGGGTATGTGCTATGGTGAGTGCTGTGAAATGTGTAAGCCTGATTCAGGCTCACAGACCTGTACCCTTGGGGCAAATACATTAAATGTTAAAAATAAATAAAAGATCAGGAGTCGCATGCTATACTAACTAAGCCAGGCGGGTGCCCCTATTTTCCTTTTAAATTAAGAAAAGTCATTGAGGGGCGCCTGGGTGGCTTAGTGGGTTAACGCCTCTGCCTTCGGAGCAGATCATGATCTCAGGGTCCTGGGATCGAACCCCGCATCAGGCTCTCTGCTAGGCAGGGAGCCTGCTTCCCCCTCTCTCTCTGCCTGCCTCTCTGCCTACTTGTGATCTGTCAAATAAATAAATTCTTTAAAAAAAAGAAGTCATTGAATCTTATCTGATTTTCTGCATCTAGTGAAAAATATTTTCTTTGTTTAATATGTTAATGGAATCTATTAGTATGTATTCCTAGGATAAATCTTACTTGGTCAAACTATCATCTTTTTAATATATAGCTGATTTAGTTTACTCATATTTTATTTAGATCTTTTGTATAATATTTTATCAGATTAGTCTATACAGGGGCGCCTGGGTGGCTCAGTGTGTTAAAGCCTCTGCCTTGGGCTCAGGTCATGATCTCAGGGTCCTGGGATCGAGCCCCGCATCAGGCTCTCTGCTCAGTGGGGAGCCTTCTTCCCTCCCTCTCTCTGCCTGCCTCTCTGCTTACTTGTGATCTCTCTTCTCTATCAAATAAATAAATAAAATCTTAAAAAAAAAAAAAGATTAGTCTATACATTTTCTTCATTGTACTGGACTTTTGTCACTTTAATGCCAATGTTAGACTAATCTTGTAAAGTAAGTTACTTTGAAATATAGGAGTTATTTATATATTTTTGGATACTACTCTTAAGTATATATATTACAAAATTAGCACCCCATTTGTGTTTTTGATTTCACTTAAAATAGAAATTCTTGGGGTGCCTGCGTCACTCAGTGAGTCAAGCATTTGACTCCTGATCTCAGCTCCGGTCTTGATCTCAGAGTCATGAGCTCAAGCCCCATGTGGAGCCTACTTAGAAAAAAAAAAAAGATATTAATTTTAATGTCAAATATATCAATCTTCTCTTTTCTGATCCTATTTGTGTCTTGCTTAAGGAAGCATTCACTATTCCAAGGTCAAGGAGCTACTCTATGTTCTTCCGATAGTTCCACTTCTCACATTCAAGTCTTGGTACACCAGGAATTGACCTGCAGATATGCTGTAAGGTAGTTACTGTGTTTTTCCCCGTGTGAATAACCAACTACCCAGCACCATTTGTGAAGTGTGTCTCCTTTCCTTGCTGATCCATAATCCATCCCTGCAGCCCCAGAGATGTGAATGTTGCTGCTGCCCTTGCAATAGCTTGTCTTTTCCTATGTTTTGGTCAGCTTTGTGGGATCACTGATCCTTGAGCCCCCCAGGTCTAAATTAGGAAAGCTTTCCTCTAGAGATGGTTTGCTTCCCTACTCATGTTCTGTTTAAGACCTGTCTGGCTCCAGAACCCAAGCCCAGCTTCCCCACCCTACCCCAGACAAGGGGAAACATCCCAGAAACAATACTGTTGTATGCCTCCACCATCCCGAGACAAGCCCACCCTTTCAGGATGCCATCTGCTCCAATCCAGCTTGTATTTTTTTTCAGGGGGTGGCCCTTGGAGAGTGTGTAGGTAGTAATCTCAGGACCTAGCTGAATTGCAGTGGAGGGTTTCCAGAGCACTTAAAAGAAGTAAAGTCCAGACCACTCTCTATATATTTACATACATTTTACATACCTACATAAATTTACATACACATATATTATGAGTTTACATACATACTATGTGTGTGTAATTTTTGTAAAACTACTGGGATCATACTTTTGTACTATAATCTTCACTTTTCTGATGTCTTGGAAAGCATTCCTTGTTGATATGTATCATTCATATGTATTTTTAATATTGTAATAGTATTTAATAGCCTTGATTGCACCACCCATTATTTAACCATTTGGGTACTGTGTTCAAAGACCAGAGGGCCTCAGCACTTTACAAGTCTTTAGGAGAAATAGGCAGAATGTGATTGTAAATTTAGAAACAGAAAGTAAGAAAAATAATTGCCCCATGCTTTAACAATCAGATGTAAATATACTGTCACTGGAAGTGATCTTTGTGTCATCTCAGGCATGTTAGCAAATGTCTAGGGGGGATAGGGAAGGGTGACACACCTGCTTTTTTCTGCTCTTGCAGGTATTTCACATCAAAGACTGCACAGGTCAGAGGTTGACTTAAGAGGAACCTTTAAATTCAGGTAATTGTACGTGAAGTCAGGAGTGCAAACACACACACACACACGCAACTCAGGTAATTGTATGTGAAGTCAGGAGTGGAAACACAACACACACACACACACACACACACACACACACACACACACAGTTTTCCTTTTGGATGATCCTTTTCCCAAATAGGGCACAGCAACTGGAGAAGGATACCTCTTACTGCTCAGAAACCATCCTGGAAACCCAAAGGGATTTCTAGATGCACAAAGATCTAGGCTTCCCATTCTATACCATTTCAGAGGACATCATAAGTACATAAACAGAGTATCCATAGATGGTTAATATCTATGACAGGATATGATGGCCTGTCAGTGTTGTAACTGGAATGTGAGGATTCTTCTTGTATTCACTGATAAAACACAAAGCCCAGTGATGAATCCTTGGTTGGTGAACACACAGTGTGCCTCAGTTACTACCCTGCCAGGTGAGTTTGAAGGTTTCTTCTTAGATTGATACAGCTAGACATGAGTAGTGTAGGTACCTCTTTAGGCACTTGTCCTATGGCCAGAGGAGTCACTGCCAGTTCTCAGAGTCTCAGATTTATATAGTTTTACTGCTCTTAACACACACATAATTTCTAATGTAGAATGGAATGTATAGAATAGGATGAAGAGCTTGATGTGTACTACCAACAATTCCAATCTTTATCATGAAACCCAGCGCAACCATACACTGCCTTATATTCTTTCATATTATTCTAAATTGTCATCATCAAAAATATGAATTAGGTACCAGGATTAGCAATTATCCAAACAGGGGGCAAAACATTTCCATAAACATATATAATTTCAACAATGAAGGTTTTGCCTTAAGTACCAATATCTATTCCATTTCTTCTTTTTTAAATTTATTTTTTATATTTTTTATTATGTTCAATTACCCACATATAGTACATCATTAGTTTTTGATGTAGTGTTCAATGATTCATTAGTTGCATATAACACCCACTGCTCATCACCACACATGCTCTCCTTAATACCCATCACCTGGTCATCCCATCCCCCCATCCCACTCCCCTCTGTAACCCTCAGCTTGTTTCCCAGAGTCCAGAGTCTCTCATGGTTCTTCTCCCTCTCTGATTTCTTCCCATTTAGTTTTCCCTCTCTTCCCCTGTGGCTATTCCTTATGTTCCACATATGAGTGAAGCCATATGATAATTATCTTTCTCTGCTTGACTTATTTCACTTAGCATAATCTCCTCCAGTCCCATCCATGTTGATGCAAATGGTGGGTATTTATCCTGATGTGTTAAGGTACTTCAGAGTCCATTGCGGAGTGAGAAGTTGAGGGAGCAAGAGTTGGTGATGGATTTTTAGTTTAATATTCTATTGATAGAAACCAAGACTCTCAGGACCAGATCAACAGAAGTGACAAATAAGCTTTGCAGAAACAGGTGGTGTATACTACCTCTGATCTCCATCATTTCATATAGGTGGAAGGTCCTTTGATTTAGATAAGCCTTCAATTATAAGCAAATCCTTGAGTGGCAGCTATGAAATCAGTAAAATCATAACACTTTTTAAAAATGTATGTTTAATCCTCTCATAGGCTTAATAACAATGGATCTTTTCATTTCTCAGTACAGCCTCCATTTCTAAATACCTGACTGTGTGAAATATGCTCAACCAAAGATGTAATAACTTTTTTATTATTTAAATTGAAGTGAGTTAACATATTAGTTTTAGGGGTAGAATTTAGTGATTTATCACTTACATATAACCCTAGTGCTCATCCCGACAAGTGTCCTCCTTAATGCCCATCACCCACTTAGCCCGTCCCCCTACTTACCTCCCCTCCTGTTTGTTCTCTATAGTTAAGAGTCTCTTATTGTTTGCCTCGATTTTTCTTATTTTTCCTTTCCTTTCCCTATGTTCATCTGTTTTGTTTAATTCCACATGAGTGAAATCATATGGTATTTTTTTTTCTCTGAGTTATTTCACTTAGCATAATATTCTCGAGTTCCATCAATGGCAAGATTTCATTCTTTTGATTGCAGAGTAGGGGCACCTGGGTGGCTCAGTCGTTAAGCGTCTGCCTTCGGCCCAGGTCATGATTCCAGAGTCCTGGGATCGAGCCCCGCATTGGGTTCCCTGCTCAGCAGGAAGCCTGCTTCTCCCGCTACCATTCCCTCTGCTTGTGTTCCCTCTCTTGCTGTGTTTCTCGCTGTCAAATAAAATCTTAAAAAAAAAATGATTGCAGAGTAATATTCCATGGTATGTATATATGTACACACACACATCTTCTTTATCAATTCATCAACTGATGGACATTTGGGCTCTTTCCATAATTTGGTTATTGTCGGGGCGCCTGAGTGGCTCAGTGGGTTAAAACCTCTGCCTTTGACTCAGGTCATGATCTCAGGGTCCTGGGATCCAGCCCCGCATCGGGCTCTCTGCTCAGCGGGGAACCTACTTCCCCCTCTCTCTCTCTGCCTGCCTCTCTGCCTACATGTGATCTCTCTCTCTCTCTCTGTGTCAAATAAATAAATAAATAAATAAAATCTTAAAAAAAAAACACACAACATAATTTGGCTATTGTTGATAATGTTGTAAACATTGGGGTGCATGTACCCTTCAAACCAGCATTTTTGTATCTTTTGGATAAATACCTAGTAGTGCAATTGCTGGATTATAGGGAAGTTCTATTTTCAGCTTTTTGAGGAATCTCCATACTGTTCTCCAGAGTGGCTGTACCAGTTTGCATTCCCACCAATGGTTCAAAAGTGTTCCCCTTTCTCTGCATCCTCACCAACATCTGTTGTTTCTTGAGTTGTTAATTTTAGCCATTCTGACAGGTGTGAGGTGGTATCTCATTATGATTTTGCTTTGTCTTTCCCTTACGATGAGTAATATTGAGCGTCTTTTCATGTGTGTTAGCCATCTGGATGTCTTCTTTGGAAAAGTGTCTATTGATGTTTTCTGCCTATTTCTTGACTGTTTTTTTTTTGTTTTTTAGCTATTGAGTTTGATAAGTTCTTTATCGATTTTGGATACTAACCCATTATCAGATGTTATTTGCAACTATCTTCTCCCATTATGTCAGTTGACTTCGTTTTGTTGATTTTTCCTTCCCTGTGCAGAAGCCTTTTATCTGGAAGTCTCAATTGTTCATTTTTGCTTTTTTTCCCTTGCCTCCAGAGACATGTCTAGTAAGAAGAGGCTGCAGCCAAGGTCAAAGAGATTGCTGTCTACCTTCTCCTTTAGGATTTGATGGTTTCCTGTCTTACATTTAGGTCTTTCATCCATTTTGAGTTTATTTTGTGTATGGTGTAAGAAAGTGGTTCAGTTTCATTTTTCTGCACTTTGCTGTCCAGTTTTTCCACCATTTGTTGAAGAGACTGTCATTTTTCCATTGGATATCTTTCCTGCTTTGTCAAAGATTAGTTGACCATGCAGTTGTGGGTCCATTTCTGGATTGTCTATTCTGTTCCATTGACCTATTTTTGTGCCAGTACCATATCATCTTGATAATTAGAGCTTTGTAATATAGCTTGAAGTCCAGAATTGTGACACCTCTTGCTTTGCTTTTCTTTTTCAACATTACTATGGTTATTTGGAGTCTTTTGTGGTTTCATGCAAATTTTAGAATTGTTTGTTCTAGCTCTGTGAAAAATGCTGGTGTTATTTTGATAAGGATTGCATTGAATGTGTAGATTGCTTTCAGCAGTATAAACATTTTAACAATTTTTATTCTTCCAATCCATGAGCATGGAATGTTTTTCCATTTCTTTGTGTCCTCTTCAATTTCTTTCATAAGTGTTCTATAGTTTTCAGCATATAGATCTTTTATCACTATGATTAAGTTTATTCCTAGGTATCTTATGATTTTTGGTTCAATTGTAAGGGATCAGTTCAATCATGGGATCAATTCCTTGATTTCTCTTTCTGCTGCTTTATTATTGGGCATATAAATGCAACAGAGTTCTGTACATTGATTTTATATCCTTCAACTTTCCTGAGGTCATATAGCAGTTCCAGCAATTTTCTGTTGGAGTCTTTCAGGTTTTTTACATAGACTGTCTGACTGCTGAGGCTAGGACTTCCAGTACTATGTTGAACAACAGTAGTGAGAGTGGACATCCCTGTCATGTTCCTAACCTTAAGGGTAAGGCTTTCACAGTTTTTCCCCATTGAGGACGATATTAACTATGGTAAAATATGTAATAGTTTTAATTTTTTTTCTAAGTGTGTCTCATAGAGCCTAGATGCTTTCTAAAGAAATATAAAAGTTAAAAACTTCAAGAATGGAATTCTTTTTTAGTTATTATGAAATTTCCAGGTACTTTGATGTACAAAACATGCTTAACCATTTTTCCGTTTTTACAGGAAACAAAATAAAATCAAATTAGTTAACTATAAGTGGGCAAACAATCTTGAGTGCAGAAATATTCTAAATCTGGATCATGGTAATGACTGCACAACTTGGTAATTTGCTAAAAATCATTGAATTGTATACTTAAAACAAGTGAGTTTTATGGCATGTAAATTATACATCAATAAAGTTACACACAACAAATTAGTTGCAATGCTTCCTATGACCACAGAATGTCAGCAAAGTCGGCTATGAAGGATTTTTCTATAAACCTAATTTTCCAAGAAGAATGCCAGCAACCACTAGATGTAGCTGTCTTTCAGTACAGAAATGCCTTTGTTCTGGCTCTCAGGTGTCTAAAGTTATTAAGCACCAGAGTCAGGCATCAGGAATAGGGAAACATTTTCAAATATTGGTTTATACAGATCTATAATGATTGAAGCAATCAAATCATTTTATCCACGGTGTATACAATAAATAAAACTAATCTCATTTTCAATAAGCAACTAGAAATACTGAAAATATTAAAAACATTTAAAACTAGTTTTGGACTACTTCTGCATTCTAGTAAACATATTATGTAAACTTTATGATTTTTTTACATTTTTAAAAATGTACATTTTAAAGTATGATTTTTAAAATTTTGATCTATGAGGCACCTACGTGGTTCAGTCGGTTGAGTGTCTGACCCTTGATTTCTGCTCAGGTCATGATCTCAGGGTTGTGAGACTGAGCCCTTCATTGGGCTGCATGCTCAGCAGAGGATCTGCTTGAGCTTCTCTTTCCCCCTCCGTTTGCCCCTTCCCCTGCTTACACAAGCTCTCTCTCAAATAAGTAAATCTAAAAAACCCTTTTTTTAAAATCTAAGTCCTCTTAAGTTAGATAAATTAACCAGTGAACTTTTCAAGTAACTAGGTAACATGAGAAAACCTTTTAAAAGGACAGTCTCTATTGTTACCTCTTTAGTTCTTTTGAAAACATAAAATGCACTGGATTATAGGAAGGCAAACCTAATACACATTGAAAACCACAACCATTTCTGGGCTGGTGATATTTCCTCTTATTCAGTGCAGCCCTGTTAGAATTAAGAAGGGTGGAGGAAACTTGTGTGTTGGAAATCTTCTCTTAGTCACATTTGGAGCGTATTTACAAGTAAATGCAATATTGTTTGTGCAAATAAAGTCTTCATGTGTCAAAATCTTAACCTAGGTTTCCCAAATCAAAAATAGATGCCCTGTTTTCATTATGAGGTCAGTTTCAGGCTAAGAGCTTTTTGCTTTTGAATTCTGGTTAATATTTGAAACAATCTGAATGACAATTTCTTGGATTAATAATTTGAGTACCAGGAATCCAGAAACTGCTCACAGGGATAAGAAAAAAACAGGACCTGATGAAATGTTATATTAATTTTTCTCAGAAATTTGAGGGTCAACTGTGTTCTTTGCAGTATCACCAAATGTCAAGGTCAAAGTAGAGGAAACAGAGATTAAGTAATGTGGCCAAAGTGACACAGGTAGTTAATGGAAGAGTGAGGTCTAGGACCAGGTCTTGTGGCTTGCCGCCTAGGTCCTCAATTAAAACACGTATCCATTATTCATTTTACACTTTATATTATCTGTAACATCGGGGGTTTTCTGTTGTTTCTGTAGTTCTTTTTATCTAGGATGGATTTGAAAAAAAACAGATAACGATTGCTTGATTCAAGACCTATAAAATACATCATGAGACAGTGATGTTTGGGATGTTAAATGCTTTGGAAGAAATATTCAAGTAATTAGTTATGGAGAAAGGACACATGGAATCCTACTTTGCTTTGGTGAATGACATCTTCTAGCTGTTCCACAAAGTTCCCATGGCAACCCAGGCTTCTTTACTCCCTGCCATCACTGGGAGCTCCTGTCACTAAGCACTGGTCTGTCAACTCTCCCACCAAACTGTATGATCCTGTAAGTATTTCTGGAGCAAGAGCAACCAGGCATTTAATGACGTAAGTCATGTCTCTTGACGAGGAAGATTAATGGGTCAGGCATGTTATGTACCCTTGATAAAAGAGATTTGTGTTCTGCCCTTCAGGGTCTAAGCTCCAACCAAATCCAGCTGGGTAGGATTGGACAATCTTTTGGACAATCTTTTATTGGACAGAAGGACAATCTTTTATTCAGATTGTCAATTCAGACATCTGAATAAAAGGATAAATGAAACCATGCAAATAATATAGATCTATACATGCCTGCAAATACAAAACTATGCTGCCTAAAAGCTGCAACTTTGTGGCATCAAATGTATTTTCATTTTAACACTGACTGGTTAGGTGAGTTAAAAGATAGTAGGAATTGTGGCTAGCCAAAGCACCATGTATGTATGTGCATTTAAAAAAACTTTTTGTATGTGTATTGATTTTTAAACAAATTCATATTGAGATGGATTAATGTTCTAAAATTCGGAATTTATTACATTCTGTTATTCATAAGTTCATGTATCACACCAAAAGTTCCTGAATTTAAATTGTTCAAAGGCATATCATTACTGTCACAAATCTAACCTCTAAGCAATTGCCATGTATCATCAGTACCTTAATCTTCAATTACATTTTTTTGATCTTTCAAACTAAGATAACAAAACAAATGCTGATCTTGGCATCTACTAAGCAACAGGATGTGCTACATATATTTTTTAAACACAGAAATATATCACTGTTCTCTCACAGTGAATGAAAGGCACATTTTTTTCAGTATTGTCAATAACTTCTAGTGATATGATCATGCCTCTCTGATCCTTCTGAGCCCCACAGTCTGATAACAGGTTTAAGATCAGAATTAAAATGCTATCCATGGCCACTACTGAATGACACCCACAAGTAGTATGGGGGTGCAAAATTCTTTGACGTTGGTCTCATTTTCCATTGTGTTCTAACCACCCAAAGTAACTAATTATAAGCAATTAAAGCAAAATCAGCAATTTTACTACAAAATTATTCATTTTAAAATCACTTGTTTACTAAAAATATGACCTGGAAGCAATTTATAAGATTCCTATATTCAATAGATCATTCTTTTTGCAAGTAACTGTGTACCTGTATAGTCAGGGGCAAATCTATGGATAGTCATATGACTTCTTGTTAGATTTCTGTTCCTCCTCCCATAATAATTTATCTAAGACTTCCCAGAGTGCTATGAACATAAATTCACTAAACTAGATGGAAGAAAACTTTTATCCTCTACCCTCAGGGGACTTTGACATACACTTGGAGAGTTCATGGCAGAAAATATTACCCATCAGTTTTTAAATCTTCATAGACTAAGAATGTTTAAGGAAAAGGAGTTACAGAAGTGGCCCATACATCATGTTGGGCCATAGCTTGACACTAAAGAGTCCTGTAGGTTCAGTAAATATTGGTTGGGTGCAGCCATCCACGACTTTGGGGAACACTGGACAAGGCCTGACCCCAGACAGTGTTCCCCAGCATTAGTGTGCTTCAGAAAAAGGAGTGGAACAGGTTAAAAATAAAAATACTCAGATCTACTAAGTCAAAATTCCAGATATATGGAATGCCAAACAGAATCAACATATGGGTACCATCATGTTGATGGCATCTTCTATCTAAAAAGCCCATTTTCATGAAGTGCTTCCTTATTTAGGCTACTTACTTCCTCATAAGTGTACCAATGATCACTGGGTTTTAAAAGGTAAGAATTTAAAAATCTAAGTCAAGCCTGACACTGGCCTGCCATGAGTCAGAGCTTTCCAGAGCTCACCAAACACGAAGAGCAAGTCCTGTGTATTTGTTCTAGAGACTATTGCACCACATGTCAAATGTCCTCATAGTAGTAGGCCACGACAGATCTGGCACAGTCCCTGCATCCTCCCACTGTTTCAAGGAGACCAGCTGGAATTTTCTACGGTGAGTGGTGGGGCTTCATCTATTTAGGCCTCAAGGGCAAATGCTTTCTCAGAAAGCTGTGTTTTCACCAGAGCTGACTGAAAATCCAGTCTATAGGAAAATGGAGGCCTCATGGTAACATACATTACTACACTAGTTAAGAGGTCTGAGTTATTTCTAGTCTTTTTTTTTTTTTTAAGATTTATTTATTTTACAGAAAGACAGCAAGAGAGGGAACACAAGCAAGGGGAGTGGGAGAGGAAAGAGCAGGCTCCCTGCTCAGCAGGGAGTCTGATGCAGGGCTCAGTCCCAGGACCCTGGGATCATGACCTGAACAGAAGGCAGACACTTAACGACTGAGCCACCTAGGCATCCCAATTCTAGTCTCTTCATTGCCAACAGCCAATACTTAAGTCAACCTGAAACTTGGTTTCCTTGTCTCTAAAATTAAAGGATAAATTACAGTTGATCCTTAAAGAACAGAAGGGTTGGGGTGCCAAACCCCAACCCCCTCCCCACAGTGAAAAATCCACATATAACTCTTTTCATTCTCCTAAAACTTTAATAGCCTACTGTTGACCAAAAGCCTTAATAAAGTCAATTAATACACATTTTATATACTGCATACTGTATTCTTACAATAAACTAAGCTAGAGAAAAGAAAATGTTAAGAAAATCATAAAAGAGAATACATTTAAAGTACCATACTATAAAAAAAAATCCAGGTATAAGTGGACCCATGCAGTTCAAACCTATGTTTGTTCAAGGGTCAACTGTATACTTTTGAGACTTCTTTTACCTTTAAGATTCTACTTCAATGTGTACAACTGTAGCTTTGATATGCCAACAGCTAGTTCTTAAACCAGAGTCATTTTCTCCTGAACAGCATCAGGGATTTTAAAAACCAGAGAGAAACTAATACATCCTTCTGCTCATGAGAAAAGGATAGGTTTGGATATTTCTAGATCTCACCACTTGGAGCCACAGAACTCTCTTCCAGCAGGCTCGGCCAGCATGCACTTCTTTTGGTCCCTTTTGGGCCTTTGGTCAAGGTTAGGTCAGAGCCCCAAGATAGAGGCACCGTGCTGCTTGCTTGGTTCTGTTCTTGGTCTTGAGCTCTACCAGCTATGTGACCTTGGGCAAGTTACTTGACCTTGTCTCTGTTTCCTCATCTGCCAACTGGGGATGATAATAAAAGCGTCAACACTGTTGGGGTATGAGAATTAAATGTGATAAGCCCGATAGGGCACATTGTTTGGTGCTGGCAGACTAAGCACCCTGTACATGGTGGCAATGAATTTTGATTATAGCCGCATGGTTATAGCAGCCATAGAACTCAACATGAACTGGAGAAAGTCCACAAAGTCACGATGCTGCTGGTCCTCTCTCCTTCTGGACTTATTCTTACTAATGAAACCTTACTTATTGACTTGAAGGAATGAATGAACATGCTGACTCCCTATATCTCTTTCCAGACAGTCCAGATCACACAGCTCTGATGATGGGACAGTAATGAAAGGAAGCAAGTGACATAATCAATGAATTAAAGGAATCTCCTTCACCAAAAGAAACTAGTAGCTGTGGCTGCCCTCCTAGGAGGTAGCTTCGAGTCAGGGACAGGAAACTGACTTTTCTCTATATGCTTTTGTGTCTTTTGAATTTCAAACCTCAAGTATGTGTTATCTATATTAAAATATATTTTTAACATGTTAATGTTTGAAAATTAAGAAGACAACTTGTAACTTAAAATCAAGTTTACACTTTTCCCTCATGAGAGCTGGGGAGCCGAAAGTCCAGCCTCACATGCCCTTTGGAGCTTCTGAGTGCCAGGTGGCTGCTGTCTCGCTCATGCACGCCCCCAACTGAAGGGTATGGGCAGAAGCCATGGGAGCTGAGAGAAAGGGAAGGAGCAGGATTATTTCAGGTTTTGACTGGTTTCTACACAAAGGAACCAAAGGAATTCCTACTGTAGATTTAGAGCAGGGCTTTCCTTCTGATTCTGTTCTCCTGGTAAAGACCAGAATTAAAAGAAAGAACAGAGAATGAAGAAAGCTTGTGTGTGTGTGTGTGTGTGTGTGTGTGTGTGTGTGTGTGCAGTCCAAATAGCCCATGCTGGCTCAGCTTTTCCATGTTGTTTTCCCAAATATTTTTCTAATAAAGAAAGAAATCTGGAAAAAACTTAGCATCCTTTTGAAACTTAAGACTGACTGACTTGGAAATAACAAGGTTTGCATTTTACTTGAGCAAGTACAACAAAGGTATAGTAAGGTTAGTTTTCTTCTTTTATTCATCATTTCCCATCCCTGATGGAATTATGTGTGAATGTGTAAAGAGGATGGCCTTGAAAGAAATATCTTTTTTTAAGATTTTATTATTATTTTTAAAAGATTTTATTTATCTAAAATGTGAGACAGAGAGAGAGGATGAGCAGGGGGAGGGGCAGAGGGAGAAGGAGAAGCAGACACCCTGCTGAGAGAGAGCCTGCCGGTGGGGAGTTGGGGGGTGGCTCCCCGGACTCCCAGATCAGGACCTGAGCTGAAGGCAGATGCTTAACCTACTGAGCCACCCAGGTGCCCTACTGAAAAGAAAGCTCTTAAAGCTCATTATAAAAGTTAGGTATCACACAGTAGCACGTGGCAAAATGCATCTTTGAAGAACAAACAATACTGTGTTAAAAACGTTTTGCTCTAAAAATACATTTGTAATTCTAAAGTGTATAAATACGCAGTGTAGCTATGATAAGATGGATGTATATAGAAATAAGCTGTACACAAAGCAGAAATATTGAAGTTCAGAATCAGGCCTATGTCTTTAGGATGACCCCAAAAAAGATGAGCCACATTTAAGTTCCTGAAGACACTGGTACAGGCAATAAAACATAAGAAAGTCAGTGCATCATGGCTAAGCCAATTGGCAGCAGCTCGGCTTGTCCCACACAGGGCCAAATTGCTTCATTATTTTTGGTTCTAGACTAGAAAAACAGTGTGTTGGTTTCACAAGTCCTCATTAGAAAAAAAAAAAAGTGTAGTTTAGGCACTCAGGAAACAGACAATTAGAAGATATTAAGAAGACTATCTGAAGAAAACTGAGAAGTGTAGTTGCTGACGCCAAATGTCCGGTGTCTGGCAAGCCTAGCGCTCAAACACATTTAAACACCCGGCACAAGTTCATTTTCTTTATTTTCCCATATCAGAGGACTGAACCTCTTGAACACCCTAGTTAAATCAGACAAGGTGATAGAATCCCACGATTCAGGGTCGGTAGTTTCTACATCCAGAATCTAAGTCCAGATTCTGAAGATTTTAGGGGAAAAGAACGCGCACGCAGGGACAGCTCTGGACTCCGCACACTGTCTGTCCTGCACGCGGGACCACGTTCGCACGGCGACCCGCTCACCGCTGGCTGTAGCTCGAGAGGCTGCAGGCAATGCGGCCTAAGGCTGAATGGAGAGCTAGCAAACCGTGCTATTTTTAGCAGCAAAAGTTTGGGTGTCAGGGACACATCGAACAGCAAGAATAGAGTTCCCACGCGCCTGGGGAGCGGAGAGTGCGGCGCAAACACACCCCACCCCCCCACACCCACACCCCAATCTCTCCCTCACTCCCAGCATAGCCCAGGTGCATGTCGTCAGCTGCCTGCACGCCCTTCTTCCAGAACCCTCTGATCCCACACTGATGCCTTATGTTTCACAGAAGCCCCAACCCCTCTCAGTCCCCAGAGGAGAATCTTCACTAGGAACCCGGAGAGAAATGCGCCAGCAAGTATCTGGTCGCCATGCCATTGGGAAATCACCAAATTAAGCAACCCTGGGATGTCCTACCTCTGGGCTTCTTTTTTTGTGAGAGCACAAAATCTCCTTACTGTTTAAACCACTAGGGAGTGGGGAGACATCTGCTTTTTGTGACCCCAAGTAATGAGATGCAATCCCCTTCCTCTGAAATAACCTATTTTCTAGAGCAGTGCACACATACAAGGGATGCACACTCACTCCCTCTTATAAATTAAATTCTGGTGTGAGTACTAACGTTCTCCTAAATTCATCTCCTAAAGTCAAGCTCCTTGGAGAAGAGCACATGCTCTGTATTCCCCGTCCAGAATACCCTCCTCCTCAGCACTATCGCTTACTTCAAGGCCCAGTTCAAAATATGCCTCCTCCGTGAACAGTTTCTTATTTAATCCCTGCCTACATCTGTCTCTAATTCCAACATATGGCATTTACTGTCTCTAACTTTTTTACAGCTTGCCTGCTGATCTTTGTGTCTCCCTCTCAATGTCTACCACACTGAGCACACATTTGATTTACAGTGATTGAGCACCATTTTCCTTCACCTGAAACATGGGATTTTCCTTTCCTCTTTTCTTCCTTGTCTTCATTCCTCATCTTACTTCTCTGTAGAAGAAAAGACAAAAATTTAGATAAAAGAAATTCAGAGCTCAGACCGTGAAGGAAGGTAAGTCTTTCTAAAGAAAGCTGAAAATGGGAGCGCCTGGGTGGCTCAGTCGTTAAGCGTCTGCCTTTGGTTCAGGTCATGATCCCAGGGTCCTGGGATTGAGCCCCACATCCGGCTTCCTGCTCCGCGGGAAGCCTGCTTCTCCCATTACCATTCCCTCTGCTTGTGTTCCCTCTCTCGCTGTGTTTCTCTCTGTCAAATAAATAAAATCTTAAAAAAAAAAGAAAGAAAGAAAGCTGAAAATGGCATGGCCTACCTTCTGGGAGTTACAGCTAAGGGAAAGAATGATGACATGGGGGGAAGAGCAGTTAGACACCATACCAGTGACCTCCTGTTTTTGTACCTTCCTAACACACTGACCAGGTCTCACTACTGAAAGTAGAGGGTGGGTGGGGGGCATCCTTAACAAATCAGAAGGTACAAGAGAAGATAGAGCAGAGTCTAGCACATGGTAGGCATTCAACAAATGAGTGTCTCAGGAGTGAATGAGAGATGACAGCATCTTATGATTAGGGTTTTGGGCTTATACCTTAAAGCTTTTTATTATAAAAACAGAATGAAATGTAAATACCAGTAAGAACACTGCTGTCTTGATGTAATGGGCTTCATCTGAATAGGCTGACATAAAAATCTTTAATCTGATGTAGACTTCAAGCTGTTTTAAAACAGCAAATAAAATCTTGGGTTGTTTTTGTTTTTACTCTAAAACTCCTAGGGTTGTTAGCTAAAACTCAAAATAGGGGCCCATCTGCAGAAAGGCCTTGTCCATCATCACACGACCTGAGTCTCTCGTAGCTGCTCTTCTGCGTAACGGCTCTGGGGCCATCCTTCCGACGAGATGGCGGAAAGAACATCTGCAGAGAGCATAACCCGGTGTAGAAATTGGCTCGCGTACCCTTGAAGGTTTGCAAATACAATTTTAACTTTTACTTTTAACACATTCCAGATATATTAAAATTTTTTCATAACTTTCATTAGGTTCATTCATTCAAACCGACACTAAGAACTTCTGCAAGATCTTTTATATTACACAATAGAGTAAAAACTGTAGTAAATGTTCAGATAGTTAAATGAGCACCAAACACTACAAAGTGTAACCAACATGGTTCTATTAAAAACTCTCTTCAACTATGGCATTCAAGGACAGCAATACAATACTTTCTTTACAAAGCAACTAATATAAAAATCTGCAAATGCCATAAATTCATTTATAGGCTCTTATTTTCATATAGGCATGTCATTAGATTCTTTCGATTCTTTCTTTCTTTCAATTCTTTCCTGAGGTATTTTTTTGTGGTTTGCTTTTATTGCACTGCTGGATGCATTATCTTTGATCATCCTTTCCTAAAATGATTTTTAAAGACCTGCAAAAAATTTTATTGCATAGGACACTATTCATGACACAGAGGTTGGGAACTGCAAATATGTGGCATTGGAATAAGTCTTACAAATATTGCATTTTAAGAATTTGTTACATACATTTTTTTTTTTTTTACAGCTTGTCTCTTAAAAAATTGAAGTTACAGCTAAGAGTTAACTACGTACAGTGAAGCATTTTAGGAATGTCAGAGGTTAGAGAATACGATGAATGATACAAAGGAAAAAAAGCCATAATTCTTGCTGGCTATATATTGTATTGCCTTCAAAAGCAACTGTACATGTTGTAATCAGTTCATAGTTAAATATTTCTACTAATCTGTTTTAGGAGAGCAAATGTCTTTCAAAGTTTCAAGTTCCTCTATGAGCTTCTTGTTCTGAACTTCCAGCACTGCAACTCGACTCTCCAGACATTTTACATACTCTTTCTTTCGACGTCGACATTCTTTAGCAGCTTCCCTGAAAAAAAGTAGAAGCAAAAGGGCAAACAAAACATTTTTTTTGCATGCTATTGACAAGCAGACTGAAGTAAGCTTGGTAAATGTGATCATGGCTGCATTCCAAATCTTGGAACAGCGTTCCCAATTCAATGTCAAACACTAAGCCAAACTGGATTCTTAAGGGTCACAAGTGTCCCTTCCACAAGTCCACATGGCAATTAGTAGAATTGCTGCATCTCCTGCCTTGATTAGAGTTCATAATAAACAAGGTCCAAGTCAAAGACAGTTACTCTGCTTTATGGCAATAAAGATCTTTGAGGGCCTTGAGTTCCTCAATGAGAGTCTTGTTTTGGTTTTCAAGCACAGCCACACGATTTTCAAGACATTTGACATATTCTTTCTTCTTCCTGCGACACTCCCGGGCAGCTTCCCTGGAACCAACACAAGGCAAATGACTACAGGAACAACTTCCCAGCACGATCCAGACTGGCTCAAATGAACTTCTGCCCCCCAGACTCAACAGCCAATCAATCCTAGGTAAGGTTTGTACAAAGCCACACAACAAATGTAACCAAGCACATGCCTTTTGTGAGATTACTTTCAAACAACAGGAACGACTTGAGAGCATGATCAATGTGTCCATCGTTCATTGTAAATGCAGTTTTCTTAGGGCACACATTCCATAATAACAGTGACCAGAATGATTTTCAGTAACCTAAAACAATAGGACCACATCCCCAAGTGGAATTTCTAAAAAACATTTACAGATCCTTTCAATTCTCTTAATTATCTTTGTCCACCATAAGCCACATATTCCATCACAATGAGTTAACTTTATTTGGTCAGAAATACTGGAAAAATTAATCCTCAGAAATATGTCAATATTGGAGATTTTGTTTCTTTAAGACTGAATCTCATCAGTAAAACAAATAAGCTCTACCATGACTGCAAGAAGCAGTTTATTGGCTAGAAAACAACATAGATAAAGACAATGGTAAACAAGTCATACACATTTTCATAAACCGAAATGAAATGGACTCCACTTCTGAAAATTAAGGAAGGGAAGAAGGGAGGGAACAGAATCCAGCACTCAATAATTCAGACAATTTAAACCCATGAAATGAAAGCACCAATATTAAAACTTTGGAAAGGAAACGACTATAACCCAAAAGTGTATTTCAAGACTGTTTTCCAATCACACGCATTTACCGCCCAATCTACTACTGATCTTTAAAGCACTGTAGGCATGCCCAAAAGAAGGAATAGACCAGCCAAAGCAATAAACACAAATACACAGATGAGTTAGTCATTTTCATGCATAACCCCACCGAAAAATAATAAATAGAGCCAACATTTTTCTCTTTCTCCTTTTTTTCAGGGTGGGAAGGGGTGGCAACTACATCCACCGAAAAATAATAAATAGAGCCAACATTTTTCTCTTTCTCCTTTTTTTCAGGGTGGGAAGGGGTGGCAACTACATCCTTTAACTCTTCTGTAGAATATACCCTCTGATAATGGTGTTCTTTTGGAGAAGTCAACTGAAAATAACTGCCTTTGGGGTATACTTCATATCAAAAAAGCTTATGTTGAAAGAGATAACTCAAACATAAATTAACAAGAGTTGCGTTGGAGGTCTAAACACCAGTTACTATAATGCTAGCTAGCACTGCTGCAATTCTGAACCAGGAGTGATGTGTACAACAGATTTGGCCAATTCTGTTTTATTTTTAGGATAGTTGTCTCACTAACAACTGGTTATCTGTTTTTTCTCCATGGGGCCAAGTTTCAGCAGAAAAAAGATCTTGAAATCCCAGTGAACTGCAGGAAAAGATCAACCCTGACTTCCTAGCCAAGAACAATGCACTCACCCTGTGAACTCACCAAGTTCTCAGACTTCTCAACTAGTTAACAAGAAAATAAAAAAATGTAAGACGTAAACTGAATCTGATAGAGATTGATTTAATCTCAATAATGCATAGGGAAAAGTTGAGAACAAATCCAAGCACACTCATAAAATTTGCAACTCTTCTACAAAGTTACTAAAATACACTTATGAATACCAAGGTTTTCATGATTGAATCATTACATTAAATTCTTGATCTGGAAGGAAGATAATCATCTTATAAAACATGTTATCATTAAATGAAATTTTACATATCTAATAGCAGTGCTGTGATATTTATTTTTTAATTTTCTTTGCCAAGGTGTATTGTAAATATCATAATTCATATCTTATGTGGAAATGGTGCAGTTACCAGTCAAAATGTTCCAAGCACCAAGCTTTAAATGATCGCATCAGTAGATGGCACATTCCCAAGTACTTCCCAGCTATGGAAAACACCTGTTTCTTCTATTAATAGCTAGCTCAGTTTTCAGACCTTGCATTTGTCTGGATATATCCTCAGCATGGAGAGGAAGTACACGGCAAAGAGGAAACGTTGACAAGGCTGTAAAGAAACATAAACTGTTGCTGGACTGGGAGAAATATCACAAATGCCAGCCAAAGAATAAAAAGGGAATGTATGAGAGGTCTTTCACGTTAATAAGTAAAACCTACATACTTTCCATGAAGTGAAATCTGAAGCTTACTCTGAGGTCTCTTTGAGGTGACTCTGGTATAGTGCAGTGGGCAGGCTCTGGAAGAAAGACTGCCTGATTGAACATCCAGGTTCTGTCCAGCGTGGGCTGCATGATCTTAACCAAACTCATTACTTAACCACTCTGAACCTCAGTCCCTCATCTGGAAAGTAAGGATAATGACCACACCTGGTCTCATGTGCAAGTTATGTGAGAGTTAAAGAAACAGTAGAAACAAAGCACTTACATCCTGCATATAGTACTCATTCAGCTGAGCCACCTTTTAGCCATTTATCATTTGCTCTGAAACTGAGATCTGGAAGCTAAGATAGACCTTTCTCAGAATCCCTTGCAGCTAGGGATTCTATTAGCTATTTCTAGCCAAGGAAATGTGGGTGAAAGATGCTGTGGGGGTCTGCCAGGAGAAGTTTTCGGAAGGGTTAGACTCAGCTGGCCCCAGTTTTTGGCTCTGGACCTTCTCCCTTCCTGCCTATTGTGATCCTAAGAAGGAATGTCACCTGCTGAGGCAGACAGGGCAGGGAGGAGAAGCCTGGATCCTTGATCACACTGCCGAGGCTTTCTTCTGGCTGCACGAACCTCTGGACCGATCCCACAAGATCAAAATAATACCTGTGAGGTGAAGGCTCCATTTCCCTTGGTTATTTACACCTCAAACACAAATGCTATCCAATAGCTGTTATTAGCTAATTATTTTTTTAAAACCTAAAATTTTCATGACTGCTTTCCTCAGGGAAATTTCTTGTGTAGGTAGTTGTGGGGCACGTTTAGAGGAACCCACTGCCTAGTATTTCACTATTTCATTGATAGCTCAACAAACAACATTTTTAAATCTAAAAAACAAAAAGGAAATAAGAATGCTACTTTCTAGGTCTTTCTTTTTATTTTCCTTAGGAAAATAAGACATCAATGAACAATTTTACAGTCTGCATTATTACCACACTTTATATTTCTAAACTGAACTTCACAATGTAAATTCTGTGACCACAGAGGCAAATGTTTTCATAGTTCCCTAAGATCTCTGAAAGGACAGTTTAAAATATCCATATTCCTCCACCAGATCTAAGTTAGAGATCTTTGATAGTAAGAATTCCACGAAACAACTATGTATCATACTATGTGAGCCCCACCCACTCAGCCCCTTCAGGATTTCTGAGTAAAATGCTGACAATGAAAAACAGGAACCCAGCATGACTTAATCAACCTGGAACAACCACTGATAACGATGTGTATATCTTAAATGATCTTAGTTTGGGTAATCTGTTGCATTTTCTAGGGTACAAAACTCCATCCAGTGATCTGTGATAACTACGATGTTTGGGAACTAAAACCAACTTAAGGAGTCCTATATTATATAAAAATGTGACATTTATTTATTTATTTAGATTTAATTTATTTATTTGACAGAGCGAACAAGCAGGGGGAGGGTCAGAGGGAGAAGCAGACTCCGCTGAGCAGCAAGCCCAATCAGGACTCGATCCCAAGACCCTGGGATCATGACTTGAGCTGAAGGCAGAGGCTCAACCCACTGAGCCTACCAGGTGTCCTCAAAATATGACATTTAAAGGGATGTTAGTAAACTGAATATAGCTGCTATTGATTCACATTCAGTTAAAAAGGACTGTTACGAAGTCCGTAATTATTTCTGAATTGTAGTGGCTCAAAAGCCACAATTTCTAGACTGACTAGCTTGCTAATGCCTACTAACAGACCACCACTACGTGGCCCTGGTCAGAGGTGAGCACATGATGTCATCTGAAATGTTTTGTTTTCTTGCAATGAGGACATGATTTAACACTTAGGAATAAGGTGACCAGACAACTGGGAGAACTCTCAGACTACTCTGTTCATTTTGAAAATCAGATTAATATGTACCATTTTCCATCATAAAAACTAACCCAAGAAATAATATACAAGTCAAATGAAAGAATTTTGGAAAACAGCATTCTTATACTCCTATTTAAAAAATAAAATTACAACAACATGGTACAAGAGTGAGAAAATGAGAGTGTGAATTGAAAGTACATATGCTATAATATAATAGCACTTAATATGCTAAGTGATGGGGTTCTGAGTAATTTTGTTTCTTTGTGTTGCTTTGTATTGGCACTTGACCAAAATTTATCAGAATTAATATGTTTTTCAGTATAATAGAAAAAAACAAAGTTACAAAATAAATAAAAGGAAACTACATATAAAAGGCTTAGAAAATTCTATTTATTTATTTACGTTAAACTCTACCTCCAACACAGGGATTGAACCCATGACCCTAAGATCAAGAGCTGCAAGTTCTAAGTTAACCAGGCGCCCCCTAAGAGGCTTAGAAATTCTTTATTCACACTTAAATTTAATTTGCTCATAAAAACAAAAAATTTACACTTATCACCTATTTCAAAAAGTAAATACCAAGTAAAAAAATAAATCTTTATTTGTAATAAAGCCCTTGCATCATTATTAAGAAAATTAATGTATCTTTTAGACATTACCCTTACCACACATAGGGATGTGCCTCCTGCTGATGAAACGGGATGACAAGACCATCTAATTATCATCACATGCAGAGCACAAACCCCAAAATGGCACAGAACATGTAACTTGGGAGAAATGGCTTGGGAAAAGCAATTTTTTAAATTAAAAGCCCCACAGCAATAAGTTGTGTGTCCAATAGGGGGTTACTGGTTTCTGGTGAAACATCCTACCTGTTTTTCATTAGCCTCAGCTCTCGTTTGCGTGTTGCTTCTTCAGCTAGTTGCTGGGGACTGTGCAAGCTTCCTGGCGAGGCAGCCATCACTACCCCCTGTGGCAAAGCAGTAGTAGGAGCTCGGATCTGGTAAGTCGGCATATCACCAGTGGCAGCTGCAATGAAACAAAATATGAGAAGTTTATATAAAGAAATTAACAACTTGATCTTTTATCTAAAACTGACCTGGAAATAACATACTTCTTTTTACATGTCATAAGAAGTGACTTTACTAATATTTAAGATGATTATTTTGAGCATTAAAAAGTCTTAGGTATCAAAGATCTTCAGCATTTGGAACAATAATATTCAGCATGCTCTCTACAGTTAAGGTAGAAAAATGCCCCCATGCATTTTAGAAAGGTTTTTACCAAAGGCTAAATTACGGAGGCTTTTCAACTGCTCTCTGGGGGAAAGAGGCCCTGATATGTTTATTAATTCACATGATGTAAATACTTTCACTATGGCCAATTTCAAGCTACCAGTGTAACCTCTTGGAAGGTGGAGATGAGAAGACATACACAGTAAGTAGCACACCATACAGATAAAAGAGATGTAAATAACCTCAAGAGCATAGATAAAATTATGAGAAGTGATGAGTTTTGAGTATTTAGTTTTTAACACAACTTATTTGTTAAATATATATGTATTTCTTTATATATATTTAATTTTTAACAATGGGTTTTTTAAACCAGCTCACAAAAACCCTAAAAATTTAATAATCACCCTAGTATACCAGTGGGAGCTGGCTCTACCATACCACTGCAAAAATGTTAATTAAGCAGAACATCTCCATTCTCTGACTATTCCAGATAAGAGATTTTCCTGTACCCTATACCTTGCCTGAGACAGTTACTGGATGTCTTTAAATACAAGTCCTACTACCAGAAGATGACTGAGGCTCGCTGTCTTTTCAGTTTACAAACCAAAACAAAATAAAGAACAAAACAGCAAAGCTCTACTTAAATCTAGTTCCTCTGGAGGATGATCACTTTTGCCTTACGTAGGTATCTTGAGATAATAATACATTTCTAAGTATTTATTTAAAAAACTTTTCTATTTATAGTGCAATCATAGTTAAATGACAGACTTAATATTCACTTAGTATTCATATTGAATACTAAAAGTCTTCCAGATTTCCTAATTTATACTCAACATTTGCCTTTCCACTGTAATGAACATAGCTTCCTAGAAGAGACAGATGGATTTAAGTGATGAAATATGTTTCTACCACCACTGTTTCAACTTTGAGAATGTATGGTCCAGAGTTAATCTGACACTGTAAGAGATTACAAAATTCATGCTGTCTCAAAGCTAACTGCAAGAAAAAAGTTTTTAAAAAGTTACCAAATCCTACAAAAATTGGTCTGAACCAATGCCAATCAAAATAGAAAACACATCACTTCCATATTTCATTAAAATGCATTATAACCATTGAGTAAGAACTGAAATTTTACCCAAAAGGGACACAAAGACTTTTTTCACTTAAATAGAATATAACAAATGAAAATACCTAAGCAGTTTAAAAGATTAATCAAAAAATAATCTAGGTGCTCTTTTTGGGTAAATGCCAGGGTTTTTTTTTTTTCCCCCTAGAGCTTAAGAATTAGGTGAAAATATTTTTTAGACTTTCAAAATAGAGCTTTGGGGAGTAGATCACTTAAAGGTCTTCATAAGATTCACAAAAATACCACTTATAAGAATGTACTGCTCCTTCCTTCTACATACAATTTTTAAAACAACGGTGATAAATAGTAACTGGTAAGTATAATGATCACCAGCAAAATCTCTACCAATAATAAACTTGGGAAAAATTTTAAATTTTTGTGACTATTTAAAATACTGTATACATAGTTATCTCATTATATATCATAGAGTATCTTAGCTTTGAAATATTTAAGAAGATAATTTTAAAAACAATTTTAAACTGTTAACTGACTGAAGATTTTTTGTATCTTAATCATATTGTCAGAGGAGGTAGACTGGAACACAGAATAACATAGTTCTCTCCTCTTTTCTCTTTACCCATCCAGGGAAGGAGGTTATGGGATAATAAAAGTTGACACAATAGAACAGCTGGAGGCTACACAGGCTTTCTAAAACTGGAACAATAGCCAGTGACGAATGAGACGTTTATGTGTCTTCGTATTGACATTTGCAGGCGGCATGGGTGCAGACCTTGGTCTAGGGCTGTTCTTTTGCAAACTCTGGTTACAAGAGAAGTGCAATAAAATTAATAGAAGGGTTCATTATACTCTATCTCCCTCTCCTTTTGTATGCATCTGCTATTTTCTGTCCTATAAAGTTAGAGCAGAATGCTCATATGATACGTGAAAGTTAGTTTAAGAGTATCCATTCTTTTTTTAAAAAGGAAAAAAGGGGGGGGTAGGTATACCTCATAGATGAAAACTGAAGTTCATTCATTGGTCTTACAAGCAGAAATGGTTCTAAACTTTTGCCTGGTTCCAATAGCTGAAACCACCCTCAAAGGACCAAATTTGGCACCATGAAGGATAAAAGCAATTCAAAAGAAGTATTCTTAAAATATTCTGAGGAACAGCTCAGGAAAAAGATATCACTTTAAAATAATAACTTGGAAGGGGATGATATATTTGGATATATTAGTTCTGGGGCGTTAGCTAATAAATTGGGGTTTATTGCAATGTTTCAAATATACTATATATTTATCTCCGGCAAAAATCAGATTGCAGATCATTCAGATTGCATGTCTGTTCAAGACAGAAATATGAATTGGTATTAATTAGTAGGAGTTGATATACATTTCTGTAATATCCTAAGAAATCTATATGATGGTACATTTTAAGTGGTCACAGAGTAAATGTCAATGGATAAATTCCATATACTCAAATATGATCTTATTAGTAAATACACTAAAAAGATATGGGCAAAAAGAATCTCTTGTTTTGAGAAAACCCAAATGTCAAAAAGTTCTGTTGTTGAAAGAAGTGCCAAAAAAGTTTTTATCTTGGTTAGCTTCAGTTTCCAATATTATCAATTCAGTGGCAATTAAAAGCAGATTTACTACCTTAAATCATAGTTCAAAGAACCACCTTACAGTCTTGGATGACCTTTTCTTATCCCTATACTCCTATAAAAGCCAATTCCTATTCCTTCTAACTATTAAATGTGTGTCCACATTATTTATTCTAGGATTTCACTGTATACATTATTTCTGACAATAAATGAGTCACCAGTGGGGCTATTATCTTGAGATTGAAGAAAGATAATACGTAAAAGATACTTCTATACTAAGTTTATTCTAAGGCAACAAAAACTTTAAAGACAAGTCAGTGATGTCTTTTTTAGCTTGGTACTCCCTCTAACCTAGCACAGCGTCTGGGATATGATGGGTGCTCAGTGAGTTTACAGGCACACCACGAAGGAAATTTTGAACTTCTCAGGGTTTTGTCATTTGAATGTTTAAAATAAGCAGTATTATTATTGTAAGACTATTATCAGCTATTGTTATAGCTAAGTCTTTAAGTCTTTAACACTAAGGCGTGAGAAGCCCTTACAAGATACTATGTATTTATTCAAACTAGCATTATTTCCTAATCTTCCCTTACATAGGAGTCATTTCACCTGGAATTTGAGAAGCAGATGAGTTCTAATTATAGTGTTTCCCACTATCTATCTCCGGACAGGAAATTTTTCTTTTAGGTTTAGTATCAAATATTTCATGGAAAAAGAAAATTCCTAGAACTCTCAATTCTGGTCATTAAGCTTCATACCTCTCTTCGCAAGCTTTAAACACGGTACAGTAGAAAAAGCATGGGATCTGGAGTCTGGATTCTAGTCCAGCTCTGCCACTTACCAGCCATGTGACTTGGGGCAAGTTCAGTTTCCTCATCTGTAAAATGGGGATACATTATCTCATTTAATACTCACAATAAACCCTGTAATGTATGTCAAAGTGTCTAGCACAGTGCCTGGCACATGGTAGGCATTCAGCAAATGTTAGTTCCCTTCCTCTTCCCTTCCTTAAGTTCTGAAAGACAATGTTCCAAATTATGCTTATACTGTATATTAGTTAAAAGGCATATAACATCCATAAATATATTTTCCCCTGGAGTTTCCCTTCTAACAAACCTGGGTAAGAGAATGATTGAAACATATGGCTCTTATTCCTTATTTTGTTTAAAAATATGCCTATTAAAAACTTCTAAAATTCATACTACATTTTATTATATTCCTTTAGACAATAAATTATTAGAAGATAATAAAAGTCCTTTTCAATGTTTATAATCATTTAGAATAGAACCTCAAAGGTGGAGAATCACAAGTAACCATATTCTACAGTTTCATCAGACTGGTAATAAGAAAACTAACTGAAAGCCTCACAAGTGAAAGAGGTATTTGTTTCTTCCTAACAAAGAAAGAAATAAGAAACTCAGCCAAATGCCTATCTTGACAGTTTTCAAAGTGGAACAACTTATCCACATCCCAAATGATGGTGATTGTTTATTTATCTACTAATTGAGATCTCTGTAGTACTGAACACATTAACTGAATAAAAATACTTTTATAAATGGAGCTCCTACCTTCATATGTCATTTTGTTAGGTGTCCCTTTATTCCAAATCTACCTAAGTAACAAGCAATAGAGCTAACTTTGAAGTCATACTGATAAGCAGGAGACTTCTTTTCCCTAGCTCCAAGAAGCTACTGACATCTTTACTTTTCTTTTTTCGTTTTCTCCCTCCCTTCTACCGTGCCAGGGCATGCGATGCCTAAATCAGCCTTGTCCTTTCCTGGTGTCTCACACTATCAAAACCTTTCCCTCCTCCACTGCTCTATTTTTTCCAGGAAAATTAAACCTTAATTAACATGACTGTTTAAGCACTGAACATTTTCAAATTTGTTACAATAATTATAATACTTAGACCACAAAGAATTAAATCCTTAACTATTTTTACTTTAAGTTACATTTAAAGGAACTTCCTGAGTTGTTTAAGTGAAAATCTTGAGTATCATAAAAAAAAGTCTATGTAAAAGATGAGAAATTATAAATATTGATATGAAAAGTTCTATATATTATCAAATATACACTCAATTGCCCTGTGTGAGTAATAATAAATATTCTAGAAAAAAAACCCATTTTAACTATTTAAAATGATGCTAGCTTTATTCTGTATGTTTTCTGAGTACTGTGTAGTATGCTGTGGTAACTCATCTAAAATTAGCATGAATTTACAGGGTGAATTTTGAGGAGCAATGTAACATGGTGTGAACAGAACCAGACAAGGTCTGTTCTTGAAGTCTGAAGGTCCAAACTGGTTCACCGCTTGTTAGCTTTGTGAGCTTGGAAGAGTTATTTACCACTCTGATTCACGTTGTTATATGAAAAATGAATATAATATTATCTGCTCTGAGCACATCAGTAAAAATACATGGAAACTGCTTCTCCTCTTGGGTGTTTAAATACAGTTTCCTCAGCAAGGCCTACCTGGATCCTTCAACCTATATTACCTGTTTCCTGTAGGTCTCTCACCATCTGATCGTTTGATAGCACTGACCACATTTGTATTTGTATTTATATTGTAACACTGTAATTTTTTAAAGCTTACATAAATGCAAAGTATCATAATTATTTTATTAGGCAATATATCCATATAGGCAAATAAAACCAGGCAGAGTGAAACAATCATCCCAAAAAATATTTCACTGAAATTTTTTCAGAAATATTAGGAACATAGAACAATGGAAATTTCAGTAAAACTTCCATACAGATTTGGAGTTTTATTAAAACTTAAGGTAGATAAATGACTTTTTCACTTCTAACATGATTATAACTTGCTTTGTTGGCAAGTTTAAGAAACTATTATACCTGATCCAAAACTTTCTTTAATGTGAAAACTCCCCAACTTTCAAGTGCCCTTCTTTCACAAGGTGAAATGTATTCTTATTCTCATGCATCCAATATTAACTAAGACACTATTTTCCAGATTTGAATAAGTTGGAATATTTATTTCCAACTTTGAAATAAGTTGGAATATTTATTTTTAACAATTAACAATTGTTAATTTTAACAATTTCAGCCTAATACAACATATTAGAGTTTTTAAGACTCAGAGACTAAAAGATATGGAGTGAGGCTCTTAATATAATCAGCTTATGAATAAAGCCAAAAACTACTTTTTTTTTCCAAAAACTACTTCTAACAAAAATTTAAACTATACCCAAAAGTCTCAATAATACAATTTTATAAACTATAGATATTCACTTTCCACATTTTATTCCTATGATCCTATAAGTAAGTACCTAAAAACTTCCCATACCAGTCAATGTTATCCTGATTGTGGTCTAGGCAAGTTTTTCAAACTCTCAAAGTTTTAGACCATTAGTGGGTCATAAAATCAATTTCATGAGCAACAGAAAAAATAGAAAAGTACATTATATCTCTACTATAAGATACTATATTGTAAGATAAGCACTTAAAAAAAAAACCAAACGAAGCAACCAAAAACACTGCAGGGCTTAAACTCATGACCCTGAGATCAAGACCTGAGCTGAGATCAAGAGTCATAATTAACTGACTGAGCTATCCAAACCATAAGAGACTCTTAATTATAGGAAACAAAATAAAGGTTGCTGAAGGGGAGGGGAGTGGGGGAAAGAGGTGCTGGACATTAAGGAAGGCATGTGATGTAATGAGCACTGGGTATTATGTAAGACTGATGAATCAATGACCTCTACCTCTGAAACCAATAATTAGATGTTATTTTATATGTTAATTATGTTAAGTAATTGAATTTAAATAAAAATTTAAAAAGAAAACTTGTTTTATGTACACACACACACACAGAGGTATATAGCATATGATGTACAACGTGGGTCATGATCAAAAAAATGTGTAAGCCAAAGATCTACATCAGCCCACGTGGTTCACCAATCCACATAGTAGCTCCTCTACTATTACTTCAAAAAAAAGTCCCTTAAACACTGCTCTTTGGGGTCCTCAAAACAAACAAACATAAAATTGTTTTTCATTTTTAAACAGCATTTCAAAATAGAATTGGTTCTGTGAAAACTGAGCAGATTTCTAAACATAATGATTTCCAAAGCACGATGAGGTCTTGTGAAAAAGTTTGACATTTTTAAATTTTAGCATTTGGAAAATTTTAAATTGGAAGTAACTCATGTATAAGCATTATGGGTAAAACTGAAACAAAGCTCTTCAAGGACTGTCTATGTTCATTCCATACACATAAATGTATAAAAATGTTCGCTTACAAGCAGTGATTAAAAATATGTGCAAAGGTTTACTTAAAACTTTCATCTTTAAATATATTGTGTATTTTCAAATGTTTTATTTTTTATTATAATTTTCTCTCATGGTTAGGTCTGAGAATTGGAATTAAAGGCTTAGTAAAGAAACATATGAGCCAACTAATGATTTTTAGCAAATAAATACATGCAAAAAATGCCCTTTGCTTCTAGAATCATACTGTAGTATTTGAGATTATTTTAAGTCCATCTGTATTTTATAATCAACTTGTCATTTAAAGTTTCTGCCATCTACAGCCTTTCTAAAATTTCACAAAAACCTTGAGAAAAATAATAGTGCATCAAGATAATTTTCAAAACGCTTTAATATAAGTTTTAGTTGTTCAAATCGATGGAATGTTCCCATCGAGGAAGAGGGTTTAGACCCAGTGACTCTGAAAAGCTAAACTGTGGTGAAGCTATTTACGATCATCCTTTCTTCGTGAATTCAACTGCAAATTTAGAGCTCGGTTAGAAATGAGACACCACGGAAAAAAAACAACAACGCAACCCTAATACTGAACATTAGCAACTAAGTCAGGATCATTACCAGTAATTAAAAAAAACAAACAACGGAAGGATTACTGAACACAAATTTAAAGAAGTGAGACTGGGAGGTGGAGGGGTGGGGGTGGGGTGACAGTTTCCAGACAAGCACTTCCCTGACTGAGCACTAGAGGGCACTCCAAGGTGCCAGGGTCCCAGAGCGAGCAGGGGTGCGGAAACCCTCCAACTCCAGAGCCCACCTCTCCCCCCGCACGTGCGGGGCGGCCTCAGCGGTAGGCTTAACCTTCCCACGTAGGCGGAGGCGGGACAGACTGCCTCGGGGTTCTGCTCACCCAAGCATTACAGGTTTCACAAAGCGTTCCCCCTCGTCAAGCAGATAACTTACCTCAAGAGAAATGCTTAAGGCTTACGAGAAAGGCTATTCAGTGTAAGAGCGATCTTGGAGATAGAGGCAGTGGCGAGCTAGTTAACAACTCTAAATCTGTCAGCAGCCCTTGACAAAGCAGAAAGGAACTGACTAAATCACAGCATGACTCGGAGCTGACGTCAATGTGTAGCTCGCTTGGAGTTTAACTTTTCCACTTCCCTGCCGAACACGATTCCAGGAAATGTAGTGACGTCAGCCCTTTGAACTCGATTAGCGGAGGTACAGACCATTTTAAACACAGGAGGAAAGAAACAAGTAGGCACGCAAACACCGCTGACACGCTGGGTTCTCCTATTCTGTTTTGGAGCAACGTTTGTACACAACAATGAAATCGGAAGCTTAATTTTTTACAAGTTGAACAGTATGTATGTTTAACTTGTAGCTGCATTGGATTTGCAACAGGTTGCAATGAAGTAACAGCTTATTTTAGTAAAGCACAGCGGAGAGAGAGAGGATTACTGACTTGGTCAAATAAGCAAAACGCTGGGCAAAAAAGCACTTACACTAAGATGCCTTCACAGAGTGTGCTAATACATACAGATATATATTAAAAGAAACTTCTGACTCCTCAGCCACTAGAAAATTAATACTTTTTGAAACACTTGGAGGTCCCTAAATTTTTCGAAGATTCAAAATAAAATTTTCAGAATTAATTTAAATCTCTCTTTAAAATTCTTACCTGTTTCATCTCCAGTTACAGCCATGATGGGCTTCTGCATACAGAACTGTCTTGTCTCCCCTATCACAGGCTGACATACAGTGTTCCAAACTAGCAAGCAAGTGCAGGATAAGTAGGAGTAACTGACATCACAATGACATCACTAGCCTATCATTTCCATCAATTTGCTTTGTCACAGAGGAGCTCAATGAAACCAAAGCCCTATAAAAACCCTTCCTGTAATAAACCATATTAATGTTCTTGTTTCTCATTGTACATAGAAATCTGTTGAGATGGGCTCTGGCAAAAAATGTCTCACTAGCATTAAGTTATAAGATTCTTTCTTATGGAGCAACTAACTTCTTTATTACTGTTCTGTCCAAGGTTTCCAGATAAACAAAGGGGGCATAAACTCTTATCTTTTATAACTCCTAGGAGGAAAAGAAGAAAAAAAAAACACCAAACACATGGAGATTAAAACAACAACAAAGGGGCCCCTGGGTGGCTCAGTTATTAAGTTTCTGAAGCCTTCTGCTCAAGTCATAATCCCAGGGTGCTGGGATGGAGCCCTGCATTGGGCTCTCTAGTCTTGGGAAGCCTGCTTTTTCCTCTCCCACTCCCCCTGCTTGTGTTCCCTCTCTGTCTAACTCTGTCAAATAAATAAGACAAAAAACCTGACAATCAGCCCAGAAAAACATTGTGAAATACACAGAAATGTATTTCTTAAACACTTCTAAATTCATCAAGGAAAAAATGCCCAGCCACCTTCGTACACTTAACACAGTTTTATTTGCCTATTTGCTACCGCACCATAAAATCCAGCTGTTCCCAAGGTGACACAGAATTTGCTAATTTCGCTTGCAAGGCATAAATACTGACATTTAAAAAATTCACTGTGCCAAATGTAGCAAGAACTACATAGCATTCTTCTATAAATATTAGTTTGAATCATAGGAATTTGCTATTTGACATTTCAGCCCATAAAAAAACAGCAATATAATGAGGCTCATCTAATACATTATTTTACTAAATTAAAATCCCTTAAAAAGAATTTGGGGATTTAAAAAAATTCATAAATAAATCACAATTACTACTAGTAAATTTTTTAAATGTCAAATGTTATTTGGATCACTTAATGAAGAGTGCATGAAGAGCTAGATCACTATAGGAAATTTAACAATGGCAAGGTTAGATAAAAAAAATTAGCTCATGTTCAACAGTATAAAAGACCATAGTCTGGAAAAAGGAATGATGTGCACATCTATCTAGTGCACAATAGTAAGTGACATGACACTGAGACTTTTTATCTTTACCAGTAGGCTGAATAAAGCCCATTCCCTTATATGATTAGAATTCCCCCTAACCTTATGTTGATGATGTCGATGTGCTTCTCCAGAGCACATGAACTGAAAAAACATCTGGTTAAGTAAGAAAGTCTGGAGATCAACCTAGACATAAATCCTAAACAGAGGCTCCATGACACACTCTCTTCCATCCCAGCCACACCTAAGAGTTTGGGTCCAAAAGTACTAGTCAATTTTATTACCAATTTCAGAAAGTTCAAATTGATTTTAATCTAATTTCTTTAAATTGGCACTTAGGTGTTCAATAACTATTAGTGTAGAAAAAGGGTAGAGGAAGGAAGGAGGGAAATTAGTTGTTTGGTTGACCACTGCCTATTAGTAAAGTTTTAATATAGTCCATGGACCAGATAAATTCAGTTAACTAAGCACACAGAACTAATAACATTTTCACAGAAGAAGAGTATTTCACTTTCATTTAATAAATAGTTTTATTAGACATTTATCATACACCAGGGATTTTGCTAGATACTAAGGCTCTCTATCCAAATTGAAGTTAACTACCTAGGCATGTCACACACACCTTAAGGAGGTACAGTAGTAACTTGCAGGTTATCTAAACCAGATCTGCTGGATCAGGGAAGGCTTCCTGGAGGAAGTACTAAGATGAAGCCTGAATAATGCAAATAACTGACATAAGTGTTCCTGTCAGGGCAAATGGCAGTGTGAGGCCCTAGAGAGACAGAGAGGGCGTGGCATAACACAGGAAATGAAGAAATCCAGCACACTGCTGCATTCCAAAAGAGGGAGAAGTTGAGTAAAGGCAAAAGTCTAGTAAAGGTGGCAAGGCCTAGATCAAGCAAAGATTTGGGCCACGTTAAAGATTTTGGACTGAGGGATGCCTGGGTGACTCAGTCGGTTAAGCATCTTCTTTCAGCTCAGGTTATGATCCCAGGGTCCTAGGCTCCTTGCTCAGCATGGAACCTGGTTCTCCCTCTGCCTGTAGCTCCCCTTGCTTGTGCTGTCTCTCGCTTGCTCTCTCTGACAAATGAATAAATAAAATCTTAAAAAAAAAAAAAGCTTTCGGACTTCACTGAGGAAGTCTGAATAAGAGGCTGACATGATTAGATGTGAATTTTAGAAATACCACTCTGAACTGCAGAATTGAGAGTATAATGGAAAAAACAAAATGTTGGAAGTAGAGATATTTGTTTTTAAGAAATGTTAGTAGCTCCTAGAATTACTGGGAGGGATGAAGAAAGGGAGCCTGAGCTTTCAGGAACAATTGTCAAAAAACCAGACCAAGAAAGGATCTGACACCTCTGGCATGATTAGGAAGAACAGGAAACTTCTCCACAACTACTAGCTTCAGGGCAGCCACCCAGCAGAAGGGATGACAGGTTGGAGGGCATGGTAGCCAAAGTAGGATTGGACAGCAAGAGTGGAGAGGAGTGGAAGGATGAGTGGTTTAGCTGGGAGGAAGAAGGGATGACACATAGGTTTCTAGCCTGAAGCAACAGGTTGGACAGGATTACTGAGAACTAAGGTGGGGGAAATGGATGCAACTTTGGACTTAAGAGTCAAGAGATGTGTGTGGAACCTCTAAGCTAGAGTCAGGGGCATGGTCACAGTGCACTGACACCAATAGGCAGGGATGAGGTCATTCAGGGAGAGTGCTCCAGTCAGATGGAAGAGGGCCCAGGATGGAATCTTGAGAAACACCAACTAACATTGAGGAGATGAGCAGAGGAAGATTAGACCGACCAACCAGACTGAAAGAAATGAAGGAGGAAGAGAAGAAAAAACTGATTAAGAATACAGTATCATGATGGGAAGTGAAGGAAGCAGAAATCAATAGTGTTTAAATACTGCTGAGGGATCAATCAAGATAAAGACTGAGAACTGGCAAAGAAATCCCTGTGACCTGTGAAAAAAATGACAGGATGGAAGGTGACAGAGCAAGTAAGACAAGAATGCTCACTGACCCTATATTTAACATAGAAGTAAAATTCCTACCCACCATTATTTTAAGGAGAAGAGAAAAAGAAAGGAAAAGAAAAAGCAAGGAAATAGAAAGATTAAAAGAAAACACAAGGAATCAAGATTGGAAGGGGAGAAACAAACATATTTGATATAGACATTTGATATAAACATGTAAAAATATTTGATATAAACATTCACATTCCAACACAGATTCACAAAGAATGAGCACATTATTCGAAGTAATTTCAGTTTGACAAAATTAATAAACAAAAACATTTTAACAAGTTAGTAATTTCTCTACAGTAGCAACAACTAGAAAACGTATTGTTCATAATAGCAACAAAAACCTTCAAGCATATAGGAACTTAACAAAGAATATAAAAGACTTTCACAGAGAAAATTTTAAATTGTTAAAAAGTTAAAAAAGATCCAAATAAATGAGACATTCTACAGTTTGGAACAGGTTAATTTAACATTATAAAGACTTCTTTATAAAGTTCCTCCTCACCCTTTATACACTGTTCATAGGAATGTAAATCGGTGCAGCCACAACGACAAACAGCATGGAGGTTCCTCAATAAATTAAAAATAGAACTACCCTATGATTCAGCAATCACACTACTGGGTATTTATAAAAAAAAAAATCAGAAATACTAACTGAAAAGATAAACACATCCCCATATACACTGCAGCATTATCTACAACAGCCGAGATATGGAAGCAACCGGAGGGTCCACTGACAGATGAATGGATAAAGAAAATGTAGTGTACACACACACACACACACACACACACACTTATTATTATACCATAAAAAAAGAAGGATATCTTGCCATTTGTGACAACATGGAGGAACTTGAGGGCATTATGCTAAGTGAAGTGAGTCAGAGAAAAGACAAATACCATATGATTGTACTTACAAATGGAATCTTCAACAACCACCACCCTGGGACTCAGAGATACAGAGAACAGATGGGGAGGGGGGTGTTGGCAGGGAGGGAATGTACAAAATGGGTAGTGATCAAAAGGTACAAACTTCCAGTTACAAAGTAAGTCCTAGGGATGTGATGTAGAGCATGGTGGCTATAGTTAATAATACTCGCTCTCTGTTTGGAAGTTGCTAAGAAAGTAAGTCTTAAAAGTTCTCATCACAAGAAAAAACCAATTTGTAACAAAGTGGTGGTGGATGTTAACTAGACTTATTGATTTATTGTGGTAGTTACTTATTGTGTCTAAACAAATGTTAAATCATTATGTTGTACACTTGAAACTAACATAATTGCCATACGCCAATTATATATCAATTTTAAAAAAGACTTCAGTTTCCCTTAAATTAATCTATACATTAAAAGCAACCAACCTCCTTATTGGTTTTATTATTATATTATTATTTAGAAACTCAAATTTATTCTAAATGCATACTGACGAATAATGGTTCACATAAGCTATATCAGCACTAAAAGAATTTTTTTTAAAATAAAAAAGGGAAACTTGTCCTGTGAGATAACAAACCAGTACGGTGTTGGCATATAGAAAAAGAGACCAAAAGTGCCTGGGTGGCACAGTTAAGTGTTCCACTCTTGGTTTCAGCTCAGATCATGATCTCAGGGTCATGAGATTGAGCTCCGTGAGGGGCTCTGTGCTCAGCATGGAGTCTACTTAAAACTCTCTCCCCCTCTGCCCCTCCCTCCCGCTCTCTTTCTTGCTCTAAAATAAATAAATCTTAAAAAAAAAAGAGAGAGACCAATAGTACAAAACAGAGAGTTTTGAGACAGATCCAAGTGTACATGAGAACCCACTGTATAATTTAAGAATTTTAGTCCCATAAATTAATGGGGAAAAGGACAAACAATGAGTAGGGGGAAACTGGCTCCATCTGTGGAGAAAAATGAAAATAAACTCCACCTAATACCATATACAGAGGTGAAACTCAGGTGGACTAAGGACAAAAATGTGAAAGGTAAAGTGATAAAGCTAATATAATTATTATAGGAAAACATCTTTGTGACTTACAGGAGAAAAAGAGTTCCTAAATAAAATCCCACAAGCGGAGAACTCATTAGTCTATTATCTATGCAAAATATAAAAAATTTTTAAAGCTCTTCTGATGAAAGTATCAGGTTTACAGTGGACTTTCCATATAAAAAAGATAAATTAGAAGAAATAATGATTCTTTATGGTTATTTATTTAGACACAGAGGGTTCATAAGAATCAGGGGAAATAAAGCAGATGGCTTTGATTTTACAATTAAACGAAAACAAAGTACTAGGTACATTCTATGTATTTGTTTTACTCCATAAATGGAGTGGAACTACCACTCAGTTTTTCATACATTTTCCTTATATTGCACATTAACCCCCAAAATACCTAAGAGTAAAGCTAATTATCAAGAGATTCATCAATCAGAATCTGCTTTTTTCCATACATGCAAGACTTTCAAAACAAAAGAACAAATATTATTCTCTTTAAAATTAGGGCTATATCAAAAGTCCTAAGCAAATGCTAAGAGGAGTAGAGTTAAATGAAAACAGGATTTTTGCAAGTTGTATTAAACACAGTATAATTATTATGAGCAAAACTGAACGAAACTAAAATAATATATAACTTGAATTCAACTGAAATCTTAGGTTACCCTAAAAGCTTAGGGTTACATCCCAAATGTTTTATTTTACTACTTCCATATGAAGTAGAATGGGTACCTGACATTTAAATATACTAGAATGGTCTAGAGAAAAAATAAACAAAAAGCATTTGCTTTGAAATGAAATGTCTAGAAATTAGACTTGAATGCAACATCTGGGAAAAACCCTCAATTCAGTGCACCATGCACTGGATATTTAAATCTTTGCAGACTAGGTAACAAAAAATATGTATTAGGTACAAGGTTTATAACCCCCAAATGAAAATTATTTACTTAATTCAAAAATTCATTCACGTGTCCCAAATCTTTTTTCCCATCATGCTATTCAGAACAGAACCTTTCTTTAGAGCCAATAAAACCTGTTGAAAAGTGAAAATCATGTAATTTAACGTGTTGTTGAATGTACTAAAATAAGTGCCCTCCCTCCCCCAAATCTGCCTCCTGTATATTTCAGGAAACTTAAAAATCCCCACTAACTGGTGTGATATAGTGATGCACAGGTATTCTAAATGTATGAGATTAATAAAATATACCTTGAACAACAACCTGGCTGCCTGGGACAAAGAACTGCTGTGTGCCATCAGCTGACTGTGCTGCATACTGTACAATTGTAGCACCTGGCGGAGGAGCTCCTGAATTTGTCATTGTTAATGCCTGCAGTCCCTGAACACCATCAGATCCTGGGTTAGAAATCTGGATTGTTCCACCTTGGGCTATAGCAACTTAACAGAAAAAGAAAAAAAATATTAGAGGATTTCAAGATTCACTTGTAACAATTCCATATTGGAAGAATACACTGTGGCTCTGTTAATTACCAATGCTTCTCATTGTCAGTTTACCCTTATTTCTCTATGCTGAATTGATAAGGAGATCCTTCTTCATGGGACAACACTCTGAAAAAGCTCATAAGCACTGGAAAATATCTTACATTCAGAATTATTTGAAATACATAGAACCCATGGAATCTGCCTCCTCCCTGGTATCCATCCAGGGAGGGAAACTGGCTAAATTAATAAGCTAAATTATTTAAGAGGAAGAGTGGAGATGACGATAGGGAGGAAGACCAGCTTCTTGTTTTTTTCCATTTTCTCAGATGTTTTTAGTCATAGATAAATAGCATTCTTTTAATATTTAGCAAGTAGTAAAATTCCTTGAACATTACAATTACAATGAATTTATACCTTCATTCAGCCAACTACTTCTCTAATTTATCATCATAAGAAAGTAACTCTTAATGGAATATATATTACTATATATTTTGGTTTTAAAGCTTAAGTCTACAAAACTGTAACCTTTACCATTTTGACCAAGTCAGGAGAATCCTGAAATATAAAACATTAAGTTGCAAGAGTTCTTCAAATAAATACATAAATATATATGTAATATATAAATTTTCAATATAAAAATACTGAAAGAATCTGTGCTACAATATTTACCTCTACAAGTGTCTTGAATAACTGCAGCTCATGGCAACGAATAGGAGGCAGAATTCCTCTAAACACTGAGACTTGCCAGTCATGTTTAAAAGTTAACATATTAACCAAAAGTTTCCAAAGAATAACTGATCAAATGTTTTGTTTTTAAATTTCAGTCTAATAGACAAATAAGCACTGTTTAAAACATCTGAGAGTTCTGATACTTTAACATAAATATTATGACTCTATGGTTTAAGTGGAACCAAAGGCTATGCTTTCAAAAAAAAAAAAATCACATATAAACTAGCTCATTAGATTTACAATGAAGATAATGACACATCAGAATAACACAACACATATAAATCAACGTAAATGCCTTACAGGAATGTTAACAGTAGTGTGTCAAAATGTATGTTGAGTATTTCCGACTTATTCCCTAACATTTTCAACTGTATCAAAGCAAAGCCCCATCCATTTACGTGAACACCTGGTTGTATAAACCTACAAACTACTTGGGAAGAGTAAAAACAAATCTTTAGTTCCTTGACCTGAGACCTAACACAGAAAGATGGGTTAACATTTTGAAAAAGATTTCTGCAAGATGCATTCTCTGTGTTTTTGTTCTTTGACAGGCCACCATTGGGATATGGTTGACAGAAACTTAAGAATCAGTTACATAATATCAAGGATGCTGAGGTTGAGAAATTTATGTAATATCACTTTCTTTATCTGGCTTACATAGAGCATCATATTCTGTACACATTTTAAAAACAAGATTTCAAGGGTCCCAGGATTCACCCTTTATAACAAAAGGGTTTGGAAGAAATCCAACTTTCTTAAAAGAGAAGTATGAAAGAGAAGAGGTATTGTTTTCTCAGATCTTCATGACTGGACATGAATGTATTTCATATGTTATCATTTATCTGAATGTGTGCTTTCAGTTGATAATTAGTTTGGTGTTATAGAAATAGTGCTTTAGAAGGAGCAGGCACAGGCAGTGTAACCACAATGTGGAAGAAGCAGGAAGCCCAGCATACAGTAGACACTCAATAAATGATGAATGAATGAATGGCTATCATTTCCTCAGGCCAGACTACATCATAAAGAACTTAAGCCACTTGTGAATCTAGAAAAGTTAAATAAGGTATGGTTTCAAATTCTAATTACAAAACTTAATTTTCAATGCCAATACAATTAATAAGCTTTGGAACTGGTGAAAAATCTAAGGTGAGAGTAGTTGCTGCCAAGGATAAGAACATGAAATAGCTAGGTAAGAAAGACCCTTACTTTTTTTCTTTTCATATTTTCTTTTCCTCCCCTTTATTTTTTTAATAATGTTTCCTCATAGTTCCAACCAAACTTATTTGCTTTCATGGTGTGAAAAGTTGATATGTAAAGAAGCTGTTCCTCTCATCATTTTACTTTCTGGTCAAGTCATTATATAATTAGTGGAAAACAAAAGCTACACACACACACACACACACACAAACACACACACACAAGTTAACTCTAGGGGAAAACATTTCTACTGATAAGTCTTGTTCTTTAACCTAGCTTTTATTTTTATACCAAAAATACTTTTGATTTTGGCATTATCAAATGACAGAGGACCTTTCAATTCAAAATGTTATCTCTCATTTGACAACAAACAAGATTTCCCAATGCTTCAGGATACTAGAATTAGGTCTGTGTGTGTGTGTGTGTGTGTGTGTGTGTGTGTGTGTATTCAAGATTTAAAGAGGAAACTTTTCAGGTTACAAAATATTCAAGGATAGCAAAATATGTGTTTTCAGTAAACACATCAAGCAAGATAAAGTAAATAGTGGGAAAAATTAAGATGAAATTAACTGAATGCATTTAGTCACATCTTTTGTTTTACCTAATTATTTTTAACTTACGGATTTTGCTAGCAAACCTAAACGTAGAAAGAACTTTGTTTCATATATTTTCCTTGCCCACACATCCCCAACGGGTTTTTTTGTTTTTTTTTTTTTTTGGTCTGGAGTATTCTAAAACAAATCCCAGACATCATACCTGGCTAATCATTTTTAAGTAAAATGATTGGCCCATATGAAGGCCATTAGTAATTAATGAAGATAAAATACCTTTGTATTCCCTATCAATTTTACTTTGGGGACCTACACTTTTTTTAATGATTTCTTAGACTGACACTTGCAATTGAGGTATAGAAGCTTATACCTATGGCCTCACTGCTGATCACAATGAAGAGTCCACAATGGTCTATGAAGACTGATTGGAACTCAAACAGAAGTAAAAGTGTCTTTACTTTAGATTATATACATACTGATTTTTCTCTTTTAAGCAATCCTTAATAACATTACTTTGATAATCTAAATTGAATTAAAATTGAACCAGGTTATATAATCAATTAAATTCTACTTTAATGTCCATTATTGATAGATTCAAGCCTGCTAGTATATTGCTGCTCATGATAATGGTGGGTAGAGGTTACGCTCTGTTGGTTGTCCTAGTTGTTCTGGGAGTTAGCTAACTTTTTTTTTTCCCTCTCAAGTCTCAGGTAAGCTATTCCCCATACTAAATAGGTCACTCTATACCCACAGTTTGGTCAATGGGACACACTGACCCTACATTAAGAGTCTGTCTAGAGTGTAAATCATTAATTTACTAAGTATTTTTCTACTAAGTTGGTTTAGTGGTTACACAAATGTCTTTATATACATCCTTATATAGTCATGGTATTGAGTTTCAAATCAGTATTAACCCAAGTATGGTTTCTCCATCCCCAATTTACCATACACCACAGTAACCAGGATGACCTCATATCAACTAGTGTAGGCATTAAATTCTTTAAAAATTCCTAGTTTACAAAACAGTATTTAAAAAATCAGTTGCTTCTGGGGCACCTGGGTGGCTCAGTGGGTTAAAGCCTCTGCCTTTGGCTCAGGTCATGATCTCAGGGTCCTGGGATCGACCTCCCCCCCAATCGGGCTGTCTGCTCAGCAGAGAACCTGCTTCCCCTCTTCCTCTGCCTGCCTCTCTGCCTACTTGTGATCTCTCTCTCTCTCTGTCAAATAAATAAATAAAATCTTAAAAATAAAAAAATTAAAAAATCTGTTACTTCTACTCACTGCTATTAAGCACTCCTCTCCTAGAGCTATTAATATCATAGAAGTTAAGAAAATATTATGTGTGGAATGAAAATTTGAGAATTTTGGCAAAAAAAAAAGTTTTTAATTAAAAAAGCAATATTTGGGGCGCCTGGGTGGCTCAGTCGTTAAGCGTCTGCCTTCGGCTCAGGTCATGATCCCAGGGTCCTGGGATCGAGCCCCGCATCGGGCTCTCTGCTCTGCAGGAAGCCTGCTTCTCCCGCTGCCATTAAGCCTGCTTCTCCTGCTACCATTCCCTCTGCTTGTGTTCCCTCTCTTGCTGTGTTTCTCTCTGTCAAATAAATAAAATCTTTAAAAAAAATAAAAATAAAATAAATAAAAAAGCAATATTTTAGGGTGCCTGGGTAGCTCAGTTGGTTATGCGACTGCCTTCGACTCAGGTCATGATCCCTGAGTCCCAGGATTGAGTCCTGCATCGGGCTCCCAGCTCCATGGGGAGTCTGCTTCTCCCTCTGACCTTCTCCCCCTCATGCTCTCTTTCCCACTCTCTCTCTCAAATGAATAAATAAAATCTTTAAAAAAAAAAAAAAGCAGTATTTTAAAGTTCTGTATGATCAATAAAGAAAGAAGAAGAGAAAGATAAAGAGTTCATGACCAGATGAGGAAGGAGCAGAATTTATTTAAATTCAGATTTCATCTGACTTTTCGATACTTTTGATACTAAGGTCTTTGTAATCCTAAACCTGTATGTATGAGCTAATTCAAACACATAAACATATAAATGTTTAATTATAATTTAAAAACATCTTTATTCCAAATTCCAAAAAAAATCATAAATAAAACCTCACTGAATTAACTTTATAAAGAATAGCAGACCTTATGCTAGTGAATTCTCAAATTTAAATTATAAAAGTGGGCGTGGAACAGAACCTGTGAGTACTTGTGCCTTAAAAACCAAAAGGTTCATACAGCTGAAGAGAGACTAAAATAGCCTCATGCTGTAACACGAATAGCAACACCAAGATTAAAAAGCCAAATTTACATTAAGCAGATACCTGTTATGTTTGCTTTGAAAGTTACCTTGGGAGAATGTAAGCAAAGTCATTACTAAGAACTATAAATGCAACTGCATCTACTTTAGAATGCTACACCTATCATGCAAATTCCTTTTATGGTGTTTATTCATAGGAGTCTCCTGAGAATTCTGAATTCTTTAAGTAGCCCACAAAGTTCACATAGATCTCTTTTTATAATGGTGGATTTTGGATTGACCCACTTACCTTTAGTGTATAAGAATTCCAGTAAAGATGGGTTAACAGAGACTCATTCTAACAAGGTCCCTCGTAAAATAAAGTAGGGACAAGCAAAGAGACAAGGGACATTCAGAAAAAAATAATCTTGGGCTTACCTTACCTTAACTGGTAAGGGAAGAGGTCAGGTTTAACAGAGTGAGGGACCAAAAAAAGAAACTTTGTCTTTAGAGAAAATTTAATGAATTAAGAAACTGCAAATGTTTAAATTCCTTTAGTTACTTTTACTATGTTTATGAAATTCATTCACATTTAATGCAGATCTTAAATGTCTTATGCAACAAGTAACATTCTTTGCTAATTCTGAAATTATCTGAACTGCTATCTTTCAGAAATATTCTCTTGAGACAAAACAAGTTTTCTTTGGCCAGAATGACTTAATTGGCCTACAACAAACTACCCCTAAGATCTGTATTTCCAGTAAAGGTTTTGCAAGTGTTGCTGACTTTCTTGGTGTTGCAATAATGACTCTCTGTCAATTTAGAGGTATTTTTACTAATCCCAGGAAGTAGACTATTTTAACTTTCACTTCTTAGTTTCTATGATCAAAAAAGTAAGTTGAAAAAATAAGGCCAACTTCTGTCAAAAACTTTTGACTATTAAAAAATGTAACTGATTATATATGAGAAAGCCCGAGTATATTTTTTATTTCTTCAACTTTGACATACACAGTCCTTTAGTTCTTTTTAAGTTCAACTAGCTCATTATAGTAAATTAAAAATAAGTAATCTAAAATAATAATATTTGAAAAAAAAAAACCAAAGCAAAGCCTGGGGGAAAGTCATCCATAAATAAAAGTTGAAGAACGAATTGAACCTACAAAAACACATTTTACAGAAAAAGGTTATGAAAGGGTCTCAAAAACAAGTACAGGTAAATAACCCAGAATAATCTTCAGAAATTCTAGTAAAACAAACTTCTCTAGTCTAAACACCAAAGGACACCAGTAATTATTTCGTTTTTTAAACACCCAGGAACAACATTAAAGCATTAATATGTTAAGATTCCTACTAAGAAACCTGATTAATGAAAATGGATCTTGTGTATGTGTAAATATACATTTACCCTCCTATGAAAGTAAATGTCTTTTTTTTTTTTTTTAAAGATTTTATTTATTTATTTGATGGGGGGCGAGAGAGAGAGAGAGAGAGAGAGAGAGAGAGAGAGAGAGATCGTAAGTAGGCAGAGAGGCGGGAAAGCAGGCTCCCTGCTGAGCAGAGAGCCCGATGCGATGCGATGGGGGGCTCAATCCCAGGACTCTGAGATCATGACCTGAGCTGAAGGCAGAGGCTTTAACCCACTGAGCCACCCAGGCGCCCCTAAAGTAAATGTCTTTTAAACACTTTTAATGTTAGTATTCACCTTTCAGAAGAAAGAATTATCAACATAAGCAAGCATCACTAAATGTCTAAGTGGTGCATTTTAACTGCAAAGGCAGTTATCACTTTTCATGAAGCAATAAAAATGGCAATTTCTACCTGCAGAGAGCACATACAGAATAATCATATCTTTTAATATCTGCCAGGATCATATTGTATGGGTCTAAATTAAGAAACCTCAATAAGAGACAGGCCATGACCTCTAATGTGGCACACAGACAAACATCTAACTTCTAAACTTTCGATTTGCTATTCTCAACCTAACTCCTGACTCTACTCCCACCACCTTGCACCCACAGTGACGTCAGTCTCCTGCCAGGCCCCTGCTGCAAGTGCGTGCACTCAGAGCACAAGAAATAGAGGCTCTGTTGCTACCTGGAGAGAAAGTTCACGTATGAGACACACTGCCTTATATTTCTGTTTTGTGTCAAAGGTAGCATGTCTGCTTTCTACCACATTTCCCTGGTATTTCCTTTTGTCCTCATGCTAACCCCAGAGTTTGGAAAATTTTAGTAATATTACCACTTGAAAGACCCCAAGATGGGAAAATAAAGCTTCTCTATCTGATCCAGTTGGTGAATGGCAGGACTTGGAGCCTTCCCCACATCATCTCTAGCTTTAATGTTCTTGTAATTCAATGCTTTCTCAATTTCAAATTTTCAACTAATAACCTAGGCAAAATAACCTACAGCATCCCCTTCCATATCACTTGTAAAGAGATCACCACTTCTATGAATTCCTAAGCAGCATCGGGATATGTCAAAGAAATGTTTAAGATGAAAGCATCTTAGATCACCCCCAAACTTGAAGATGTCTTAGTATTATTTCATCAGTAATTTCCAACCTTTTCCCTATCACACCACAAATAGGAAATGATAGTATGTGAACAGCCTACTGCTCAAGACCAGATCTGAACAAGAGGAGTTTCCAGCAGCTCCAAGCCCTGCCCAGACACTCCAGGGACTGAGGGCATGAGGCACTCACACTCCTGTACCTCCTTGCTGACCTGCAGAGGCCTGACAGCTGGCAAACTCTGACTTATAAACTCTCATTTACACTTCAAACATCCCCACCATCTATTCCCACTAAGCTAGACAAAAAGGTACATAAATCAGAGAAATCATAAAAAAAAATTACAGTGAAACCTCAAGGTCTAACTCTTTACACAGGCAGTGGCGAGTTTCCTTTTCCTAACATTGACTTTGGACATGTCCATTCAGCACCCCATAGAGGCTGTGGACAAATTATACCCCAGTTCTACTGGGTATCATGGTAGGGGCTACCTGAAGAACTAGAATTGCCAAATGAGAATTAGTTTAACACTGCAAATCTACCACCACCAAAATAAAAAACTCTAAAAAACGAATGACTACATAAGATCTTCCCATATGTTAAAGAGTATCATTCACTTTAACAGCCACATCTTAAAGACTTGAGAGTTTTTCTAGGTATTATTGTTTTTTTAAAGGGAAAACAGAAAACATACCTAAAAATCTTACCATCATATTTAAACCAACACAGTATTTAATACCACACATATTCCATTACCTAAGTAGCTTTTATTTTAAAATCTTTTTTCTGCCTTTTCTTTCCCCTTTTTGCTTTTCTTCCTAGCTCTTGTTTTTTACTAAAGCATTTTTATGTATATCAAATGTACTTGATTTGAGAAAAAAAAAAAATCAGTGCTTTAATTAGAGCAAAAGCACAGGATTAACAGCCCATTAAAATGCACAAGACTAAATGTGAACGTATCTGTTTATTTACAGCTTTTGATGTTTAAAATTTCAAATAAAATGATCTGTCCAATTGCCGTACTTTAAAAAAATAAATCATTTTTCCATTCTCTTCTAGAAAAAGCTGCAGCACAAATTAACAAAGAGTAGTGAAAACATAATTACATTTAAAACATAATTTAGGAAACATTATGTACCTCTTTTAGATTAGTAAGCATAATATGTAATTGTTGGGAACAAAAGCCAACAAGAATGAAATACAGACATTTATATCTTATGTTTGCATGCATCTTATAAAGACAACAAAAAACAGTTTTAAATTTTTTATCAGACATGAATATAAACACATAAATAGGCAAACCTTCCCTTTATTGTTACTCAAAATTTTTCTTCTATATTCAGTAAAAATATTGTTACTCTTCAAAAGTATATGACAGCTGTCAGTACAAATCTCTCACTTCTTTAACATATACTTTTCATTCTACGATACACACAGTTTAGGTATTACGATGCATCTTTAAATGGAACAATTGAATGTCAAACCCAAGTTGCTTCAATATACCTAGAGAAGACTTAAAGCTAGCACTGTATCATAGCGAATTGCAGCATACATACTGTATTGCCCCGTGCTAGTCTGATATATGCTAGTCGGTACTGCCATGGTAGCGATGTTAGGTGGCGTTCCTTCTTCCTCTGATTTTTCTTCTTCAATCTTGGGAACACCAGGCACATCAGAGGAAAGTTCATTCAGTATTTTTCTAAAACATAATTTGACAATAGAAATAATCAAGATATATGAATGAGATTTAAAACAGAGAAGCTATAATGGAAGACTTGGTTTGATATATAATTATTCTCCCTTTTTGGAAAAGGTATTATTACAGTAGGAAACTTAAATAACTTACCTATAAGAGGGTCTTCGTGAAAGGATTTCTCTACGTTTATGAGAATCAATTACACCTTCTGATTCTGCAGACTCATCTGTCTCTGCAATTGTTGCTACCTATAATACAAGAGTTTCTGAAATGCATCATAAAATATATGATCTCCTTCATTCAAAAAACAGTGCTTAAGGGTCTAGATGTGCAGCACTAAGCCAGGTGCTGGGAAAGTGTCCTGCAACAGAACACACCGAACCTGCACTACTGCAGCTCACACCTGGCTTAGGAAAGGGAGCAAAGACACACACATTTCAGCTGTAAAGCAGGTATGTGTGGACAGGAATGGTTCTGATAATAAATACTACAGAAATGCAAATGAAAGTGGTTGGCGTGGCCGGTGAAACTTCACAGGAAAGGACTACAGATAAAATACCTAAGACTTAAGATCTCCACCCTAAACCTACTCTTAGAAATCCAGTGGGGACTGAGTGAGCTAGCAACAGGCAAAATCAAGTGTCTGGACCTCACTGCCCTCTTCACAATCACAGCTGACTTGAGCTGGGTCTTCAAACTAGACATCAGATAGGTTCAAAGAAGCAAACAAGTAAACAAACCTGATTAAAGTGAGGATTTCTAGGACAAGAAGTAGGGTGGGGCTTGACAGTGGTAAATCTTGAAGGTCAAAATAAGGAATTTCTCCTTAAAAGAAAGATCAGTTTTAAGCATGATTTCATTTTTCGAGTCACATAATCATCGCAGGATTTTAAGGAAAGTCTGGAAACTAAAATAATGAATCCCTACAATAACATGATGGCTCTCAATATACTTTGCTGTTATGATTCAGGGCCTAGGGTAGTTCTGAGTTTATAAAACTCACTTTTCTTTTTTTTTTTTTTTAAGATTTTATTTATTTGACAGAAAGAAACAGAGCAAGAATGGGAACACAGGCAGAGGGAATGGTAGTGGGAAAAGCAGGCTTCCTGTCGAGCAGGGAGCCCAATGTGGGGCTCGATCCCAGGACCCTGGGATCATGACCTGAGCCGAAGGCAGACGCTTAATGACTGAGCCACCCAGGCGCCCCTAAAACTCACTTTTCTTAATATTGCAATTATAGGAGAATCTAACTTGGGCAAAATCAAAGCCACTTGTTTAAATGTCAACAATGCAAGCAGGAATATATACTTCTTGAAGCACACTGACATACATAATGTTCACTTATACATATGATCATGCATCTCTGGTCATGGACACCCTACATATAAGCACAGGCACCAATGAACTTAGAAAAAATGTTGCAATTAACAATCATACATCACCACCAAACACTTATCACTTTACACTGGCCTTTCACACATCTCTCACATACTCAAAACAAACCCCATATGTGAGGTAGGATACTATTTTACCCACTTTAGAAAAGTGAAAGCTGAAGTTATGCAAATGGGTTAAGTGACAACCATTGTTCAACAAGCAGGAATTCTAAGACAAGATCCAATAGCACTTACCTCTATAAAGATAATTAAATCACCTACTTAACAAAATCCAAAAAAGCCTACTGAATATAAGATAATACCTTTTCCAATAGCAGCCAGAAATATCTAGAGCAGAAATATCTGCATCTCAATAAAAGTCCTAATTCAAAAAGGAGAACGGAAGGATTTTCTTGTTCTATAATTAGGGTCAGAAAGAGTCAGAAGCTCTTAGAATCAAGGGTCATTACGGGAAATAGAGACAATGCTAAGAATGATTCTTACTCTTTTGAAAAGATACTTGTGCAGCAAAGCTAACTAAGCTTTTAATGCATGTGGATTTATTACTTCAAATATGTTGCAACGTTTTTCTGCAATAAATCGTACTCAAATATGCAAGGGACAAGACTGATTAATGTGTGCACATCAATGTTTTCCTCATTGACCTTTTTGTCATCAACTATGTTCAAATAATTTCAACATCTAAAGGATAATAACTGACCTAAAAAGGGAACAGAAGTAAATTCAATAACCAAGAAAAGTATGCTTTAAAAAACCCATACGCCTAACAAAAAGGCTAAAATCAACAACAGAAGAAACAACAAATGTTGACAAGGATGTGGAGAAAAAGGAACCCTGGTGTATTGATGGTGGGAATGCAAACTGGTGTGGTCATTCTGGAAGACAGTGTGAAGGTTCCTCAAAAATTGGAAAATAGAATTATCCTACAATCCAGCAATCACACTACTGGATGTTTACCCAAAGAATACAAAAACACTAATTCAAAAGGATACATGCACCCCTATGTTTATAGCAGCATTATTTACAGTAGCCAAATTGTGGAAGCAGCCCAAGTGTCCACCAAGTGATGAATGAGTAAAGACGAGGTCTATATATACAATGGAATATTACTCAACCATAAAAAGAATGAATCCCTGCCATTTGCTACAACATGGATAGAGCTCAGGAGTATAATAATGGTAAGCTAAATAGGTCAGTCAGAGAAAGAGATACCACACGATTTCACTCATGTGGAATTTATGAAACAAAAGAAGCAAAGGGGAAAAAGGGAGAGAGAGAGAGAAACCAAGAAACAGACTCTTTATAGAGAGCAAGTGATGGTCACCAGAAGGGAGACATGCAGGGAGATGCGTGGCACAGGTGATGGAAAATAAGGAGTGCACTTGCTGTGATGAGCACCAGGTGCTGTGTGGAAGTGTTGAATCACTACACTGTACACCTGAAACTAATATTACACTATATGTTATCTAACTGGAATTAAAATAAAAACTAAAATATTCATACTTGATTTATACCTATTGATGCAAAAAAAAATGTTTTAGCTTCAAGAAATGTTAAGGATATGTGATCAACTCTGATAATGACAAATTTAAAAACAGATCTCTGGATCACAACCATAATAATCATGTCTACAAAAACCATGGCTTATCTGAAAGGGGATGGTGATTAGAAGCATAATACCAAGGTGAAAATAATATCCTATGTTTCTTACAAGTTATAGATATTGAATTAAAAATAAACTTCCACCTACTTACTAATGTGAGTACTTATGAAAACAGTAATCTTCATATTACTATTTTTATCAGGCATCTTCAAAGAATCCTCAAAATGTTTTTAGGCACCACTGGAGAGCTTTGCTAAATAAATCTGAGTCTGAGCACAGAGCAACGACTCAAAGAATTACTCATCTGGCAATTACTCATCCTGTAAATTAAGAGCAAACAACAAAACTGCAACTCTTAAGTCAAATCTATGTATCCAGCAGGGCACAATGCACCTCACATAGGAAATGGAAATTCCCCCAAATTTCTAATAAAAAGACTTGAGTATAAAAGCTACACAAAGAAAAAGATGATACATGAATTAATAAAAGAAAAAAAAACCTGAAGAAAGTCAAAGACAAATCATCCAGGAAGGCAGCTAACCTGAACAGTTTGTATTTGTGGTGACTGAATAACCGATGGCTGTGGTGTCTGAATTACTCCCTGGACATGCACAGTTTGGCCCGAAGGTAACTGTACTAGAGTTACAGCTGGGGAGCCTCTTCCGGTGCCTGATCCAGCTACAGAAACCTGCAAAAATGATCATCATTCAGGATTAAGGCTGGCCATTTTCTGTTTTGTTTTGTTTTTAAAGAAATACCATTCACTATTATGACTGGCCATTTTTTCCTTCCTTTCACCTGCTTCTAAGAAATGACAAGCACACTGAGGTACTTACCATTAGGAGGTAGTTACTGTCCTGGAACAGTCATTCTCTGATGTGATAGATATTAAAGAACCCATGCTCCTCACTTTCGGTTCCCATGCTTCGATGGCTAAGAATGTTCCAAGCACAAAGTTCTAAAGCAGTTAAACTACCTCACTACGACCTCACGACTATTAACAGTGAATCCTTATTTAGGCCAGAGTATAAACTACCTTCTCCAACTTCCTGAGAGAAATTACAGACAGAACTTAAATATGGTGAATTATTTTTTAATAAATGAAACGTTCAAAATAGGATATTCTGGTACTACTCCAGAGGCAAACTAATGCCTTGTCTCTATAGTAATGAAAGTCACACTTTTATGCCCCCATAATCACAAAAAAGGCACAAGCCAGAGGAATTCCAGGATTTCTCATGATCTTATTGTGTCTGATCCAGAGAAAGTACATGCCTTAGATCTGGGAAGTCTCTCTTACAGTTTTCCTCCCCGTTACCTCCCAGCATGTAGAGAAAGGGCCGAAACCATCACTTAGCTTGCACAAAGTACAACCATCTCCCAGTACTCCTGAGTAGTTTCAACAGAAATCCCTACCAGCAAAACACAGTACTTCCACCCCCCTGGATTCAAAATCTGCCAAGCTTTCTAGTCAACAACTCAATCCTATAGGCAGGCTAGTGTAATCTTAGAAACTTTGCCTTATTTTACTGTTTCACTCACTATTCATTATGATTACTCAAAAAAGTCAAAGATTTTGGAAATGAAATAAGTGAAATAAGCTGCCAGTTTCTACCATGAATGGTAGTAGAACCACAAGATCTAAAACAAACTTTGAAGGAAGCCCCTCTATAGGGCCTCACTTTAAGGAACACCAATGATTTCCAATCTACTTATACTTAAGAACAATTATTAAAAACTGGTCTTATAACAAGTAATTATAAGATTTATTTATAAGATCATTTCCTTAGAAAGCAAATTTCTTTGGTAATCCAAAAGTAAAAGTCTTTCATCCATGCAAGAGAACCTATGTGATGAGCACTGTACTGGATGTACTAGGGTAGAAAGTAAAATTGATAAAATTAACACCTAAGAAACAATAGCACACCAAGCACTATAGAACGAATTGCTCCGCTATACAGGCCATGAAAGTCATGGGAGTACAGAACAGAATGGGTCTGAACAATAAGTACAGGCTTTGTGTAGAAGCCACAGCTTGAGCTAAGCCTGCATAATAGAAAAGGGCAGAGACACCCAACATATAGCCCAAGGGGCAAGTTTAACCCACCTGCCCCTGGAGCATTATTGTCTACCTCAGATTTTAGGAGAAAGAAAAAGATTATATCATAGTAGAACAAATACATTTAACAACCAGAAGTTTAAAAAAAAAAAAAAAAAAGGAAGGATTTGTTCTAGAAATGACAAAGCAGCACAAAAGATAAACCCGTATAAAAAATAAAAAATCATCCATCTCTTTGTGGACCAATTATCAAAAGGTACTCCTTCGGCGACAAAGATAATTCTCAAACTTTTTGTCTCTCAGAACACCTCTACACTCTCAAAAATTACTGATGACTCAAAGAGCTCTTGTTTCTGTGATTTATATCCAGTCAGACGCCGTAAACGTTTAACAGTCAGCATTGGGGAAGAGAGAACTTCGATCTGAAATGTTTGCTGATTTCTGTAATGTGAAACTCCGACTATGGCAGATTTCAAGTTACCAACAGATGACGCTGAACACAAAGCTTGTAAAAGATGCAGGCAAATGGCTCTCACAAGCCGGCTCCAGCATACTACTGCTTATATGTATCAATATTTACCAATGTTTACCAAATACTTACTAATATTTATCAATATTAGAGATTAAAACTGAATTATACCTTAAAAATAATTCCACTACATGCTAATATAAATAGCACTTTATTAAAAATAATTCTTTTCCAAAACAAAAAAATTAGTGAGCAGAGTATCAATGTTTACTTTTTTACAAATTCTTTCAATGTTCAGTTTCTTTGAAATCAGCTAAATTTTCATACCTACTTGTGCACTGAATCTGTTGCAATATTTTAGTTGATACATGAAGATTTGGACCTCCCCAAATTTTGTTACTACACCAAAACTGAACAGGTGGTTATTTCATAAAGATCAGTTGCAATGGGGAATCTGAAACCATAACAGTTATATTAAAATCCATTGACCAATCCTGAACTTTGGATGGATCCCATGCATGATTCTGTAACATCATGCAGTAGTTATTTGGAAAATATTGGCTCACTGAATTAAGCAGATCTCCCAAATGCTGACATAATTCACGATACTTTATTAGATAACCTCATTCACTAAAATCAATACCAATCTCATCAGAATACTATAAATACTGAGAAGCTACCGAGCTCACAACGGTAGATACAGGATTTCCAAAATTCAGAACTTCTCCCTAAAAACTTGAATTTTATCATGGACAATAAACACTGTCAATTGTTTTCCTTGAAGTGACAAGCTTACTTCATTTGCTTTTAAGAAAATGTTTTCTAAACACTCAAGTTTGATTAGCTACACTTTGGCTATTGGCTATTCTGTAGAGAAAACTGATGTCTTATGGAAAGAAAACTCAGCTAGTTCATTTCGCCACACAACCAATTACACAAGTGTTTATCTTTAAGAACACCATCAGTCTTCACAACACAGCAGAAATGCTTTCAGTAAACATACCAATTTCATAACATAGATTATTAAAACAATATGTACTCAGGAATCAAGGTTTGATACAACAGGTACTATTTACTGCTTTATCATAGTATTTTGTCTCAAATAAATCCTTAAAAATACTATTTAAATGAAACTGACTTTTTTTTTTTTTAACCGCAAGTGAATAGCAGTGAAGAATACAATGATTACTGGCATAGTTTGATGCTCCTGACTTGATTCATGCTAAGGCACCAACAGCTTTACTCTCACCCTCTTCTGTTTTTACACCATCAGTGTAAATACCATTACAGAGAAAAAGAAAAATAAATCTTAGCATTATTATGAAAATAGTCTAGTCCTCTCAAACCTCCTGAAAGTCTCCTTGAAGTCTCCCCCTAGGATTCCGCACAGCACAATGTGAAAACTGCTGCTCTATCCCAATGTAGCCCTTAGGCCCTGGCTTACAGTGTAAAGAACTGAGCACTGAAGCAGGCTGTGATTTCAACTACAGCACAGCAGCACAGCCTGAACCACCGTATCCCAAAGCCTCAGAGAGAGTTTGTGAGTCAGAGACTGTGTGAAATATAATATGAATTACACCCAATACTACAGGTATTATAGACTGGACCTGTGGATTGAGATGGTGGATAGTGCCCACATTCATTTTCTGTGGGGAAATACTCCAGCTTTAAAGACATTAGATATTCTGAAGAACTGAACAACTCAAGAAAGATCTGTGAGGTTTTAATGAATATAAATCATGCTTCAAGTTGCTTCAATTACCTTTCAAGTATAATTTTCAAGATTTTAAATTATTAAATAATCACTCTATCAAAAGGGCTTAGTGTCAAGAATACCTGCTGTGGAAAAGGAGCTGTAGCCACTAATACAAAACTGTACTCCTAGAATTCTGGAGATAAATTGTAGGAATTCTATAACTACAGTGAAACTTCTCTACGTCCAAACTCTGGGCAGTGCAAAAGCTCATGAGACAACTCTTCTATTAAACTGTGGAAATACAGACTGAGAACCTGCACAAATAACATACTCTAGAGAATTCACATGTATCCTTAAAAAAAAAAAAAAAATCCTTAGATATAGAGACATTCTATATTCAGACTTCTATACTGTACTCACTGGTTTTGCCAAAACTGGTGACCACCATGAAGCCTATCACTGTACTGGTAAACAGGCTAAACTCCACTGTTACACATAAAAAAAAAAAAAAATTCATGTGGCTCCCTACTTTTAGCATTTCAGTATTATTATATTATGATACTGAGCACAAGGGCCACAACAGAATCTACAGCATCCTTGAAGTAGGGTATTATACACAGATGGCAAAAAACAAACACTGACAATGATTCAAGAACACCCATGGAGGCTCCAGAGCCAAAAGTGGGTAAAGAAAGAATCATCTTTGTGTTTTGTGTAAGGCGGCAGATTCAGTTTTAGGGAGGCTAGATTGAAAACAATGGTAGGGTAACTAGGAAGAAGTGTTAATAAGCAAGGAGAATTATGTGACTGACACTTTAGAGCTAGAAAACAAAGATCCGAGAAATACTAAGAGCAATCTATTGAGTATTATAATTACTTTATTCCTAACGTGCAAACAGAAGTCTAAAGCAGCTTTGGAAAAAGAGAATAGTTTTTCCTAAAGGACACTAGTATAGGGACACAAACTTTAGTTCATCTGAACTAAAATATGCATACTGCAGGCAGAAATAAAGAAATATTTCTGGGGCACCTGTGTGGCTCAGTTAGTTAGGCATCTGCCTTTGGCTTGGGTGATGATCCCAGGGTTCTGGGATGGAGCCCTGCATCAGGCTTCCTGCTCAGCGAGGAGCCTGCTTCTCTCCCTCCTCCCCGCTCATGCTCTCTTTTTCACTATCTCTTTTGCTATCTCTGTCTCTCTCTCAAATCAATAAATTAAATAATAAAATCTTTTAAAAAAGAGAAATATTTCTTATAAACAGCAAATATTCATTCTAAGACTTGATATGCAAAAAATATCACAAAAAAGGTCATACTTATGAATTAACTCATTCTTTTATTCTCTCAACAAATATTTATCAGGAGCCTGCTGTCTGGGCCAATCTAGACAGCGGGGATATAACAATGAACAAGAAAAGTTTCTGTTCTCCTCCATCAGGAGACAGAACATAGATGAAGACAAATACATCATTTTTGTTGGTGTTATTCTTTTTTTTAAGATTTTATTTATTTATTTCATAATAGAGAGAGGTCATAAGTAAGCAGAGAGGCAGGCAGAGAGAGAGGGGGAAATAGGCTCCCTGCTGAGCAGAGAGCCCAATGCAGGGCTTGATCCCAGGACCCTGAGATCATGACCTGAGCCAAAGGCAGAGGCTTTAACCCACAAAGCCACCCAGGTGCCCCTGTTGGTGTTAAATTCTTAAAAGAAAAATGAGGCAAGGTAAGGAATCAGAGAGTTACAAGGCAGGGGTAGTGTGGAAGGAGGCTAATCAAAATATACCTGTTGTGGAAAGCTTTGCAGGAATGTTTGCATAAAAAGCCTAAATGAAGAGAGGGAGAAGGCCAGAGGAAGATCTATGAGTACATTTACCACTTTCCAACAATCATGGAGGCAGCTGCTCAAAAAAAAAAACAAAAATGGGTGTATTTTATATTTTATCATTTTTATACCTCTTTTCATGAGGCTCTAAAAGTGTGTAGAATGAACTCATAGTAGACATAATTTACCTTTTCTTCCAGATCCCCTGAATAATCCTCTTCTACAGGATGCCTGAAACATAGATTATGCTGATGCCACCACATCCACCAACGACCCCACTATAGGCAGTAGTTAATCTGAAGTTAAGATGATGCAATTGACAGCCTTACTTGGCTTTGCAATTAAAAAAAAATCCTTATAATGACACTTGTAACTGGGAAAACCTCACAATGTTGTAACACAGCACTTGATTAGCACCTAGTACACTACCTCCAGTCCGTAGCTAGGTTCCCTTATGATGGGGTTTATGATGTCATAGTATAGCTGCAAATGTCACAGAGCTACTGGGCCTGCATTCAAGACAGTTAATAAAGGATGGAAAAAAAATGTGAATTCACAATATAGCAGACTTCACTATCAATTCTGCTCCTGAGAAAAAATCTATACCTTACCTATTTTAATTTTAAAGGACTACAATTAAAATCCACTAATACTCTAAGCAAGACGTTGGAAAACTATCTTGATTTCTGTGTATTAAGACAAGATTCTTTTTTTTTTTTTTTAAAGATTTTATTTATTTGACAGAGAGAAACACAGCGAGAGAGGGAACCCAAGCAGAGGGAATGGTAGTGGGAGAAGTAGGCTTCCTGCCAAGCAGAGAGCCCGATGCCAGGCTCGATCCCAGGATCCTGGGATCATGACCTGGGCTGAAGGCAGACGCTTAACGACTCAGGCACCCAGGCGCCCCTAAGACAAGATTCTTAAAGAGTTTTTTTCTTCTGTGAGGAAAAAAAAGTGTTTACAGAATATTTCAAATATTTTAAGGTTGAAAACAGGAAAATAATGAAAGTGAACACTTGAATATAGATGCAAAATATTTCATTTTATTTTTTTAAAGTTGTGCTTAATTGCACTAAATAAAGACAACGCAAAATGAAAAATGCAGAGTTGGTTTCATTTTAGTGTCTTTCTTTCCCACAGAGGTCTTCTCTTTTTTTTAAGTGTGGCTAACAGATTGCAAAATTCAATGCAATTAAATTTTACAGGCACCTGGTGGTTCAGTGGGTTAAGCATCTGCCTTCCGGTCAGGTCATGATTCCAGGGTTCTGGGATCAAGCACCATGTCAAGCACACCCCCTCAGCGGGGAGTCTGCTTCTTCCTCCCTCTGCCCTTCCCCTGCTCACACTCTCTTTTACTCTCTTTCAAATAAATAAATTTAAAAATTTTTTTTACCTAATTTTACCTTGAGAATTTCAGTTGAAAATATTTATTGATAACAGAGTTAACTACATAAGACTCATATTTTTATATCTACTGTGTTGAAATTCTAAAGAGAATTACATGGGAATACTGTTGACTCACATGTATGTGTAGAGCATAAACAAATACCATCTGAAATCTATAATCCAAATAAAATGAGAAGGGGGGAGTGGATCAATGTTTCTGGTATTGTAAATATAAATGGCTGAATATTAAGTCTTTTTAAAAAAATTCTCCTCTTGCGGGGCACTTGGGTGGCTCAGTTGGTTAAGCGTCTGCCTTCAGCTCAGCTCATGATCCCGGGGTACAGGGATCAAGCCTCACATCCGGCTCCCTGCTCACTGGGGAGTCTGTTTCTCCCTCTCCCTCTGCCCCTCCCCTCACTCATGCTCGCTCTTTCTCTCTTAGTCTTTCTCAAATAAATAATATCTTTAAAAAAATTCTCCTCTTGAAAGTGAAGCAAATATCAAAATTAAATCATTCTTAATTGTACAGTCTATTTTCATTATATTTCCAATAAGCAGTGATGATGATCTTTTGAGGACAGATTAAAATTAGGGGTTCTTTATCCTTTGAAAAACAATCCTCTAGCTGATTTGTTTTTCCTACTTAATCTGTATAGTATCTTTTGGTTTCCTATTTGTAGCAGTTGGAACATCATTTTATATTCTAACCAATTTGCGTTTCATTTATCATAATATGTTTTAAAAGTACTATGAAAACGAATATTCTTTGTAGAAGCTAAAATTCTTTTAACTCCAGAACTTTTAAATATCAATCCTATATTTGGTTTCAGTAAGCCTGAAACTAAACCTGGTCATAGTTACTAGCCAGATGCAAGTAGTAAGTGCACATAATGAAGTTTCAGTGAGATCCTGAGCCTAAAAGGGCATATATCCAGCAGACACCTTATAAGAACAAACAATAAATACTAAAACTACTCTGACAAATAATGTAGATCATTTCTAATAATTGATAAGAATGTATATGCCAAAAGCCAGAAACCACAAAATGAATGTCTAAAACGACTTACTAGCCAAGCTTCATGTTAATCTTTATTTCTGAACAAAAAACTCTATATAAGAATGTCTATGAAGCAAACTTCAATTCACCTAGATTGTTTTATTTCTTCTATCAGTAACTTTGTGTAAGTCCTAAAAAGTTCTGAATTGGCAAAAACAAAAATCAACAAATAAACAAAACACCAAAAAACCCTTAAAAATTATAATAATAGGGGCACCTGGCTGGCTCATGTAGAAGAATGTACAACTCTTGATCTTGGGGTCATGGATTTGAGGCTCACATTGGGTGTAGAAATTACTTAAAAAATAAATAAATACACTTCTTTAAAAATAGTAATAACAAATAAAATGTGGTATATACATACAAAGGAAGATTATTCACCCTTACAAAGGAAAAAAAATCTTACCACAGACTATGACATGAATAAACCTCTAGGACATTATGCTAAGTGAAATAAGCCAGTCACAGAAAGACAAATACTGAAGCTTCCACTTATATCAAGTTCTATAAGTAGGGGCGCCTGGGTGGCTCAGTGGGTTAAAGCCTTTGTCTTGAGCTCAGGTCATGATCTCAGGTCCTGGGATTAAGCCCGCATCGGGCTCTCTGCTCAGCGGGGAGCCTGCTTCTCCCTCTCTCTGCCTGCTTGCGGTCTCTCTTTCTCTCTCTCTCTGTTAAATGAATGAATGAATGAACGAATGAATGAATGAATGAATGAATGAATAAATAAATAAATAAAATCTTAAAAAAAAAAAAACAGGCAGGGAGCCTGTTTCCCCTTCTCTCTGCCTGCCCCTCTGCCTACTTGTGATCTCTCTCTCTCTGCCGAATAAATAAAATCTTAAAAAAAAAAAAAAAGGTTCTAAAAGTAGTTAAGTTCACAGAAACAGAAGGTAGAATTGTAGCTACCAGGGCTGAAGGCAGTGGTATTAAGACAGTTTTTGTTTAATGTATATAGAGCTTTAGATTTGTAAGGTGAAAATGTTCTGGAGATCTGTTTCACAAGAATATTAACAACACTACTGAACTGTACACTTAAACTTGTTAAGACTGCAGATTTTATGTATTTTTTACCACACACCAAAAAACAGTAATAACTCTGGCTCCATATTTGGTGGATATAAGAATTAACTGGCTTTCTGCCAGGAAAACACTCAATAAATTGATTTTACCAAAGGCAATGGGACTGATTTCTTTATCATCTTATAACACATAATTCTTTTTTTTCCCAAATATTTTATTTATTTGTCAGAGAGAGAGAGAGAGTGCACACAAGCAGGGGGAGCAAAAGGCAGAGGGAAAAGCAGGCTCCTCACCCAGCATGGAACCCGATGCGGGACTCAATCCCAGGACCCTGAGATCATGACCTGAATGAGCCAAAAGCAGATGCTTAACCAACTGAGTGACCCAGGTGTTTCATAAAACATAATTCTAAAGCTCTGGGTGCTCTCATACTCTTGGCCCCAGAGTGATGGTTCAACACACAGAATGGTTACTGATGTCAGAAATTACATGGAAACAACTACTAAAACATCAAAATGGATAAAATTGAAATTTTCTATGTTCTTCACATAGCCCAGATCAGAAGCTGAGTTGGGATCTAAATATAGAACTATCTTGGGGTGCCTGAATGGCTCAGTGGGTTAAAGCCTCTGCCTTCGGCTCGGGTCATGATCCCATGGTCCTGGGATCAAGCCCCGCATCCGGCTCCCTGCTCGGCGGGGAGCCTGCTTTCCCCTCTCTCTCTGCCTGCCTCTGCCTGCTTGTGATCTCTCTGTCAAATAAATAAATAAAATCTAAAAAAAAAAAACAAAAAACAAAAAACTATGTTAATCTGCCACTGAATAATGAAGGAGTAACAGTATACAGTACATATACAATATGTCCTGCATAGTACTGCTTATGTATGTGTGTATATGTATACACACACACATATATACATAATATATATATACATGTATGTACATATACAGTAACAATATATAACATTTTTATTATTATATTCAATTATTATGGAATTTCCAAGGTAATGCCCTCTATATGGTCTAGTTCAACACTGAGTACCCTATGTATTAAAAGTAATAAAGAGTATAGAGCTTAATTAAATCTAAAGCCAGATTGCCTGAATTCTAATTTTGGCCTTGCCTCTTACTAGCTGTGTGACCTATGGCAAGTTATTTATTTAGCCTCTCTATACCTTATTTTCTACAACTGCTAAGGAGAATGAAAGCAGTACCTTTCTACGAGTTGTGAGGATACAAATGCCTGGCACATACTGAGTGTTCAATACTCACTTTCATTATTCTTATTGTTGCATTTAAGTAATTTAGTCAAGAATTTGGAGTTTAAACAATTTACAAGTATTAATCCTTTGATTTGGAAAGGTTAAAATACTTTTTAAAGTCATCCTCAAAATTCAGGTGAGGGAAGAAGAATTAAGTATTTACATTAAAAAATAAATCAAAATCTGAACCAGTGACAAAACATGGCTAGACTAAACTGCATCCTTAAGTTTTTTTCAGTTTCAGTCCAAAGGTCAGAGTTTGGGGTGCCTGGGTGGCTCAGTCATTAAGCATCTGCCTTCAGCTCAGGTCATGATCCCAGGGTCCTGGGATGGAGTCCCACATCAGGCTCCCTGCTTCACCCTCTCTCACAACCCCTGCTGGTGTTCTCTCTCTCCCTGTGTCTCTGTTAAACAAATAAAATCTTAAAAAAAAACAAAACAAACAGGGGTCCCTGGGTGGCTCAGTGGGTTAAAGCCTTTGCCTTTGGCTCAGGTCATGATCTCAGGGTCCTAGGATCCAGGCCTGCACTGGGCTCTCTGCTCAGCAGGGAGCCTGTTTTCCCCTCTCTCTCCCTTCCTCTCTGCCTACTTGTGATCTCGCTCTCTCAAATAAATAAATAGATAAATAAACAAACAAATAAATAAATAAAATCTTTAAAAACAAACAAAAAACAAAGGTCAGAGTCCATACACAGGCAAGGCTAAGAATTTAGCTCCTAAAAAAGCATTATAATGAAACATCTGGTCTTAACATAAAATCTAAAATCTAGTAATAAATTATATTTTAGATTTGCAGAGCCAAAATGGAATAAAGAAATTCTTGCAATATTTTAAAATCCCTTTAAAAGAAATCCAAAGTACAAAAATTGAGGAGCATAAAATATACCATTTAAAATAAGTTATGGTGTCCTATCAGAATGTTGCTTATAAAACAAGTATTTCTTTTTTTTAAGATTTTATTTTTTTATTTATTCATGAGAGACAGACAGAGAGAGAGGGAGGCAGAGGGAGAAGCAGGCTCCCTGCAGAGCAGGACATCTGATGTAGAACTTTATCCCAGGACACTGGAATCATAACCTGAGCCAAAGGCAGCACTTAATCGACTGAGCCACCCAGGTGCCCGTTATCTTTCCTTTTCAATACCCTCTGGAGGTCTATTGAAGCATAGTAAGTAGATTTATGTATCACTTTCATATAAATTCCTATTACAACATATTTTTAAACCAACATAAGCCACTTCCTCTTAAAGCCTAATTGCAACCACTGGCCTAACTGCTACCATTCTAACCATTTGAGGCAGGTTACTAGAATGATAAAAGCAAACAATTATTGTACATTGACCATGTGCCAAGCACTGTACTTGCACTTCACACGTCATCTGTTTCATCTTAATCTATAAAGATCAAAGAATTCAGTCTATTAAATATTAACTTAAAACTATATAAAAATAAATAAATAAAATAAAATCATATATAAACATTAGGAAAATAATTTTGAGGGGACCTGGGGAGGCTCAGTCGGTTGTCATCATAATTAATCAATGAAATGAAAATTTCCAAAAGCCTCTGTGTTTTGTAATTCCTTTAACAAATGTAATTCTTTTAACAGCTTGGGGTTTACAAAGCTTGTAATAACTTTAAAAATTAAAATCAAGCAAAGTAAAATAATCTCTGAATATTATTCAAAGAAGAAACTACAAAAATAAACACTTTTTCTTCAAATTTCAATGTCTAGTTTACTCCTTTCATTGCTCTTTTTTTACTGTGGTAAATAAAATGTAGACTAAATTTATCTTAACCATCTTTAAGATTATAGCTCAATAGTAAGTATATTCACACTGTTGTGAAACAGATTATTCAGAACATTTTGTCTTGCAAATCTGAAACTCAATACCTCTCAAACAACAGCTCCCCTACAAACCTTTCCCCTAGTCTACTTTTTACTAGAAAAAAAAAATCATAAACGGGTAAAAAGAATAACCATGTTTATACTCAGTTATTTTCCCATTATTGCTAGTGACAAATCACCTCTCTTTATGAAGAACTTGGAACATCAAACAAAAGGTATCCAAACTCCATAGAAAATCATTATAAAGGACAGAAAACCTTTAACTCTCTTCAACACTAAAATCAATTTGTATGCATTTTTTCTGATTATAAGTATAAAAACAAAATCTCTTTCTGAAATTTGACTCTGATTCCCTTATATCTGCTTAAATTATCTTTGAAATATCAAATTTTACTCCAAGTATTATCACTAAGATGAAAACAGAGGGCATTCTAAAGCCAAAAACTAACCTTTAAAGAAATATGCCGGCTATTATATACAAAATTACAAAATTCAAGTATAGATACATAACAAATTCTTGTTCAAATTGAACAAAATGATCTCTACTATTAGCAGTTCACAAATTACTTTTAACTTACATCCCTCATACCTTGAATTACCTTCAAGAATGAGTTACATTTTAAAGCAGTATATTTTCTTGAATTAGTTGACTAAAGAACATCAGACAACACAGATTTAGCATTTACTGAAAAAAATTCAGTCTTACTTTTTCTTCCAATTTTGTTCATTTTTAGAGAGAATTCTAAGTGAAGTAAAACACTATATAAAAAAAATTAAATTAAAGCAATGAAAAAGAGCCAGAGGAAGGAATACATAAAAATAAGGAGCAATAGAAAGTCAATACTGAAATGAAAATTTTTACCTCAAAACCTTAAGAGGAACAAAATTTTTCTCCTTCAGTAAGAGTCATTTAAGTAAGGGAATTAGTATGTTGAAGTTGAAAAACAAGATTCAGTTGAACACTAAGTTTAAATTACATCTACTTGGCTCACAGTAAATATACCAAATCAACCTAACATAATGCAGACCATCTTTAATATACAAACATGATGTTGCTGACCCATTATCAAGAGTAAATATTACATTTGTTTTGTTTTTTCTTTTTTTTAAAGATTTTATTTATTTATTTGACAGACAGAGAGAGATCACAAGTAGGCAGAGAGGCAGGCAGAGGGAGAGGGGGAAGCAGGCTCCACGCCGAGCATAGAGCCCCATGCGGGGCTCAATCCCAGGACCCTGAGATCATGACTTGAGCTGAAGGCAGAGGCTTAACCCACTGAGCCACCCAGGTGCCCCTGTTTTGTTTTGATAGCCATCCACATCCTTCCTGGTCCTTCTTAAGACCAAGATGGATTTTTGGCACAGCCAGCCAAAGCAATGAGAAATAGCATTCTAATTTCCCACCAGATTGAAACAGAACACATACAACTCATACATTAAAATGTATCCTTTGTTAAATCATTGCTACTTCAATCCCTTACTGCATGCTGGGCCAGCTTTATTCTGAGGTACTCCTTTACATACTGTTTGCATTTAGAACAGACAGGATAAGAAAGGAGATTAGTAGAGTATAATCCTTGAACAACATTCCCAAGTGGTTTTCTCTGCTCCCTATAATCTCGTTTCCAAAAACACACAGGCCCATGGGAAGGTTAAATTTTATATTAGAACAAATTCTCTTGAGGCACTGTGCTGACCCTGATGATCTCCAGAGCTTCCTTCAAGCTCTAGGCCTCCCATGCTTCTGCTCCTTTAACCTTTGCTGACACCTAGAGAACTGGTCATTTACAAAGAGTTATTTAGCTTTGAGAGCTGAGATGCCAAACTCAGGCCCACAGGCTTCAGCAGCAGCTACAAGGAATGAAGCTCTGAGAAGCTGGTTTTAAAGCACATCCTTTCCAGTGGCTCCATATGGATTACTTCGACTATCCAGATCTTCATGGTGACATTAACAATCCCCAAGGGACTTGAAACAAGAAAAGTTCAGGGTGTCCTCACTCTTAGTCTCAGATTACATATTTGTAAGATAAATGAGGAAATGTGAACAAGAAGTATGTTTCATTGCAAGGAATTATGCTTGATTTTATTAGGTATGACAGTGACATTTGGTTACATAAAAAAATGTCCATAATCTTTTACAAGTTGCATACCCACAAGTAAGTAGGAGTAAAACGACATGATGTCTGCGATCTGCAGAGCTGCTTAAAATACTTTAACAAAAAGAAAAAAAAAAAGATAGATGAGGCTACAAAATCTTAATTATCAAGTTTATGTATAAATTTATATACATAGCATTATTCTACCTTGTATATGTTTGAAATCTTACATTTTAAAAGAAAGTTCAAGTATCCATTACCCATTTAAAGATTATATTATTTCCAGAGGATATGTGGCTATTTTAAAACTACTTGTATATACAGTAATATATATATATCCATATACATACATATATGTGTGTGTGTGTGTGTGTGTGTGTGTGTGTGTGTGTGTATAATTTTGCTTTTCACCATTTTGGCTTTTGGACAGGGTTTCCTCCTGGCTTGGTTATTTAAAATAAACCCTCCAACTTATTACCCATAGTTTTTCCAGTGGCAGAGGGGAATGGAAACTAGTCTTACATAGCAACATATACACTTAACAAACAAGAAAGCAGCTTCAATTGAAAATAAATCAACATAAAAAATACCTCAGGCAAGAAGAAAGCCAAATTACAATTTAACATCAATTATCTGCCACCCCCAGGATCTGTTTATGGCAACTCCTGCTTTCAGCTCTTTGACATTATCACCACTGTGACTTCTATTTACTTTTGACTACGGGTAGAAGGAAAAGATTCCATTTATATCTGGGAAGTTATAAAACAGAAAAACTGGAAACTTAAAACTCTAGCCTCGCTTGGTGTACACGGAGGCCTGAGGGCCAAGAGCAGGCTCGAATTGTCAGATCTTCCTGAATGTGTTAATTTTCAGAGTAACCCTGATGGGCAGAAGCTCTGGAAAGGCCACAGTACTTAAAACAACTACTATCAAATGAACAGATGCAAAAGATCAAACTGACTGAATCTTTTTGTCGCATCTTTTGTTCCCACACTGGTTAATGATAATATGACCATGTAAAAAGGAAATTGTTTTAAATTCCTACCTATACCAAACCATCCTCTTAGGAAAAAATGAAACAAGTATCAAGTATATAAGGACATCAGGAATTATTCAGAAGAAACAGTCACTTTTAGCATATATTATAGGTTTAATAAAGATTTCAATCTGATTTCCTAATGCTGACACTCTCGAACACATAAAATCGCATAATATTGCATCATAACGAATACTCACAAATGAACAGCTTCAGGCATCACAAGAGTCTAATTGTTTAAAATCAAATTACGTTTAGAAAATCTTGACTGCTAAGAATTTGTCCTAATTCTTCAAAAAATTATGATCCATGCATGGCATAGAGGATAACTCTTAATTAACCAAAGTAATCAATGAATCAGCACACAGATTACTTCTTAATCTCTCAACATTCCTAATATGTAAAAGACAAAAACCATAGTTTATCCTTTGATTAAATCCTTAAGATATACAGAAAATAAAATACCATAGCAAGTCCATGAACTTGCTATCCAGATTTAATAATTACCAACATTTGATTAGTTGAGATTTTTTTAAAATATATTTTTTTAAGATTTTGTTTTTATTTATTTGAGAGAGAGAGAGAGAGTGAGAGAGCACATGAGAGGAGAGAAGGTCAGAGAGAGAAGCAGACTCTCCACGGAGCTGGGAGCCCAATGTGGGACTCGATCTCGAGACTCCGGGATCATGACCTGAGCTGAAGGCAGTCGCTTAACCAACTGAGCCACTCAGGCACCCTGATTAGCTGAGATTTTTAAAGAAGCAAGCATTATAAATGCAAACCACAGGTTTTTTTTTCCTAGATCTGATTCAGCCTTCTCGTGTCTCTCTCTCTCTCTCTCCTTCCAATTTTCCTCAAAACACTTCACTTTGCCACACTCCTGTCCGCATCCCTTTGTCTCACAGACTCATCTTTCTCTATTATTTCACAGAAAAATTTCTTGAAGAATCTATACTTCCAATTTCTACCTCCTCTCTCTCTTATCTATGAAAACCTAGTTTCTATTCACTGGACTCCTATTCAATTCCAAACTCTCATAAATCCAAGGTTCTTTTTCAAACTTCGTATTACTGGAACTCTTTAGTTACTTCTGACTGACGCTCACAGAGCCACAGAGCTGGTTGTGACCCAGGCTGAGGGTCCTCAGGATTGCAAATTATCATTTTTAAACAATGGAGATGTATTGTTTTGACTGTGCAGGCCCAGAGGAGGGAGAGAAGGCTATGTGAGGGTTAGTGAGCCAGGACCTAAAGGGAGGGCAGTCAGTGGAGGCAAAAGGAAGATTTGCTTCCAACTACCACTTCAGCAAAGAAGGGTAGAATTAAGGATCAGGAATCATAGTGATAAAAACTCTAGATGATGGCAAATTTATGAAAAAATGTATGTGTATTGTATTCTTTTCATAAAGACCCTAAGACTAAAAGATAAACACCAAAATGTTAACAATGATTAAATCTCTGGATGTTAAGATTATGGATAGTTTTTATTTTCTTTTTAAAAGATTTTATTGGGGCACCTGGGTGGCTCAGTGGGTTAAAGCCTCTGCCTTCGGCTCAGATCATGATCTCAGGGTCCTGGGATCGAGCCCCACATCGGGCTCTCTGCTCGGCAGGGAGCCTGCTTCTTCCTCTCTCTCTGCCTCTCTGCCTA